>VZTM01041229.1:51318-74659 GCA_013400555.1 Jacana jacana | reverse complement strand
CCCCCCCCCCGAGCAGCACATGCTGGAAGAGGTCCCAGGTTTGTGAGTGCATGGTGGGATCCTAATGAGAACAGCACCTTCAGTTGTTTGACCCTTTCTGGGTTTCTTTAAGCATTAAAGCCACTTGAACTTCATTGCTGCTGTTCTGCCTCAAGAATACATCACCAGAACGTATTTATTTTGCCTCATTTACAACATCTGCAAACAGCATGAACTGCAATACAGGCTAGTCCCTCCCTAAGCTGAGCCACCAGTCCCATCACCAGTCCAGTCCCATCACCAGTCCCACCTTCTCTACCCAAAGGTGGGACTCTTCTCATCAGCTCTGCTCCTGTGTTAGGGTCCCTGCGCAGGGAGTGATGACTGTGAGTGAGGTGATGTGCAAACCCCAGAGCAAGCAGTCAGTGCTTTGCACAGAGATGTGCTACAGGTGGGAAACTGCTCACAGCTAATGGGAAAGCAATGAGAGAGCTGCTGCAGGCACCCTGAAGCTGCTGCCTGCCAACAACAGTGAATGTGCCACGAGAGTTAAGAGGTAAAACCAGTGATAATGGTTTTTATCTGTTCATTTCTGCAGTGGACACAGGATCTGTGCCTCCCCACAGGCAGTAGAAGTATTTGGTGCTCTGTGAATGCCAGCTCCACAGGGAGAACCACAAACACACCGGGCTTGTGTGTTGAGCTGACCTGCAGAAGGACAGATGCCCATCTTTATGATGGGTTCTAGCTTGTCTATTAGATCAGTGAAGGCAGCATATTTTTTAACCTGCAAAGGAAGCAAAACTTACTGCCAGTGATGAGTCACAGAGACAAAACAAACTGAGGGGAACAAAGACCACAGTGGTCCTGTACTCTGTCTTCTGCTCAGAACCATACATTGAGTCCCACACAAGCGCCATTCAACCGAGACACCAAAAACAGCAAGAAAAGCCCGTGGACCAGAATCTGGTTTCTAGATGGAGACCTCTGAATATGACACTGGCCCCGTAAGAGACTGCTCCAACACAAGTGAGGTGGCACAAGGTGAGAAGACAGCAGAGAGGGACCAGGGCATGACAAGGAGAGCCATGATCCAAGGATGGAGTGACCAGAGACTCTGGGTGGAGAAGAGGAAGGGGCAGGAGCTGGGGAAGGGGCAGGAGCTGGGGAGCCTGTGGCCTTTCCTGGCTCTACAAAGAGCTGTGGAACGATTCTCAAGGTTTATACTGTGGAAGAGAGAACTCTGTGTCTGCCCCACAGCAGCACTCTCCCAGCAAACAGATGCAATTAAGATGGTGTCAATGAAGAAATGAATCCTCATCTTGCTCACAGAAAAATGACAGAGCTTTCTGAAGTGTTTCAGAACTCGGAGCACAGCCGTCCAGGTACCTGTCCTGCCCCAGAACAGATGCACAAAGAGCTCAGTAGTTTTGTGCCTTACTTGTAACAGGTTCAAAACCTTTGGCCTCTCGTGCATTTACAGAATCGAGCTGTAGGAAAAAGTTCATGGGTAAGAGTTACTGCACCTCAAAGGAAAAGAAAATGCCTCAGTTTTGGGCTAAGAAAAGTACCTTTGTTCTTCTCTTGCCGAGTGAGCAAGCTCAGGAGGGGGAACAAAAACCCAAAAATACAGAAAAAGAAAGAGCAGCTTGGTGAGAAGCCCTGCCCCTGAGCAGAAGCACCGGTGTGTGCCCCGCCGGGCGGGAGCGCAGAGCCCCACAGCAGCCCCTGCCCGGCAGCGCTGGAGCCGCGCTGGGAGCAAACCCTGCTCCCCAGGGAGCCCAAAAGGCAGCTCTGTGTTTGGATGCACGGCGCTGTCACAGGCCTGCCCCGCAGCACCGACCAGTGAGATCATGGAATTTCCCTGTTTATTTGAAAGTTTGGTAGTTTGTTACTACACCTGCTGTCTGAGCTTTACAAGACACAGAGTCTTTAAAGGCTGCAGAGCTTCTAACTGGATCAACACAGCGCGAAGCCTTCTATCGTTTCTCTACAGCATCTGCTCTGTTCTTCACTCAAATACTGACTAACCTTCCTCAAACCATGAAAACAAAATTATTCTGAACTATCTTTAGAAAACTGCCTGCCTGACACTGGCTGGGTTGGACAACTGACTATGTTAGAAGAAACTAGTACAGAAGTTGTATGGCATTGGTTGGGTTGGATGATTTATGCTGTCTTTAAGAGCCCGTTAGAAGAGCGTATGAAAGGAGGCCTGGAAAGGAGCAGGAGCACCTACAAGCCAACACATCTTAGGCAAGACCTAGCAGTTTCCCACAACAGCCCCAGCTACATTTGGTTCTGTCAGCAATCCCCAAAATGCCAAAAGACTGCCTTAAACACCCAAAGCTGTAGCTGACACCACCCTGTCTAGTGTTGAAGGTAGCTCAGTGCCACCCCATCAAGGTGAGACGGATACCGCTAAAGGCAAAGCCCACTCAGAGCTTCCTGCTGTCCCCTGGTCCTGCTCCCTCATTCCTGCTTCCCCAGTTGATCCAGAGCAACTATTTCTGGGGCTACTTTACACTTGTTCAGAGAAATTACTCTGGCTCAACACCACAAGAATCAACAGCCATTTGGGGACAGCAGAAGGAAGCTGCTAAATGGGCTTTGCCATCACGTCTGTGTTGGGACATACAACTGCATCGGTAACGATAACAAGCAGGATTCCAAACTCCTCCTCATTAGGTGTGGACGTTATCCCCTGCCCCAGCCTAGCAAATTCACCAGCTGCTGTACTTGCAGCCAGTTACAGGCCTTTGCTGGGACACACGCTAGGAGAACCCAGCAGTCTTCCTCCCCCTGGTGCTTAAGGCCACGGAGCCCATTCCCTCGTGGTGAGGCAGGATCAAAGAAGCACCTCAGACATTCCAGAGAAGCAAGAGTCCTCCAGCCTAATTTAAACCCCTTTCTCCCTGCCACAAAACACACAGGGAGTGTATTCCCTTTCCTCTGAAGCAGCACGTTTCAAAATGGTACAGAGTCCTCCGTCTTCTCTGTGCCAGTCCGAGAAATCCTCCTGGAGGATCCTCTCCTACATCCTCGGTGGTTCTTGTTCTCCTCCAGACTCTCTCGGACTGATCACTGTCTCAAGTGTGAAAACCACTGTTCAGGTGAACAGACCTTTGAGTCTTTCAGAGCAGGCACTGTAGCAACACTCTGTTTCAATCCTTAACACTTTAGAGATGTCACCATGCTTGGTGTGGGGGAAATCATAGAATCATAGAATCATTTAGGTTGGAAGAGACCCCTGGGATCATCAAGTCCAACCATCAGCCCTACTCTACAAGTTCNACTCAAGGTGTGAAACCCCTTGTGAAATTGTGAAATTGTGAAATACTCAAATTTATTGTGAAATATTGTGAAATACTCAAGGTGTGAAAATATGAAGGGAGCTCTAGGTGATACATCCTGCACCAAGACATTTCTTAGTACAGCCACCAAAGTCACCCCTCAGGAGTTCCACAACAGCTCCAGACACCCCCAGCTCTTGACTGGCACAGCGTGGGAAAAGGCCAACCCATCACTGGGGATGAACAGTTGGAGATTTTCTAAACAGTCTACACTCCTAAACATAATGAATCCTCCTGCCATCAAAGGTCTGAAGTAACCAAAACTGCCCACAAAAACATAACATTCAGGAGAAAATACTGATAAGTTGATTTTCTAAAGTGTAATTTGAGCACTGCATTGGAGGGAACAAAGGAACATTATGTTGAAAGAAGTCAGCAAGAGCAGAGGCTAAACCCGAGAGCCTTAATTTGCCCCCGTTCCTACAGAGGTAAGAAGGAAAACCCTGTTCACAGAGAAGAAGAAAGAAGAGGCAGAGATTCAAGCAGAGGACCCAGCAGACTGTGTAATGCAAGAACAGACGCTCTGACAAGCACCTAAAAGGTGGCATTTAAAAGCACAGACAGTTAATTAGAGCTTGATGGGCAACGACAACAGCAAGAAAGAAGGCAGGGTTTCCCAAACTAGGAAAAATTCTCATCTTCTCCCGCTCCAGGAGACACTCTAATTCAGTTGAAATTAAAACTCTGAAGAAGAGGGAAGAATTAAGCACACCAGAAAGTGATCTATACTCAGTGCAAGGGGGAACAGGAAGGCTTTAACAGATGGTCATCAGAATCTAAACAGTCAGGTCCTTGGCCACCAGCCACTGCGGCAAAAGGTCCAGCGAGAAACACAGAGTTACTGGAGCCTTCAAACAGGGGTAGGATGTCCTTGACCTTGCCAGAGCAGGCAAAATCAATAACGTTCTGCTCTCGCTTCCCTGAGGTCAAAGTGATTCAAGAAAGAGAAGCACAGAGCACAGCACTGCACCTGGCTGGGAAAGCAAAGCTCCTCTCACGGCAGGATGCTGGTCATGGAGCTCACCACAAGCAAAGCCTGCAGCACTGCCCAGCAATGCAGGTGGGGAGCAAGGCCTGTCATGGGCTTCCCTGTATCCTGGAACATCCAACTGGATCCCTGCTTCGCGGTCAAGAAAGCCAGCGCTCTTTAGGTGAAGCTGCAAGGATCGCGGAGGAGCTGGGGAAATAAGCCTTGGGAAAATCAACCTCTGGTGCCAACCTCCCCACTCAAATTTTCATTGCCATCATACAAAGCAGAGGGATTTGGTTCCTTCCTGCCTTAGCACAGAGCTCTCAACCTGCCTGCCACGTCCTCAGCGGGAGAGTAATCCCATTTCCTTCATTAAACATCCCCTTAACATCACCGGCTCCGAGTGCGGCAGCTCTTGGCCTTCTCCAGTGGAGATCTGATGGCAGAATTCCTGAGTCTGGCTTCTTTTCTATCATAATCCCCTTGTTTACTTTTATGCCTGTCAGGAAGGAAGATTATGTATCTTGACTCTGATGCTCTGTATCACAGGGGGCACCTTCCTGGCAACACAAAATGAAGAGGATGTGAAAAACACGTGTTCTTTGCAGATTCAGGTTGTCCCCCTGGGGTTTTCCCCTGAGACCTACAAAACCCTTTGGGTTTGAATATTTATTGCAGTAGTTTTCCAAGTATTGATATAAATCATTTGCTTATCTATTACTTTTTAAAGCCTTTTTTTCCACAGCAAGGAATAATCAAACTGCAAATCTCAAGGGTCTCCTTTATTTGATTCCACCGATTTCATTAATTAGTGAGAATTTCAATGGCTCTTCAGCGAAACGAGCTGCCCCAGCTTTCAATGGATTGAGGAGACAGGAAATTAAAAGGAGGGAAGAGGAAAAAAAGAAGCAAAGAAGGGGCCTGTGCTTCCGTGCAGCTGTGTCAGTGCAAACTTCCCCTCGGCCTCGGGGCGGTCCATGGCTTTCAGCTTCCTGAGGGGTCTGGCGCTTCCCCAGAACGTCTGTGCTCCCTGGAGCACCCCCTGACCTTTGCAGGGACGGGACACGAGAGGAAAACCCGAGTCCTTGGGCGACTGGTTTCTCATGCAGCCCAGCTGGCACTCACCAACCCCCAGGTACCGCCCGGAGGCGCGGGAAGAAATGCCAACGCTGTCATTTGCCAAACGCTTCTGAGGAGCAGCAACTTCCATCACCACAAATTCCCCCCATTTCAACCACTTCTACATACATTTAAGTTTTTCCTAAAACACCCAACTAAGGTTTTTCCACACCAGCTGAGCAAGGCTTTGAGGAAACTCTGGCCCAAGATCGTTCCACTGCTGAGGAAGTGAGAGATGTAAAAGATGTCAGCTGCTCTGCGGGGCTCCTTGTGCTTCTGCAGGAAACTGCTAAATTCAGTAATGAGAAAACTGAAGATAAAGACTATTACCAGCAAGCATGGAACCTACTTTTTCTCCCATTAAGGCACCTATCACTGGTTTTCCTGAAAACAATTGCATTACTGTTTTACTTTTCACTTACCAGACGTGAAGCTGGGCTACTAGAAACCAGGAATTCAACGTGTCAGGCATTTGGCACCCTTGAGGGAGGGGGGAAAAACACACAAAGGGAAAACTGAGCGTTAATATGAGTTTCACCACGTTTTGCACCTAACAAATTCACTGCACCAAAGTCTGAATGCATTTTGGTAATTTAATTCCTGGTCCTAAACAGCAGCTCCACCTCAGAAGGAAGCAGCATTTACTGTCACACTTGTGCTTCAGCTCCAGAGCGTGCAGCCACGGGACGCTGCAGATTCTGAAAGGTTTCACCCGTTTAGACCTCACTTAAATGACATTTATGAGGGCAAAAATCAAACAGGAGAATCAGGCAAACATGGGGCTTCTAGCTCTGGAAGTCCCAAACCACTAGAGAATAACAGGGAGGTATCAACAAGTGCTGTTGCCTCCTGCTGGGGACAGGGTACTGGGTGCTACTGGGGTCTCTGCTGCGGCTCTGCTGCTCTGACTGACCGCATGGCTGCAGGCCCCCAGCTCTCTGAGCGTGCCCAGCTTCCAGCCATTCCACATCAGTGTTAGAACCACCAACCAACCACTTCTTTCTCCATTTCTGTTTCCAGATTTAGCATGGTGCCCACAGCTGGTTTCCCAGAGACGGTTTGCCCATATGCATGTTCACACTGTGGATGACTGTGGCCATGGATGGGGATGGGGTCAGTCTTTTTTCAGTGGTGCCCAGGGACAGGACAAGAGGAGATGGGCACAAACTGGAACATAAGAAGTTCCACCTCAACATGAGGAGGAACTTGCTCTCTGTGCTGGTGGCAGAGCCCTGGCAGAGGCTGCCCAGAGAGGTGGTGGAGTTTCCATCTCTGGAGACGTTCAAACCCCGCCTGACAACCTGAAACCTTTCTCCTAAGAAGTCACCTCTACCTGTGTGTCCTAGAGAAGCTCTTAAGAGGAGTGTCTAATGAGAAGGGTCTGACAATCACCTAGGCCAGCCCAGCTCTGAGTCTTGTCTTCAGGACTGCCCAAACCCAGCAGTTCAGAGTATTCAGAAAGAGACTCTCCAGTCTGATGTGTCCCATGGGAGCCAACCTTATCTTTGCCATGTTGAACATGTTTCTTCCTGACTCCTATACTCTCAAGTATTACCAAGGAGATTCACCTGGACCACGAAGCAGTACTTCTCACAGCCTCTTTCTTTTCACATGCCAGCTACGGTCAGGCAACCACCAGAAGAACCAAGCAAATCATCTCTGCTCCTCTCTCCCCAGAGGGATGACTCCACCAGTGCCTGGGAGCTGCCAAACTGCAGCATCAATGTCCATCCATCACCTACGCCACCTCTAAGACAGTATAAAGATGCCAAAAGTCTATGTTTGGAGATTAAACACAAGTTTCCTTCACCCTTCTCCCCTTTTAGCTCCCTCACTCCTATTAGAAATCGTTCATGTGCCTAGAAATGACTGCTTTGACCTGAAGGCATGCCAAGGCACCTCCAACCAGGGCAAGAGTACACAACGCTTGTATTAATCAAACCATTTCACTAAATCTTTCCACAGGCAAGATTGGGCGTAAAACACTTAGTTCAACAGACAGAGGTTTCTGAAGTAGAAGCTCCCACGTATCAGGCTCCCACCACAGAGATCCCTCCTCAGTGGAAAGCAAAGCTCACACCTCTACGACTGGAAACACGGAAAGTTTTTAAAGCCCTATTCAGAACCCGGGAGGGAGGAATTTTTTCTCTAACTTTCCAAGTCTTGCACTTTTATTTTTGTAATTCATTTTTTAGCTTCTATATTAGAACTGTCTACAGCATAAATGTCAGGGAGGGATGGCTCCTTTAAAGCAACACCCTCCCCCTCGGGTCTTGGCTTTTCACAAAGAACACAGTTCTAAAATCCGGCGATTTGAAAGCCCTTGTTGTGGGGAGCTAACTGGGGAGAAAGACCCATCCTACCATCAACCAGAATGATGCCCTTCAGAATAGGGTTAGACACAGAAAAAATGCCTGAGGGGAAAGCCACCTGTGAAATTCCTATGATTCTGGAGAACAAATACATTCTGCCCATAGAACCCACCCTGTTCCCAGTTCCCAGGTCTGCGCCAGTAAGAGACAGGGACACTCAGGACATGCCTCTCTCCCCAGTCACTGCACTTCACCAGGTAAGGGGCACAAACTTGAATGGGGACTTTCCTTCCTGATGGATCATCTTGGCCACTACCACAATTTGAGGAAGGGCACAATGGGGTAATACCCCCAAATCCTGCAGAAAACCAGGCGCACTATGTCCGTGTGCCCCTGAGCGTGGCCGACGGTGGCCAGTGCCTGTAAGGCAGGACCTGATGGGCTACAGGAGACTGAAAAATCTCGAGTCCTGAAGGTAAACTCCAGCCCTTTCAAACTGCTTGGCAGCCCACCAGCTCTTTACCACCAGCTGTGTGAGAGTGGAGGGATGAACAGTAGTAACAGCTCAACATAGTCCAAGGTCACCCTACACTCCATGTTCACAGGAGAACTTCAGCTCGGCTCTCAGTGCCACCCACCTGATTCAAAAAGTCCTTTTGGACCTTTCAAGAGTAGAGTCAGGCATGAAGCTCCCTCCATATTTTGGAAAATACTGTTTTAAGGCAAAATACAGAGAAAGGCAGTTCACAGGGCTCTTAGGGTGTAACAGAATGTCTGGGAGACTTCACTGGGCATCAGCAAAAATGCAGCGAGGTAACCAGACAGCCTGCAGGACATGAAACGCTACCCCTGTCCCAGTCACAGAACCATAGATTTGTCCACCTTGGAAGGGACCTTTCAGATCATCAAGTCCAACCATCAACCCTGATCAACTCTGATAAAACCACCACTAACCCATGTCCCTCAGCATGTCTGCCCAGCTTTTAAATACCTCCAGGGATGGCAGCTCCACCGCTGCCCTGGACAGCCCGGTCCAATGTTTGACAACCCTTTCCATGAAGAAATTCTTCAAAACATCCATCTAAACCTTCCCTGGTGCAACCTGGGGCTGTTTCCTCTTGTCCCATCTCCTGTTCCTTGGGAGAAGAGACCGACCCCCCCTGACTCCACCCTCCTTTCAGGGAGTTGGGGAGAGCCAAAAGGTCTCCCCTCAGCCTCCTCTTCTCCAGGCTGAACACCCCCAGCTCCCTCAGCTGCTCCTCACCAGACCTGTGCTCCAGACCCCTCACCAGTTCCATGCCCATCTCTGGACCCGCTCCAGCCCCTTGAGGCCTTTCCTCTCATGAGGGGCCCAAAACTGGGCACAGCACTTGAGGTGGGGTCTCATCAGCATTGAGTACAGGGGGCTGGTCACCGCCCCAGCCGTGCTGGCCACACTGTTCCTGATACAGTTCCCTGTCCCTCTTGAACTGAAGGGCCCAGCACTGGACACCATATTCCAGATGGGGTCTCACCAGGGCAGAGCAGAGGGGGAGGAGAACCTCTCCCCACCTACTGACCACCCCCCTTCTGATACACCCCAGGATGCCCTTGCCCTTCTTGGCCATGAGGGCACAGTGCTGGCTCATGGGCATCCTGCTGCCCACCAGGCCCCCCAGGTCCCTTTCCCCTACCCATCCATCTATCCCTCCACGCTGCCTGAACACGCTGACACAGCAAAACAGTAAGTCAGTAAAAAACCGGGCTGTTTTCTTTCAGTGACCTAAAGAGTTCACCAGTTCAGGACACACGATACTTGTCTTGCCCAGACCACGGGCAGAGGAAGACAGAGACGTGAGGCTCTTCCCTTTGGCCACCCCTGACTCAGCTGCCCACAGAACCACAGCCTAAAGCTTTTCCACTGGCAAAACCCATTTAAAGGGCTCCTGCCCACCCCACCAGTCTGTGCTCTAGGGGAACCACTTTTTAAACATGGATCACACCCTTGTTAGATTTTAGAGCAATTGCCCAAACAACAGCAGCTGTAAATAGAAAGAAGTGACAAAACTTTTGGTATCTGCTTTTTATATAAAAGCAATGATTTCTTTGGAACCACAAGCACAGACCCCAGCACCAGCGGGTGCAGCGCACACCCTGCCAGTCTCAGCACCAGGAACGATCCTGTTCCTCATGGGAACTCCATCCTGTTGGCTGGTGTTAGTGCTAACACAGCTCTCCCTGGGGGCGACCTCGGAGGGACAGGCTGCAACTGGTAGCACAGAGCAGGGTGACAAAGGCAGCACCAGTCTGGAGAAAGGTGAAGGAAAGGCTGCCTGCTGATGTTTAAAAGGAGAGGGGCTCAGGGAATTTCCTGTTTCAAACAGTAGGACAATCTCAGGAATACAACTGAAGTCCTTTTACTCAGTTCTGAGCCTGAAAATCTGTGCCAGTATCTTTTTCACAGACCCATTTTTAAATTCCTTTAGATTTTAATCTAGGGCAGCATCCAGGTACCTTTACACAATCAACCTGTTGAGCAGTGATACTGAAACACTGGTTAAAAATAGTGAAAGCCTCTATTTGAGAGGCAAATATGACAAACAGTAGAGAACTTAACTGGGAAAGGGCACCCAGCTGGGGAGAGGTGTGTGCACAGGAAAAAAGAGCTTCTAATTTTTTGATCGCTAACGATGAATCCTGCTGCTTAGAGAGTTCTCTCCCTCCTGCCACCACTGAAACCACATTACAGTTTTGGAAAACCTTCTAAAAACCATTGGAAAATCTTGCAGCAGCAGCACCATGTACCAAACCAACCTCAATGAGCTCTGCACTAGAGGAGCATACAAAGATGTCCCTTCAGCTGATCTCTCCAGAGGCAGCAGCAGCCCCAACCTGTGCTGGTGCATTGTAAAGCCCTATGAAAGCACTTGAGAGCTTGGAATTTCAGACAGCCCAGATCCAGGCAGTGGGTGTACCACCAGCTAAGACACTGACAGAGGGAATAATCCACCAAAGAATAAAGTATTACTGAGGCTTAGGTAAGTCTCAAAAACACATCTTCCCCATTCACCAGCCAGATAAAAGCAAAAACAGATTATTTTTTTTAGCTAATAGCTAAAAACCTGTGTATACAACATGCAAAAGCCAATTCAAGCCAATATTATTCCCATATACCCAAAGGAAGGACTTGTGTCCCTGCTCCAGTCATACTCTCTACTCAGTCAAAGAACGTGTCCTGGCTTAATGCTGTCGTGGATGCAAAACCCCTCTGTGTTGCAGCCAGAGCTGCCCCAGCCATGAGGAAGGGAGCCAGGTAGGACCCCGTGATCCAACTGACCTGCATCATAAAAAACTTTGCCTCAGTGGATGGGGTGGTTTCTCATACCCACATCCCAGTTACACCGGACTGTCTCTCAACTGGTCATGGCACAGGGTAGGGCAAAGAAACCATCCAACCACAGTAAAAAGGGAAGGGATATCTGGATTCTTAGCTTAGCCCACCCTTGGTAATAAAAAAGCCAATATTCTCCAAATTTGCCATTCCCACCCTTACTCTGCTCCACTGCAAGGTGTAACAGTCCCAGACTCCAGAGCCTGCCCTTGAACCCTCACCACTGCAGAGCTCCAGGGAATGCTTCCAGCTGACCACGCACTGCAAGCTCTGACAAGTCTATGTGCTGTCATACTGATTGGTATAAGCATATCTAATGAATTGTCTCCAGAAGCTCTCTCCCCAGGGTGGCAGCCCAGACACCATCCAGTCCACTACTTACTGTTAAAAAACTCCTCGTAGTCCGTTTTCTCCACGCAGCACGTGTACATGCGTAATGCTGCCACCTTAATTTTCTGAAGAAAAGGAAAAGACAGTACTTACAGTATTCATCATGGGAGAGAGCAAACACTACTATTTCTGTTAAATACATGCACTGCCACTTTCCAAAGAGACTCCTCTCAGAATCACAACCACTTGAGAATTTCAGGAGCACGTTGAGCTACTGTATCTCCCAGGAACGACACGAGTGTAATCCAGCATGCCTTGAGGCAAAAAAAACCCAAATAAATGGCTTTTTGGATACCCTTCCAGATCAAGTTTAATATAATACTGCCGTTACAGAAAATAAATCACTTTCCTTACAGAGATGCCAAAGGTCCCAATTCACAGTTCCAGGAACTCAGCTGATGTACACCACTCAAAGTGCTTTGTGTAATTTAAGGATTAAAGAAGTGACATACCAGACGTCCCAAAAATATCTCTTTTTCCTAGGAAAATGCAAAATTGATCAACTAAGCTTTGCAAGTGAGAAAAGGATCCCCATGTGGGATGACCAGGTGCTTTGGCACTTCTCATTTTGTTCTTGGCCTGCCCTTGCACCAGAAACACCTTCAGTGCCACCTCTGCAACACAGATAAACGTGCTGAAGCCCCACAGAGCACAATAACCAGCTCAAGGCCATTGGAGAGCAGAGCTGGCAGCCATTCCTGACTACTAACATCGAGGGGAGGAAAAGAAAAGAATCTGAAAACTCCAGAGCCCACTCCCCTACCTAAGCCAGGAAGCAGCACTGGGGTTGGTTTTTACTTATTTTACTGGTTTTTAGTGTTTTTAGAGATGTGTACCAGGGATCATCACTGTGTTGCAGAGAGGAGCACTGCACCTGTCAAATGGCACTTCAAATCACCAACGTAATTATCTGTGTCTGCTCCAACCCACAGGGAAGCTGCCGCTGACCCCCTGCTGTGCAAACACAGGAGACATTCTTTTTCTTGCTCAGCAGTCTCAGATTCCTCTCAAAAATCAAATGTACATCTAAGCCTCTTGCAGTAAAGCAACCCACATTGCTTACTGGAGTTGTGAGGGTTTCCTTTTTAAAGGAGACGCTGCCTGGCCTGGGCGTACAGATCTCTCTGGTGAAAGCAAACGCCCCGGACCAGGCATTTCTAGACATTAAAAACATATTGTAAAGGACAGTCCCTGCAATCCAGCCCTCACATAAGGCAGGTAACGCAGGAGAAACTGCTGAAATTTAATCATGGAAATCGCAGGGTGTAGAAGAGGTGTGGGGGAAGGGAGCAGAAAATGGAAAAAAGCAGAGAAATATTAAGGAACTTCCCGAAGATCTCACAGGGAGCACTGGCAAGGCCAAAAATGAACTCAGGTCTCTCGGGCCCTAACCACAAAATAACTCTCTCCAAACACGAGTTCCACAGCCAAAAGCAGGCAGTAAAGGGCTGCAATTAAGGAGAACTCTGAATCAACACTTAGGGCTAACAAGAACCTTTATTACAGCAATATGTATACACATGGGAGAGAAACTACTCTCTCACAAGGTTTAGTATCACCTGATGAAAAGGAACTGATTTTAAGCAAAAGACCTGCCCCCCCTTATGTGTCAGTTCTCCTTCCTACACATTTGCTCTCTGAGGAGTGAGAAGAGACCAGCAACAAGTGTGGGATCAGTCCCAGCAGAGACCCACTCTGCCTTGCAGATACTCAAAGCACCTCGTAGGTTCAAATCCCTGCAGAGCTGGGCTCAGCCCTCACTTCAAGCTGCCCTTTCCTCTCTCTCCTTTATATAGTGTCCTAGGTCGGAGCAAAGAAATCATGAATTTCAACTCTTTTCCCCCAGGAAAACTTTTCAACTCGTGAGGAACTGAAGGTGCCTCTTACAGAACTGCTCCCGTTTAGTCAGTGTTAGCAACGGCTTTATGAGAGGATTGTTTGAAAACTGAGAAGGGAGGGAACTATTTGGGACTCTGCCCTTGTGTGACCCATGAGGTGTCACGCTGCTGTCTGAGTCGGAGACACCCCCCTGTCACCACAGTGGAGAATGCTGAAAGAGCTGCAAAGAAGGGTAACAGAAATCAAAAGGTGAATCATGGAGTCACAGATTCTTCATGGTTGGAAAGGACCTCTGAGATCAGCGAGTCCAACCAGACACACACCAAAACCCCTACAATCTCGGCCACCAGAGCAGGCCCTGAAGTGCCACATCTACACCTTCCTTAAACACCTCCAGGGGTGGTGCCTCCACCCCCTCCCTGGACAGGCTGTTCCAGGGCCTGACCACTCTGTCAGAAAAGTCATTCTTCTGAATGTCTAATCAGAACCTCCCCTGCCACAGCTTCAGACCATTTCCTCTGCTCCTGCCATTATTCCCTTGGGAGAAGAGGCCAACACCCACCTCTCTACACCCTCCCTTCAGGTGGTTGTGTAGAGGGCAGTGAGGTCTCCTCAGGCTCCTCTTCTCCGGACTGACCATGCCCAGTTCCCTCAGCCTCTCCTCACAGGACTTGTGCTCCAGACCCCTCACCAGCTTGGTGGCTCTCCTCTGGACACGCTCCAGCACCTCAATGTCCTTCTTGCAGTGAGGGGCCAAGAACCCAACACAGCACTCGAGGTGAGGCCTCAGCAGTGCCCCAGGCCAGGCACCATCACTGCCCTGCTCCTGCTGGCCACACTGTTCCTGATACAAGCCAGGATGCTGTTGCCTTCTTGGCCACCTGGGCACACTGCTGGCTCATGTTAAGCTGGATGCCCACCAGCACTCCGAAAAAAGCCTCAGTAACTGAAACAAGTCAGACCAAGTCTCCTCAGTCCAGAGAAAGCCTAAGATATTATGGAACATAGGGGTCTACAAAATCATCAGTGGAAGGGGGAATGTAAACATCAAGCTATGGAACATCATTCTTCACATCACAAACCAGCAATTTACATGGGTAATAATTAGAACTTTTCCATTAAGTACTGCTCCTCTCATAAGAAAAAAAACAAAGTGGGATTTTTTTTCATTTGCTGTTCAGAGCTCAAAGGATCAACCACCAGAACGACCACAGGAGTGCCTTACCCATCTGCTGTACTTCAGGGGTCCTGTGAAACCCATCGCTTCTATTATCCTCGTGAAAGCACCCACCTTCTCCTCAGATGGCTGCAAGGAATCTTTTGCAGAAAGGTGCTGTAAAATTGAAACATTGCATATTTCAGCAGTAGCACTTAAATCTGACAAATCCTTCCAGTTAAAAAAGCTACAACATTAATAGAGAATTTTAGGGTTCTGCCCACTTTCTTTGTTCAACAAAACAAATACATATTTATGTTTTCTCTGCAAAAATATGACACTTTTCCCCAGGTGACATAATTCTGTTTACAAATGCAACCACTGCACAACTGTTTTGATAAAAACCTCCTGCTGGAAGCTCAGCCTCAACCAGTTTGCACAGAAACCTGCTTCCCACTGCGGATTCCCACGTTCCTTCTAGCTGTGTGCCTCTACCTGGGCTTCAATCTTCTGCAGACACAATGAGCAAACAAATCACAGGAAGTAAATAAAGCTAACTTTCCACATTCCCTCTCTTACTCTCCCAGGCACACCATATTCTAGAGTAATTACATAGTCTATAAACCAATCAGCTCCACCTTAAAACTAATGAAGGTACATGAACCCACAGTTCTTACGGAAAAGCTCCCCTTTTGGGGTTGGTTTTGGGTTGTTATTCCCCTCCTGGTTAATTGACATGGCACTTGCAGGAAATCTGGATCGGGAAAGCATTTAATCCTCCATCATTTGCAGTGTCTGCAAAGGTGAAGATGAATGTTCAGATGAACGAGACACTTTAGACACCGCTGGACTCGAGGGAGTCTCTGTGGCACTCTGCCTTTGAGCACCCCGGCAGCAGGATCAGCCAGCACCACTTGTACTCCAGCAGACCATTTCTCATGAATTAAACATGCTGTGTGAACACTTGGTTACCAACAAATTCACTCTTAACCTCCCTAATCAGAATCTAACACACACAGATCTCCTGCACACGCTCAGGGAATACAGCTGAGAGCCACTGTAACCCGAGACAAAGTTCCCTGACCAAAGAAATGTTACATTAATTTGCATTGCTGGACTTTTACCCTAAACTCTTCTTCCTAACACATGAACATACTAGGGAAAGCATTTTCTTAGTAGGGAAGCAATCTAACAGTGTAAGGACTGCCATACAAGGCCAGGACACAGACCAGGATACCATCTCCAACAAGGACCAGTAGCAGACATCTGGGACAAGACACAGAAGCTGAGAAATACAGGAGAGTCAGAGCACAGGTTCCTGCCCAGCCTCTGACACTGAGATTTTCCAGTCGCTCCTGGGCTGGGAAATCCATCCACACCTTCATTTTTGATGAAATGGATGCGCCTTCAGCACCTCAGTGTCTTAAACTGCTTCACCTCCATAAAACACATCTGTGGTACAGGAGTTTCACAGTTTAGTGATGTCAAAAAAAATCCCCCTGTGCCTGTTTTAAATCCTACCTTGGCATTCCATTGGATGCTCCCAATTTTCCTATAAGGAGCCACAAAGGACCACTTCCTATTTCCTTTTTCAGTAACTTATATGCCATTTATAGGCCCATCAGTCATCCTACACATGCCCATCAGTTACATCTCCTTAGTTTAGAAGGGTCCTAAAATAGCCTCTTGATCATTCTGGCTGCATTCTCTATTGCTTTCCTAACAGCAGATTGGTAAGTTTTGAAATGCCATGAATGCTAAATGAACACATATTAATGCTGCAAACAGCAGCCAGGGGTTCCTTTCACACATCTTGCTTTCCTTCATTTTTTCTATCCATCTCAAAATCACCAATTTAAAATACTTCTTAGTATTTACCTCAAACTTTACACCAGCAAAACACACAGTTAGGCACATCACAAACTGGGACTGGGGCTTCTATGTAAGTTTTTCCCATCAATCCCTGTCTTTCTTTTTCCTTCTGTCCTCTCATTTCTCATGCACACATTCCCTTTTGCCGTTTTCTTCACAGAGCGTTAACAGAGGGGCATCGGGATAATTATCATAGAATCATAGAATCATTTAGGTTGGAAGAGACCCCTGGGATCATCAAGTCCAACCATCAGCCCTACTCTACAAGTTCTCCCCTACACCAGATCCCTCAACACCACAGCTCATCTACTCTTAAACACAGTCAGGGAGGGTGACTCCACCCCCTCCCTGGGCAGCTGATTCCACTGACTGACCACTCTCTCTGGGAAAAACTTTTTCCTCATGTCCAGCCTAACCCTCCCCTGCTGCAGCTTGCAGCCATTCCCTCTTGTTCTATCACTAATTGTCCATGAGAAGAGACCAGCACCAACCTCTCTACAGTGCCCTTTGAAGCAGTTGTAGAGAGGGATGAGGTCTCCCCTCAGCCTCCTCTTCCTCCAACTAAACAACCCCAACTCCCTCAATCGATCCTCATAAGCCTTGTTCTCCAGGCAATTATTGCTTGAGAGACACTCACGCCCTTAGACTGTTAAATTAATCTTATGGAGATGGTTCATGCTCCAGAAAAGTTCTATTCCATGGCCAAAGATAATGAATGTAGAGGCCACAAGTTAACAAAAGCGTACAGACAAACAGAAAATCCATTATTACACAATAATTAGCCATTATTAGTAGATTGCACGGCCGTGTTCAGCATACAGCACATAGCAAAGCTGTCATTACACATTATTCCCAAGCTAAAGCATGGGGAAACATCTTCTCACTTCTAATGTCTGTGGGCAACCTCTATGGTTCCCTTTTTAAGGGTAAGAGAGGAAGATCTGCCCCTCACCCCAGTAACTACTCTCCTTCACTCAGTTTCTTCCCTCGCTGGAAAGGAGCCCTCAGGCTGATCATCCTGAGAACCTTCACCCCAGACAACCCAACTGCACCCTCCTTCCTGGAAAGGAGCAGAGAGCACCCCCCAAAGGAACAGAGAGCCCCCCCCAAATGATTTGACACATTGTTCACACTAGGCTAAAACATATAAAACCCTGAATCATACCTTTTATGTTTTGAAAAGTGTTTTGTTACCTGTTATCTGTACCAACCCCAGCACAATGTGCCCTTCAACAATAAAAACATCGAGCTCTTCTAACCTTATTTGTGCTGTAAAAGGATCTGGTTTGCTGTGTAATGGCTCCACTGGCTTCAGTCAATCCTCCGTGGGACTTAGCCAGTGGGAACTGGCCAACCCTGCGTCTCTAGGAGAAACAATGAAAGGAAATAAAAGAAGAAATGAAGAGACCATTGCCAAGTAAACACTGGACTTTACACCAATTACTTAGTTTGCTTCCAAGTCATTTACAGTTCAGTAAAATGCTGACAAATTTATACCACAAAAAACCACATTTTTCTAATTCTAACCATTACAAACAGACTGGGTGTCCACACTCGATGCTCCACACCTCCCATCTTCCAGCCTTCCTTCAGTGCACTGACAGAGTGGGACTGGCAGGACACTGCACTCACAAAAACCACAGACCACCTGCTCTGATCTTCTCTCACTCTACTTCTAACTATGGGGTTTGACTCTTAATAAAGACCAATTCCTTTTGCTGGCCTTGCAGGGAGACACAGAATTTATGCTATTTTTCATCTACAACTTTATATTCCATTCAATTTCTTTGTGGTCAGGGCTTGAGTAAAACAAATGAGAGGGTAAAAGCGATCACTACAACCAGTTCAGCTCCAAAGCACACGGTTTGTGTTACAGAGCTACTGCACAGAGGAAAGGGAACTACCAGAGGGGAGGGAGCCCAGGTATGAAGCTGCACGCTGAACAGAACACCTATTGCTGCCTCCCAGCACACCCAGATTACCAGTAACTCCTCTATAAACAAATTCCAAGTAAATGTGCTGGTTTGGTCAGAGCAGTCATCCCCAGAAGTCCCCTGAATTTACTGGTGGCTCAGAGAAGGCCCAACTTTGTCACTTCAGCTTCACAACTGCATGATTCCCTCTACTCCCCGCATCACTGGTATGGACTGGTGCTTCAACAGTATGGTGTGTCACAGGACAGGCAATTTTCCCAGGACTGGAATCTTTGCTGATTAAAGACATCCAAGCCAAAGGCCTTACAGCTGAGTTTCTACTTCTGTAAATCACAGCTCTCCGACACAAACTGTCACCTACAGCAGGACAAAAAAACCACAAAAAACCACATCGTTTCATCATCTCCTCTCGTTTCATTTTATGTGGGAAGGAAACACCAGGAGACACACTCGAATTCTGTTCAATCTGCATCTGAAAATTCCACTTCTCTACACATTTTTCACCTCTTTATTAACTGCTATTACATGACACTGCAGGTAACTGACCATGGATAGACGCTGCACACCATTACAGAACGGGAAGCAGCGCTTCCCACTGAACCACCGCCTCATGAAGCCAAGCTGTGGCAAGTCCACACACCAGCAGCACCAGAAACTCCAAGGCTCCTCTACGGTGGAGCCGACCTAGAAAATGAAGTGCTGGAAATTCTGTGAAACCGTGAGTAACCTGTAAGGGCTGCTGTGGAGAAATGACCCCTCCATCTGGACTTCTGCACTCAACCTACCCAGGATCCATTCAAAGAACACCCAGCTGGAAAGAAGACAAGGTGTAGCAAAGAGTGGGAGCTCCCCCTTTTAGCAGCAGGAATCTTTTAAGTTACCTTGACATTTCAGCAATGCACAGACATTGAAGACATCACTTTTGGAAGCCTCTTTATTTAAAACCATGATATCCTACCTGGAAAACACCCCCGAGCATCCGTCTGCACCGGCCCTGGGCTGCGGTTATCTGCAATAACCCACTGCATGCTGCTGTCCACTGAGCGACTCCAGTCTGGCAGCTCTGCAACAGAGAGACCAGCAATGAAGAAAAGGACCCAAATATTCAGAACCCGTTTAATGTCCTCCTGCTTCCACAAGCTTTATTGAATTATGGAGCAATCCTTGGATTAAACTCCCAGCTCACACAGAAGCTGACAGAAGCATACCTTTGGCTTTTTAAATCTTGCCCTCCAACACAAGCAGGGAGCCCGAGTTTGATGGCAGAAACATCAGCCAAAGAAAACGGAGGGCTGTCTCCATCATAACACTACACCACGGGGTTTGTATCTCTCCAACAAACCCAAACACTTAACAAGCATTCTCCAAAGAACAGAGCGATCTCCAGAAAGCCCTCATCCACCTCCCAGCCTTTATGTTTCTTTGTCTGACTTTACTCAGGCACAGCTAAGGATTGTTGCATTTCACAAGCACAAATACAGTAAATTTCAGTGAAGGGAAGTGTTTTCTGTAGTAAAAAGGTCAGGTAATATGGAAAAGAGCTAGGGGCTTCTTTGCACTTTTTATGTTCTGCAATACCCCAGTTAGTACAGTTTGCCTCCTGCATGCATGCTCTGCACTAACACTGGGAATAGCATAGATTACAAGGAATATGCTTTTTTCTAATAAAACCAGCTACATTTTCAATTGGCCATAAAGATGACTGAGACACTGAAGCACCCAACTTATGAGGAGGAGTCGAGCTTTGAGAAAAGAGGACTCCAGGGAACTCTTCTGGATTTGCACAGATAGCTGATGGGGCGGGCAGTCCCACTCTCCCTAAGGGTGCCCAGAGAAAGGATTACTAGGAGACCAGCAGATCTGCCCCAAAATTGGAAGGGACGGACACAAATCCAACTTGAGCTCCTGTTCCCTGGTTCATGTACCTGCACAGTCACCATTGTCCCTCAGGTGCAGCATACTGTCCCCCCAGGCTGTCCTTCAGCAGCTCCTCACAGAGCTGCGCTTCTGGTCCTTTAAGGGGACAGATTGGGGTTTTTACAAACTGTGAGGGGAGAGACGCACTTCCACAGCAAATGTGACTGCTGTGCACTACTACTGCACCTTCCCACCTTGGCTGTAATGAGACTACTTAGTTTCTGCTCTTTCTCCTTAACATCCCTGCCCAGCAAGTAAACTTATGAAGATGACACACTTCTCTCCAAAAAGCCATTTCAGCTGCATCTCACATAGTATTTCTTGGGGTAACCCTGTGCTCCAACACAAACAGCTTAACAGACACTTCAGTGAGAGAGAGAATTCACCATTTTTTATAAATAATTACTACAAGATTCTAAGGCAAAACATTTTGAGGCTCATTCCTTTGTGCTAAGAAGGAAAACACGCTGAAGCTGTGGCACATCTTACAGCTTGGATACACTGGGCTTTACGGCTGTTTAAAAGCACAACGCCAACAAAACCGGCCTGCTCTGCTGGGAGGTGTCCCTGCCCGGGGCAGGGGCTGGAACTCGATGATCTTTAAGGTCCTTTGTCCTTTCCAACTCTAAAGACTCTGTGATTCTGTGGAAACACCGAATAAGCATGTGCACATTTAAAAGGCGAGCTGTGATAAACAACCCAGTACCAAAGAAAAGGCACCAGCAGGAAACAGCAAAGCACCAGAAACACAACACAAGGAGCTACAGAATCTTTCCTAAGGCAGCACCACTGCCTGCAGAACAGAACCTTCCTCACAACTGCTACTTTTAGTTCTCCGTTTGGCCAAAAGGAAACATATCAAGCACAAACTGGGTGGGATTACTCGGAAAGAGCCTGTAACCAGCGCAAGCACCTCCCACAGCTCGCTGCCTTGTGAAGATACCGGTGAAAGAATATCACTATGGTCTTCTAAATCCTCCTGGCAGCCATCAGGAAGCCCTCAGGTACCCGACTAACTACCCAACAGGATCTTCTCTTGGGTAAAGAACAGCTTTATCATAATGGCAGCACTGAGTAGCAGAGCTGTAACGTCTGGACAGTAACCAGGACTAAAAAGGCTGGAAGACAGAAATAAAAAGTTTCCTTTCTTATTTCCAGTACAAAGAAGAGACACTGAAAGTTTGAGAACTTGTTTTCATGTGATTAGGCAACTATTAAATTCTAATGCAAAGCAGATGCTGGGAAATGCCAAGGTTCAGCAAAGCTTCAGCTGAAGCACATCGCTGCTGTGGGAACTCTCCTACCTCCCAACCGTGTTCTCCCGCCACGTGCTACAACTCAGGTGCTTCTCTGATCACAAAAATGGCTACACCTCCCCTCCAGAGGGAAAGTTTCCTGCCCAGGCTGAAAAGCTGAGTCAGTTTACTTTGCCATAGGACTGCCAGCCACGGGCAGGAGAGGAGGAGCTGCCCAGGCACAGGGAAACCAGGAGTCTCACCTTCTGTCAGCAGGTTTCCATTGCAAACAGCAACCCGGGGAACAGCTCCCAGAGAGCTGAACCCACCCCACGACTCTGCTTCTCTACCACCTCCCTGCTCCCCTCCTGCCTGGCTTCCCCCTCCCTTTTTTGCCAATGACTGCCTTTTGAATGCATTGAAACTGCAGGAAAACATGGGGGTTTGTTGCCACGGGTCTGCTGCTCCAGCATTCAGGGGGGGGGCAAGAAAACTGCTGGAGATAGAGCAGACAACAGTGCAAAGCCATGAGCAAGGAGGAAGAGCAGGAACAGGAGGAGGAAGAGCAGGAACAGGAGGAGGAAGCAGGAACTCCAGCTCACAGCGTTTCCAGTGCTCTCCAGCAGGTTTGCTCTCAATTGCTTTCACCCTCAGAGGAGAAAGGACAGGGCTCAGCCTGCTTGTAAAAACCACACTCTGAGACATCATTTCCAAGAACACAGTGGATTGATTTCATAATTAAGTATTAATTAATTATTAAGTAGTAATTAAGTATTGGCCTCTGACTAAAGGCCTTTCATAGAAACATAATATGGTTAGGGTTGGAAGGGACCTTAAAGATCACCCAATTCCAACCCTCCTGCCCTGGGCAGAGACACCTCCCACCAGACCAGGTTGCTCCAAGCCCCCTCCAGCCTGGCTTTAAACACTCCCAGGGACGGGGCAGTCACAGCTCCTCTGGGCAGCCTGGGCCCAGCTCCCACCACCCTCACACCAAAGAATTTCTTTCTAGGATCTAGTCTAAATCTCCCCTCTTTCAACTTAAAGCCGTTACCCCTTGTCCTGCCCCTGCACTTTCTGGCAAGGAGTCTCTCCCAGCTCTCCCCTTCAGATACTGGAAGGCTGCTCTAAGGTCTCCCTGGAGTCTTCTTCCTCAGGAATCCATCTCCACCTTGCAGTGCAGGCCAGCCCTTCTATTTATGTTGTAACAGAATATCAGGCCCAGGTACAAACTTCCCTTCCCCAATCCATATGCTAAGAAGTGGTACTCTGCTGCAAAGAGAGAGAAAAAAAAAACCATAGTAGACAAATGTACGAAAAAGAGGGAGTTGCAGGCTCAGTAACCCGCCCTCATTCATTCACAGGAACCCAACCTCTTCCTCTCAACACAGGAATGGGAATCTTTGTATCATCCTTGCCGTCAAACACCTCTAGAGTGAGATGGGAATCTCCAAGAATTTAAACCCCGACCCCCGGGTCACACACACGCTGCCCAAAGCAAGGAGCGAAGCACCAGCCTGAAAAAATAACCATCGCTTCTCAAGCCCCAACCGGGAGGACTAAAGTCTTCATAATTCTGATGCAAACGTAAAGGCTGACGGAAAAGCTCGACCGGCTCCTTCACCAGACACCGCTGCCAGGGAAGGGGGCCACGGGGAGGTGGGAAGGGCCGGTGGGTGCCGCGACCCCCTCCCCGCGGTTCTCACACACCGCTGAACAGCCGCGTCCTCAGCCCCGGCGGCTGCGGGGAGGCCGGGCCGCGGAGAACCGGCGGGAGGGACTGGACAGCCACCGCAAGGATGGCGCAGGGACAACTCCGCGGGGACACACGCCGGGCGCCCACACGCCGCTCGTGTTCCAAGACGGAGAAAACAGCCCCGATCACCGCCGCCGCC
>VZTM01041229.1:28572-51125 GCA_013400555.1 Jacana jacana | reverse complement strand
GAGGTGGGGTGGCGATGGCGGCTATGCTTTCAGTGCCGCTCGGCAGCGGGAGAGAGCAGCAGGAAAGCAGCGATAGTTTGGCTGCTCTGAGGCTGATCTGGCTGTTCTGGCTGCCCCAAGCAGGATACGGCGTTTGTGTGAGGTGCCAGCGCTGGGACTTTGTGGGGATAGTACCAGGAGAACATGGCGGAGCCCCTCATGGCAGTGTCCCCTCAGGCCCCGCAGCCGGCACCTTGCTGCCAGGAGCGAGGTGGAAACGTGTCCCCGGTGCCTGTTCCCTCCTGCTCGCTTCTGCTGGCGCCTGCTTTCATGAGGCTGTGGAGTGAACCCGAGCAGCAGCCTGACGGGTTGAAATGAGCTAGCTTGCTTTGCCAGGTTAGTGTTAATCTGGATCCCATCCACGGCACCTCACAAATGCTAGTCCTGGTGCGTGGGAGCCTGCTGCAGATGGCAGCAGCTGGGGAAGAGGGGGAGGCCGCGCTCCTCAGCAGCAGGGCTGACTTTTAAGGGCTTGGGGAGCTATAACATTCTACCCCTCTCTTTCCCAGCATATTTACTGGGATGTCAGCTTCTCAAGAGGGCAGTAGCAGCCACTTTAATGGCCCTGAAACTCCACAGTAGTCCTTAGAAATCTTTCATACGTTCTTAAAAGTTAGGCCTCGGGGGGCCAATGGAATCACCTGCTTGGACTTCCTTTCCTGGGGCATCCCAGGTCCCTGTGCCTGCAGTCAGTCTGTTCCAAGATCCTCTGACTCCCCACAGCTATCTGCTGAAATAAGTTTAACTCTGACAACGTGTTTAGTGAGCAAATTGTTCTGACGGGGCTGGAGTAAGGAGCTTCTAAGGCAGAACCTGCTCCCAGTCTCAGCCAGGACAGGAAGGCCCCGAGGAGCCCAGAAGGGACAGTCCTGAGGTTGGGCCTATAACAGGGGAGGAGAGGTGTGCTGCTGAGGATGTCTTCCCCTCCACAGGCCCGCAGGTGTCCTACCAGCCTGTCCCTCCATCATGCCCCAAGCCCCTGGGACAGACCGGAGCGAGGCGCAGAGCGGCGCTCCTTAGGTCTCAGCCAGGACAGGAAGACCCCAAGGAGCCCTGGAGCGACAGTCCTGATGCTGGACCTAAGAGAGGGGAGAAGAGCTCTCCTGCTGAGAATGTCTTCCCCTCCACGGGCCTGCAGTCGTCCTTCCATCCTGTCCCTCCATCATGCCCCAAGCCCCTGGGACAGACAGGAGCGAGGCGCAGAGCGGCGCGCCTCAGGACTGTCAGAGAGGAGGCCCAGCAGCCCACGTTTAACAGCAGGGAGTACCTGGGGAACCTTGTGGATGATGTCCTGAGGAAGTGGGCAGAAAGAAAGGTGTAGAGCCCACGGGCACAACGGCGCCCACCGTGCTGCACCGAGCGCCCCCTTCACTTTGGGAGGAGAGCGGCTTCTTGGGGCCAGGACAGCCAAGTCCAAGCCGCTGCTCGGTAGCCCAAGGCCTGTGTTCATATGGTTTTATATGGTCCTTTATATTAAAACATAACTTTGCAGGTTAATCAACCATTTTGAAATATTCTAAATATCTAAAATATCATGACAATTTCTTGGGTTTTTCTCTTCTCAGTCACACGAAGTATCAAAATCTACTCATCAGCCCAGCATTTGCTGGGGAGAGCTCCCTCCTTCTGGAAAACAAACATACTTTAGGGCAAAAGTAAAGATTTATCAACTTCAGTTTTTCCTCTGCTCAGCCTGGAATTCCTGTCAAAGTGCAAAAGTAAAGTTCTATTTATTTTACTTCTTAACCACCTGCTTCTGAGGGAGAAAAGTCCAAGGAAATCTCATGATCCAGTGGATTGACAGGATCTCTCTGTGTTACCCCCAGCAAGTGGGGCTGGGGCACCCCGGATAACGAGGGAGTAAACACAGGTATTCCGGGCCACCTGGAGATCCCAATAAAAGAGAAACCCAACTGCAAAGATGGGGTTCAGGTCCCACAGGTTTTATTAACTCTGGTGCGGAGCCAAGAGGCCGGGCTGGCAGCTGGCCCTGCTGCTCCCACAGCCCTTCCCAGGCCTTCCGCTTCTGAAAGGGCCTTGTATCATAGAGTCATAGAACAGTGAGAGTTGGGAGGGACCTTAAAGATCATCGGGTTCCAACCCCCTGCCCTGGGCAGGGACACCTCCCACAAGACCAGGTTGCTCCAAGCCCCCTCCAACCTGGCCTTGAACCCCTCCAGGGATGGGGCAGCCACAGCTTCTCGGGGCAACCTGGGCCAGGCTCTCACCACGCTCACACCAAGGATTCTTCCCCACATCTCAGCTCCATCTCCCCTCTTTCAATGTGAAACCCTTCCTCCTTGTCCTATCACTACACTCCTTGACAGAGTCCCTCTCCAGCTCTCAAATACTGGAAGGCTGCTATACAGTATCCCTGTAAACTTCTCCTCTCTGGGCTGAGCAAACCCAGCTCCCTCAGCCTGTCCTCAACGCGGAGGTGCTCCAGCCCTCTGATCATCTTCATGGCCTTCCATTGGACCTGTTCCAACAGGTCCACGTCCTTCCTGCGCTGAGGACTCTAGAGCTGGACACAGTGCTCCAGGTGGGGTCTCACAAGAGCAGAGGGACAGAATCACCTTCCACGACCTGCTGGCCACGCTGCTTCTGATGCAGCCCGGGATGCAGTTGGTGGTACGTACCCATGGGGCTGGCACCGCGTCCCTCCAGTGCACCCTTCTGGGGTTTGGAGCAGAGCTCGGTGAGAGCAGCCCCTTGGAGCCTGGGCAGATGAGGACTGACTCCTTCCACAGCCAGCTGGGGTGCCTCCACTGCGCTCTAACCAGCACTCCCAGTCCCAAACTGCAGCGAGGGGCTGTCTGACCACTTGGGGCAACCCACCTTGTGTGAGATTCCCAGCTCTGGCTTTGTGCTGGAGGGCAATGGCATTTCTAAGGTTGAACTGGTTGTTTATGAGGAATTTGCCATACTTTGCTTCTGCAAAGTTTTTCTCCTTTGCATCCAGAGTAAATCTGGACACTTTGAGACCAAGGTCACCCTTAGGATGACATTGGAAGCTAAAAATGGACTTGCAATGGGAGATAATTGTATTTTTAAATTTAAGGATGCTTAGTGCTCTTCACAGGACTGAATACTCAGTTTAGGGTGTCAGTTATCTAGCATATATTTGCTATATAATTGCCATTTAAGAACATGAAAATCAAGTATTTTTTCAA
Organism: Jacana jacana; assembly: GCA_013400555.1. Taxonomy (NCBI): domain Eukaryota; kingdom Metazoa; phylum Chordata; class Aves; order Charadriiformes; family Jacanidae; genus Jacana; species Jacana jacana. The sequence continues at coordinate 47,913 of VZTM01041229.1, read as the reverse complement.
TAGAAGTACAATCCTCACAAGGCATTATGGACCTTGAGAAGTTTGGCAAACCAGGAGATCAGTTCCCTCATCTGGAATTCCATGGCTAGGGGGGCAAAGCGGTGCTTGCTCTGGTCTGTGGGAGGGAGTTCCACCCCTCTCCCCACCGGAGCTGCAGGAGGAAAAGCAGACGTGAAGGAGAAGAGGCTCCTCACCTGCACTTCCCAGGGCTCGGTGAAGCAAAACCCAAGCCCCACAACTGGAAGTAGAAATAGGGCCTGGTTGCTTTTCCCGAGCTCCTATATCCTAGTGGCTGCTGCTGCTGCTGCTGCTGTTAAATGCCACAAACTCCTGTTTGTTCCCCCTCACCGGCTTGTGGTTGCTGGGCCAGGGACATCCCGCTCCCACCTGCCCGGGGTGGAGTGGGCTCTGGCAGCCGCCTCCACGGAGCCTGGGCGATTCCAGCAGACCCTGCAGAAAGAAGCCATGCCAGTCCTTCACCCGCCTCTGCCTCGGCAGCTTCTCTCCCCCTCTGTGCGCTCGCTGAGGCAGAAGGTGTTTGCTGGTCAGAGAGGTTTTCCACTTGCACCTCCTTCAGCTTTCCATGACGGCTCAGAGGTTACGCGGGGTGCAGGGCTCTACACTGTACTGTACTATATGCAGAGGTGTTCAGACTTAATTTATTCCCTTCTCCTGGATAAAGATTATTGCAGCTGTGTGTTTTGGAAAACTATCAATGAAGGGAGTTCAGCTCATACAACACACTTTCAATAGGGTACTGTACTCTAGATTTCCAGGTTCTGTTTTAATTACACTTGCATATTACCTTGGAGGAAGCTGAAATCTGGAAAATGTTTTCTCATATACCGTGTCTTAAACCCTCCCAACCTTCTGTTTTATACCAAGTACATTTATGTTTGCAATGAAAACCAGATAACACAGGGCAAGGTTTGGCTCTGCAGGACAGTCTATCAGAGACGTGCTGTCAGCCCCTCCTGTCAGCCCCTCCTCGCAAGAGCTGAGCAATTGGCCCCGAGGAACCTCCCCGCCATCCTGCCCGCAGGCATTCCCTCTCCCCTCCCTCCGTGGGGCTCCCAACAGGAGCTGCCCATGTGCTGTGAGCAGGGCCTGAGGGTGACCTTCTGTGGTGGTGAGAGGCTCCCGCTCCTCGGGAGTCCTCAGGTATTCCTCAACTCAAGGGACAGCACAACAGGATGGCTCAGGCCGTGCTAATGTGGTGCCCATATCCCCACCCCCCAAAAAAATCCAGGAAAAGGCCCAGCCATCTTTAGAGGGGCTGTGTCTGGGGGGCACTCCCATGGCTTCTTGCGGGCTGGTGGGCAGGAGCAGCATGGGAGTCTTTGCCCAGGGACCCTCACGCTGCACCAGCCGGGCCAAGGAAGTGAGCTCTGCTGCTGAGATTCCATGCTGGCTGCACTGGAGATGTCCCAATGTCCAGAAGTCCAGCATTCAAACCTCCTCGAGGTGTGCAGGGAGAGCAGGGTGATGGCAAACACATGCCACATCCCCTCTGGCCAGGAGTAAGCAGGTACCAGCAGGTCACAGAGGTGTCCTGTGGACTCACAGCAAGAGCTGCAAACTTCCTCCAGTGATCATAGACTCACAGAGTCATGGAATGGTTTGGGTTGGAAGGGACCTTAAAGTCCATCCAGTCCCACACCCTGCCCTGGGCAGGGACACCTCCCACATCACCAGGTTGCTCCAAGCCCCCTCCAACCTGGCCTTGAACCCCTCCAGGGATGGGGCAGCCACAGCTTCTCGGGGCAACCTGGGCCAGGCTCTCACCACCCTCACACCAAAGAAGTTCTTCCCCAGATCTCAGCTCCATCTCCCCTCTTTCAAGGTCAAACCCTTTCCCCTCGTCCTATGGCTCCCCTCCCTCATCCAGAGTCCCTCCCCAGCTTTCCTGGAGCCCCTTTAGGGACTGGAAGTGGCTCTAAGGTCTCCCCAGAGTCTTCTCTTCCCCAGGCTGAACCTCCCCCAACTCTCAGCCTGTCCTCCCAGCAGCGGGGCTCCAGCCCTCCCAGCATCAAAAGCATGTGCTTCTCAGGGCTGACAGCAGAACTAAACCACGTGAACTGGGCATCTGCTCTGGAGCAGCTTTCATGTAGCTTTTAAATCCGTGCCAGAGAGAGCTACACCTTGATCTTCACACCCTCAGCAGGTCTGGAGAACATCCTGAGAGAAAGGGTTTTATCAAATATGTGTGAGCAGCAGAAGGTCTGTCCATCCTCTGCCCAGCTCTTGAAGCCCAGCACTTCAGTGTTCAAGAAGTCCAGATTGCTGACAGCTTCTTTCTTCTGTGACTTCTGGAGAATCTCACTCCTCCCAGCGGCAGAGGAAGGTGGTAAATTCTCCAGGCAGGGACACGGGGCTCTGCTCCCATGTCCTGATAGGGCTCCCAAGGCTGCCCCTTTACTTGTCCCAAGGCCTCACCCTGAAAAGCAAAGGAACTTTTCCCTCATAATGAGTAACGGGAATTAGATACATCTTGTCGAGCAGGAACATTTAGTGGGACTAAGCTGTAAACAAGGATTTTCAGTGATGAGACAAGAGCTTATAAAATGCAAAGCTTTTCATTAGAAAGCAGTGCTTATGGAAGGGCAGTGCTGGTCACAACAGAAGGCTGATTTTGAGCTCCTGGTGTGACGCTATAGCTGAGAGGAAAAGGTGAACCCTGGACTATAGTGAAGGTCAAAATCCCCCAAACCCAGTAAAAGTACAGGGTCAGTTGTGCCTCTGGGGCATGGATGAGTCTGTTATTGCAGCGGTACCTGAGCTCTGGTGTTCACACCACACAATGCGGTTGGAGAAGTGAAGGCCTAAAGCAAAAACAAACCCAAGTAGAAGAAAAAAATGTGGTGAGGAGGGGACACAGCAAAAGCATAACCGAGCTGATATGTCTCTTCTGTGGAAAAGAAAAGAAACTAAAAGCTCATTGCAGTCTGCAAAGGCAGAACAATGCCCAGGGGAGCGCGTGTTTTCACGTAGCAGACAAAGAGGCCAATTCACTGCTTCAAAGTGGAAACTGGACAGTAGGTAGAAATAGCTGCTTATTAAAAAATGAAGTGCTAATATTCACAGAATTAGCTTCGAGCTGGATGTGGTGAGCTGTTTAAAACTTTAGGTCTTTAAATCAACCCTGGATCTCTCTTTCCAAACACATAATACCCAGCTATTACGTAGCGTCATTTAATTCCAAGGAACTTTAAAAATAGCTTTCCCTTAAAGAAAGAAAAAAAAGTTAGTGGGAAAAGAGAGACCACATCAGAAGGCCAGGCCTCTCTCAGGACAGTGGCCAAAGCCCTGCTACGTCCTACTCAAGGGGTTAAGCCAGGAGGTCCCGTTGAACTAATTCACTCCAGGTTTGGGCTCCGTGTGGAACACAGGAATGGTTTGGCCAAGCCAGATCCATCGAGCCCATCTCCTACAGCCAACAGCAGATCCCTAAAAAGAAAACAAGGACAGGACAAACATGCAGCGAGGTTTTCCTGGCACAGCTTCCCAGCTTCCAGCGGCTCAGAACGTCCCGGGGACTCGTGTTCAGCAGCAGATTGTTCTTCCATGAACTTGCTCAGGTTTTTTTAAACATATGTAGTCTTCAAGCATCCAAAACAGGGTGTATCCAGGGGTTCTGGGGCTGGGCTACGCTGTAGGATTCAGAATCCCTCTGCTTCTTTCAAACCCACCCTGAACTGGTTTTATTCAGTGCATCGTGGTTCTTGTTTGGGAGAAAGCTTGCTCCCCGTTCGTATTCTCAGCCCTCAGCACTCCTCCCTCTCGCCCCAGTCACCTCTCCCTGATGGGCTCCAGTCTAATTACTCCTCTCACAGAGTCAATTCTTCCTGTCCCACTCCAGCTCTTCTGTGTCACAGGGTGGTCCAGGTTATGTAGATCCCCTTCTAGTGCCTGCATATTGTTCTCTCTTTCTCTCCCAGTCACTCCAGGTGTGTTTGCTGCTTCCATGGCTGGAAAAACTGAGCTGACTTTTCAGGGGCTCAGAGGTAAATTTTTTTACCCAGGGTAATCATCAGGCTGAATTATCTTAATCTTTCTTCCTGCCCTTGTTGCCTCTGAATTAAACTTCAATCAGGTTGTAAGATTCAGTCAGTATCAACAGTCCCACAATTTGCTTATAATTGCCAGTGACCCTCTATAGGACTGAATTAAACTGAATTTAAAAGCTCCTGAGTCTCCCAAACCTCTGGAATTTCCTCAGAATTCCAAGATTTATTAAAAATCAGTAGGCTTATTGGTACAGGTTAAGTGTTTTCAAACTCTGACAATGCCAGCACATGCTCCTCACCCCTTTCTTATCTTACTGGCATGGGGAATATTTCATTACTGTTACAAGAAGTGAATTATTTCATGTGTCTTTTTCTCTCACCAAAAACATTATGATGTTTTGGGAGAGAGAGAGCTCCACTGGGTTTATATTTTGCAATAAATAGCACTTCATTTTTCATTGTACTCCAAAGAATCAATCTGGTTTTAAAATTTCTGTGCCTCAGAAAGATTCCAACTTATCTTTCCTAGAACTTATTGATCAAATAGTATTCACAGAACGTTATCCCATAGGAAAAATGTTGAAGCCATTCATAAACCTGACCCATTTCTGTAATATTTCTGCATTTGAGATTCGTCTTCCATCACTGACCAACAGCAAGTGGGCTTGGATCCCAGTAGAGATGCTGTGAAGAGGGGTGGGCTGTGGGCACCAGACAGGTCAAACCTCTTCCCTTCCCTTCCCTTCCCCTTCCCTTTCCCCTTCCTTGTAGGTATGTAGACATGTCTCTTCCTGTAGATATGGATCCAGAGCAGGCCATGGAGATACTGGGAGGGCTGGAGGACAGGCTGAGAGAGTTGGGGGGGTTCAGCCTGGGGAAGAGAAGGCTCCAGGGGAACTTCAGAGCCACTTCCAGTCCCTAAAAGGTCTCCAGGAAAGCTGGGGAGGGACTCTGGATCAGGGAGGGGAGCCCTAGGATAAGAGGGAAGGGTTTGACACTGAAAGAGGGGAGATGGAGCTGAGATGTGGGGAAGAACTTCTTTGGTGGGAGGGTGGTGAGAGCCTGGCCCAGGTTGCCCCGAGAAGCTGTGGCTGCCCCATCCCTGGAGGGGTTCAAGGCCAGATTGGAGGGGGCTTGGAGGAACCTGGTGTGGTGGGAGGTGTCTCTGCCGAGGGCAGGGTGTGGGACTGGATGGGCTTTAAGGTCCCTTCCAACCCAAACCATTACATGATTCTATGTTTCCCACCCAGCCCATCTCTCGTCCCATCCGGGTGTACGTTCACTCTGCAGTCGCCCCTGCAGTCAGCCCACCTTATTATTCGACCTTTCCCCCCCTTTCCCCAGCCCACACCACTGAGGATCTCCACTGCCGTGGGGCAGCCTCCCCCAGCCCCACTGCCCCCTCAGTCCTTCTCCCAGGCCACGTTCCCTCCTGGGCTTCTTCAGGGCACCACAAGGGCTGCTCCCCACGCTGCCATTAGCCTTTTATCCTCTCTGGCCGGGTTCCTGTAACCTGATCACCAACCCTGTGAGTTAATGACTTCTTCGCCGTCCAAAGTTTATGAGTCTTATTGCCCCTTTGCAGGAAAGAGAGCTCCCGGGAAGACATACAGCCCCTTCCCTCAGCCCGTGGAGGACCCAAGGAGTGCTTCTCGTTCACCATTTCTGGAGAAGGATTAAGGTTCTGAAGCTCTTTGCCTGAGCAGAATGAAAGGCCTCTGCTTTTATCAATAAAAGGCCTTTTTCTGACTCTGTGCCCTGAAAAATGGCATCTTGGAAAAGCCGGGCCAGTGGCAACTCAATGTGCAGAAGCAATGTCCTCCTTTCAGTGACAGGTTTTTGGCAGCACAATGGGCAGAGTCTGCTCAGCCTGGATGCCTGGATGGCAAAGCCTGGCACAAGGCACTATAGAAAAGAGAGTCTTACAGAAAAAAACAGCAAAAAGAGCATTTTCTGTCCCCTAACACAGGGCCAGCCAATTAATCACTATTATTATTAACAGATTCATTTTTTTCTTGAGAGCTGTGCCCTTCGCAATGCCATCAGGGAAAACTGAATCCAGGAGCATTGCTCCAGCTCGTCAGACCACGGCAGAAAGTTGAAATTAGTTCTGAAAAATAAAAACCAAACCCAGCAAACCCGGGAGATGGGTGAGCTCCGGCTGACAGAGCACCCGGGCCGCTCTGGGTGCTCAGCTGAGGGGGTTTGCTGCTCTCCCAAAAATGTTAAGATTTCCCTATTTATTAACTTGGTTGAGAAGCACTGAAACCTCACGCAATTTCGGTTTGAAATATCATTTTACTGTCCAACAGCAACAGTAAATTCATAGAACAGCACGTGATTGACCGGGACTGGGGAGTAAAAAAGAAACCAAACCTGTTTACTTTGTAGGTTCTTATTAGTCTTGGCTAAGATGCTATAAAAGCAGTATCTTTTAACACCTTTTATTATACAAGGGTCAGGGGGGTTTTATGATTCTTAAAGAAAGCTTCAAATAGCCCACAGAGCAGGTTACTGCATCTTTCATACGGCTGCTGTGTAAACAAGCGCGTTTTACACAGGAAATGACATAACCATGTAAAAGTGTACATGGAGTTTAGGCACCTTTTCAAGCACTAATGGGAGTGCATTGTTTTCCATGGCATACTCCGGTGTTTACCTACCGAGCCGAGCGCCCGTCTTTTAGCCAACTACAACACAAATTATCCACACATACCTGTCTCATAGTGTACTGTTTATTTGAAATTTGGGCCTTCACAAAGACTCTCGTGGGACAGATAATGACCCTAAAACGTAAATACAAATGGGGCATTCTCAGGGAGAGAGCGAAACCTGCCATCATAAAGGTGGAAAGCTGAACTTTTAACCTGGCTTGCTCTACAGCTCGGGTTTCTGCGCCGTTCTTCCATCCCGTTGCTCACACCAGTTGGCCCATGGGAAGAAAGCCCTAACGCTCAGCGAGGGTGTCTCTCCTTGCACGTTCTACCATGACCAGGCTAAAGAAAGACGTGCCAAACGCCTGCCCTTTCAAGCTCCTCTCTTTCTTTCCAGTTTAGAATCATAGAATCATTCAGGTTGGAAGAGACCCTTGGGATCATGGAGTCCAACCATCAGCCCCACTCTACAAGTTCTCCCCTACACCAGATCCCTCAACACCACATCCAATCTACTCTGAAACACAGTCAGGGATGGTGAATCCACCCCCTCCCTGGGCAGCTGATTCCACTGACTGACCACTCTCTCTGGGAAAAGCTTTTTCCTCATGTCCAGCCTAACCCTACCCTGCTGCAGCTTGCAGCCATTCCCTCTCCTTCTATCGCTCATTGCCCCTGAGAAGAGACCAGCACCAACCTCTCTACAATGTCCTTCCAAGCAGTTGTAGAGAGGGATGAGGTCTCCCCTCAGCCTGAGGGATGAGGTCTCCCCTCAGCCTCCTCTTCCTCAAACTAAACAATCCCAACTCCCTCAATCCATCCTCATAAGCCTTATTCTCCAGGCCTCTCACCAGCTCCGTGTCCCTCCTCTGTACTCGCTCCAGTTTCTTTGCTGTGGGTCGGCCCCATCCCTAGACCTCTTTTTTTCAGGGAGGAGTGAGGGTTCAGTCAAGTCCACCTCACCATTTGGGCTGAAATTCCTTCTGTTTGGGCCAAACCCAGTATCTGGCAATTTTGACATGGTAACAAGCCATTATAATTCTGGCATTTTGGTGTCTGTAGTTTCAAATCTGTTCAAACTGATACAAAAGGCCTACTAGTGGGTGGGTGTTTTTTTCGTTTCCCTTTAATTTATAGCTACTACTTGGCAGAATTTGGGGTTTTGAAGCATTTTTATGTACTTCAGTAGGTCGGTATCTCCTTTAGTTTTTCCTGAGTTTACGCCCTTTGCTTTGGGCTAGTTGCATCTCTGTTTTTCCTGCTTAGATGCTGACAGACACTCAATCTAATCAAAATGGACCCGAATCTTGCTGTACTCCTGTGTGCAGAAATTCATACAAGGCCAGGAAACAGGAACCTCAGAGGTTAACCTGATTAGGCTTTTCTTGTGGTGACGAGCCTCGAGGAGCGATTCTCCTCCTCGGATTGCCAAGCCATCCTGCCCTCGGTGTCTCTAACACCAGTGCTACCTTCCTCCAAAACTGCTGCAGCGTCTCCTGAGCCCGATGGAAGCACGGGAATGGAAGCAAACTGCACTTTGCCAGCAATCATGGTCCCAGGAGGTAACTTTTAGCCTCCAAATGGCTGTTTCAGAGGTGCCTGGGGATGGGGAGCAGCAGGCTTTCTGGAGGGAAGAGGAAACAGACAACCTTTCCTCCCCGTGATCAAGCTGTGGTCGGTGCTAGAGAAGGAACCTTATAAACTGCAAATCCAGTCTCCTAGAAAAGGGTCAGGAGCAAGAGTGGTTTGAGCAGGACGGGCAAAAGAAGGTCTGAGATGCCCTGGTGCTGGACACTCGGCAGGAGAAGACTTTCTCTCCTACGGGTGCATCTTATTTAAATACTCTTGTAGTAAAGCTTAGATTTAAAATCTCCTTGGAGATGCTTGGAAAGTCATCTGAGCCTGAGGTGACAAGCAGTTAGTGCAGGGGACAGAAGCTGTTGGTCCCCACCTCAGACTCCATCATGATGAAGAAGGGCAGGACCTGGGAAGCGCAGACGCCGAGGGCCCAGAAGGGAGAGAGAGGAGCCTTGGGGACAGCCCTGACCCACAAAACAGCCCCGTAAGATGCCAGAATTTCTCATGTGCAGGGTATGAAGTAGGTCCAAGGGCTGGTCATTCCCATTAACCTGCTTGTCAGGGATTCACTCTCCTGTCAGACAGCACGTTCTGACCCACCTCGTCCTGGGTTTCCCCGTGGCCTGCACCGAGCGGTGGCAGTTCCTGCGGGTGGAAATCATGGGTCTGAACTGTGCCACAGATGTTGTACAAGGGCAAGCTCCCTGCAGGGCTTCTGCTGTGTCACCACGCTGCAGGTCATGCTATGTGACAGCTCTGCCTGCACAGGGGAACCCTGTGAGCTGCCAAGGCTGCTCAAGTGGGAGTTTTAAGCTGGTTAAAGGCTCAGGCACCTAGAGACTACAGGAGGAGAGGGCAGAGCTTTTGTCACTCTTTCCCTGTGGAAATTATGGACGGTTTGCTGCTTGTATGAGCTAGAGCCCCTCCAGTCTGGGGTAGTGACCAAGAGGAGCTCAGGGGTCGTGCTGAGGTCCCTGCCAGGACCCACACCTGGGATGCTGCACAGAGCGGAGTCTGGATCCAGGAACTTGTGTGACTTGAGGGTTTAAACTGGTGAAACGATAGCAACCCTTAGCATTTATAGTTTATACCAGTGATAAGCTGCCTCAATAATTTCTGACGGTTCTTCTGGGTGTCCTGGGCTGAGAGACACCTTTTCTTCTAATGCCTGGGAAAACTGCACTTTTAGAAGACTAGTCTCTGAATTCATGGAAATATTTGCTGTACAGCCAGCTCTGGGATGCGGGTTTCAAGGTCTGGGTGTTTTCCAGCCTCTCCAGGAGCAGGGCTGAGGAGGAGCGAGACCCGGGCACTCTAACCAGGCTGCCAACAGGGTTATTTCATACCATGGACACCTCATTCAGTATAAATTAGAGAGTTTGCTGTGCAGTTCTCTCTCGCCCTCGATGGTGGTGGGGCCAGAGAACTCCTTGCCCCGGTGCTGGAGCCCGGAGCCCTTCCCTCCCTCCTGAAGCCACAGCCCCCGCAGGGTCCCACGTTTGCTGGGAGTGCAGGGCTTGTGCTGATACAACTGGCTGAGTGTAATTCTTGTTCTTCAGTATTCTTGTTAATTACTTAATCTCATTCTATTCTAAGACTATTAGCCTGTGTGATGAAGCTATTCTATATAAATTGATTTCTATTTCACCCCTCAGGTTTCTTTGTTCCCTCACTCCCCTTCCCGGGCGGGGAGGGGTCATCGCGTGACAGAGTAATTGTCTAAATGACAATAACTTGGTATGAGTTTTCTCAAACCATACCAGGGGGCTTTCTGCTCCACCTGCAGTTGAACAACTGGTCCCCAGTTTTGTGGGTGGAAACACACAGAGAGCAAGTCCCCAGTAAATGTATAATCCCTGTGTAGAATTGATAAAGGGGATGTGCAAACTCGCAGCCCTTGGAGGGCGGAAGCAGAAGATACCACCGCCCTTTGGGAACCCTCTCACAGCTCGTTTGTGCCCTGGATTCATCCAGTGAGAGTGTCACTCCCCACCAGAGCCAGCCGTGCCATACTTCCAGCCCTTCCCTCCGACGCTTCCCCGGTTTCTCTCCGTGGCAGCAGAGTCAGAGACAAGCAGAAGGCCCGGGCGTGTTTTGCATCCCACTGGCTGCAACGTCCCTTTCACTTGTATTTATTACACAAAACCATTGGAGGCAAATCCTTAATAGCATTATAATTATGCAGAGCTGAACAGCCAGGCACAGTGTGGCACTCTGTCAATAATTTATTACATCTTATGCCGTAACTGAACACTTTTACTATGAGCATTTGAGAGCAACTCGGACTTTATACAGAGTAATACATCTTACTACATAATAGTGGACAGGCGGGTACTTAAGAGAGATACCTAGCTGGGAGGAAAACACACACGGAGGCAAAAGCCTCCTCCATTGCCTATCTCCACGTTAAACTTTAAACTAAATCAACATATTATATTTAATGACTCCTTTTTTATATAATGCAGAGTTTCAAGAGCTAATCAGAAAGAAATATTACCATGTGAGTATTTACACCAAGATGGGAACACACCTTCCCTTCTAGACATCAGGACCCTTGTCTTGCATGTCTTCATGGACAAAGCTCGTGGGACTCGGGCAGAAATTCAGCCTCAGGAACATCGTTCAAAGAATCAAACAGGTCATCTCCACAGCTCACTGACACCGTCTCTGCCCGGCGTCCCGAGGCTAAGAGCAGGCAACCTGGGGGTGTGGAGGTATAATCTTCCCTGTCCTGGACTTCAGTTATAGTCAGTCTTGTGTCGCCAACACAAGGTCTTACATCAGGCTGTGTGACAGCACCCAAACGCTACTGAAATACGCCCAGGGTGGAGAGACAGGTTAGAAGGGCTGGATTTATTGCTACATCCTTGTAAACACACTTACCCTAGAGGTGAGAAATCTAGTTACCCTTGGCTGAGGAGAGGTCATGGTCAATGTGGCGTGCTACCTCTCCTCACGTGTGCGCACGCTCTGCTACCTACAACCACACGACTCCACCACCATGTCCTCATACTGCTTGTAGACCACATTGTTCGCAGAGTCAATGAAGAGAATGCTGATAGGACTCAGCCTGGTCGGGACGCAGCACGTCGGGGGCGTCGATTCCGGGTCCATAGAGTTCATTAACGTTTGGATAACCGCGTGATTAGTGGGCTCCAGGTGGGATCGAAGGGGGAATTCGCAGAGCCCCTCACAGTGATACGCTTCATACTCTAGAGGGGCTATTATCCAGTCATCCCAGCCCATATCCTTAAAATTCACATGGAGGGCTTTTCTGCTACACCTTGCCTTCAGATTCTTGGTGGGCCTCTTCCCTTGCCGCGTTGCTAGAGGAGCTCTTCTCTTCCGCCTCTGGTTGAACAAGTACTCATAAACAGTTTTGTCATCTTGGCCAGATCTAGCTTTGATCTCATTGAAGAATAAGTCTCTTTTTTTTGTCCTCCCAAATACCAAGAAGAGAGCCTTTTCGTTGACCTGTCTTCCTGTTCTATTAAATCCCACACTCCTGAGATCAACAGCTCTCCCCCTGTCAAAAGTTTCCAGTTCAAAACACAAGTTAACCAAGTTTTTAAAGTTCCTGAAAAGTTTCCAGATGTCAAACACTTCCCACTTGGGTGTATCCGTGATACTGACCGTGCGAGAGTCCAGCAGTGTTGCTGCTTGTCTGTTTGTGGAGCAACTAAATAACTTCACTTGGGATGTCTTCCCAGAAGAATGAGACTTCCACGAGTCAGAAGGCTTTTTCCTCAATATTCGGAGCTCTGCTCCCAGCAAACCATCTTTTTCTAATGCACTGATGTCAAAAATGTATTTTTGTTTTCTTATAGTTGGCACTCGCTCATCTGAAAAAAGCACACACAGTTTTAAATGTATATCAAGGGCAGATCAACACCAGCTACTCAGTTCTTAGTGGTTTTCCTGAAGTTTGCTCGTAAGCCTAGATGTTTCCTTAATTAACCCACCAGACAGAAAGAGCAACTTTTGTTCAAGGGATCAGCTCTGTGCAGGGACCCAGCAGAACTCAGGGACTCGGGAGGGAAATGAGTTTCTGAGTTTGCCCTATAGAAATCTCATTTCTTTCAGGGGTGGGTATTTTCTAGCTTCAAAGTGGCAATTAACCAATTGAAAAAGAGTCCTTTTTCAGGGCTGAGCACTCACAGGGCCCATTCACCCCTTACACCCTGCTTTACCGAAGCAGAGCTGCCGCGGCGCCCAGGCCTCATGCTGGCTCCAACCATCAGCAAATGTACCCTCAGCTGACACAACAGTGAATTAGTCCTTTAAAAGCAACGTCCCCCCCCAGGAACTGCCAGACCCCAGGGGGATTGCCTTGTTAACTGAACTCCACGTGATTCACAACGTCTTCAAACGGGGCAGAAACCCCTACCTCCTGCAACCTGACGTTGCCTTTGCTTGGTTGCGCTCCCGGGCAGCGCTAACAAGGACTGTGGCTGAGCCAACGTTTGAATGAGCTCAGGGTAACAAGGTCGTCCAGTGGTGAGCTATCAATGCCAACCCATTCATAATTAAATGGCAAACAAATCCTGCCCTGGCTGAGCCTAACTAACTAGCCTAACTAGTGACTAACGTCACTGGGAGCAAGATGGGGCTCTCCAAAGAGGGGGGTCAGGTGAATACCAGTCTTTGGGAGCCTGAAAGCAAAGACTAGTCCAAGTTTCCAAAAAAGTTTAGAACCAAAATTTTGCACCACGAGTTCTGGAGTCCCAGAGGTTATTTACTCTTTTTAGCCTGTGCATAGACGTAGGCTCCTGTGGATAGAATCATAGCGAGAATCATGGGCAATTGTCCAGGTGGGAAGGGACCTTCAAGATCATCTAGTCCAATGGTCAACCTAACTCTGATAAAAACCATTCCTAAACCATGTCCTTCAGCACTGTGTCAACACATCCTTCGAATACCTCCAGGGATGGTGCCTCAACCACCTCCCTGGGCAGCCCTTTCCGAGGCTTAGTGACCCTTTCAGTGCAAAAATTGTTGCTAATCTCCAACCTGAACCTCCCCTGGCAAAGGTTGGTGGTACCTGAAAGCACGAGCTTTGAGCTAGTGCAGATACTCCCACCCTAGGCCTTAAGGACTCCTGGGTCTATGGTGCAGTTCCTTGAACAATTCTACCTTGAACAGACCAGGCTGACCCTTTTGAGACTGAAACTTTCATCATTTTTTTCACAGAATAGCCCTGTTCTTTGCACATCATGGTTTTTTAGACTTGCTTTGCTACAAAATCTAACGCTAGGGGATTCCAGGAGCTAGTTATGGAAAGTAAATAAGACATCAATTTAAAAGGCTTTTAAACACCAGAGCATGCAAGGACGGATTGCTTTTCAACAATATGCATCTAAAATATTTTCAACATGTTTTGTTTGGCTGCCACACAGCCATCTAGCTCTGCCTCTAGATGAGCTTTCCAAGACAAGGCAGGACAAAATCTGCAGCAAAGTTGGACCTTTTCGTTCAGGTGAAAAAGAGCGATTTGACTTTAACAAAAGTGTGACTGTTTGCCAAAACGTGCGCAAACCCCGCTCAGACATCTCCCTCTGCCCACACACCCCCCCCCAGCTCCTTGCTTACCTTGTCCTTTGTCTATAAAGCTGGTTATTGTATTGGCGAGTCCAGCCTCCAGCTTTACGCTGCCATTAACACCTTTTCTTTCTGCGTCTGAGAGAGTCCTGTACAAAGAGAGCATGTATTCATGTGGCGTTATCGGGGGATGTCGGAAAGTTTCCTTAGCTTCCCTCTGGGTGACAGGCTCTTTAGGCTTTTTGGTTTTGAAAGAATCAGTGTCAGTACTGCTTGCGCCAGGTTTTTTCAAAGCCACTTTGCTGCTAAGATTTTGAACCTTTGGAGTCACCGTCCTTACTCCAGAAGGTCTGCTGGGGAGATGTCCTACCTTGCCCTCCGTGGCTGCTGTTCTTGAGACAACCTTCTTTGGTTCATCGCTCTTGGCCAGCAGAGCTCCAGCCTGAACAGCGCTGCTTTTAGTCCTAGCCTTTGAGGTGGCGGCACTAAATCCATGGCTCGCAGTCCTCGGCGTACCTGCCCGTGCCGGAGGGTTCCTCTCTTTTCCTTCTGCTTTTAAAAACCCTAATTTAGATCCGGGACGGCTCTGGTCTGTTTCAGAATTACTCAGCGCTCCGGGAACGAGATCCAGAGACAGCCAAGTCAAATGCCAAAGCAGTAAAGTGAGAAAATGCAGGATTTTCATCCTCTGGTCTTCCTCTGAATGCCACTAAAGAAAAAATCAGAAAAGGTTCCTCCAGTTTGGCAGAAGAAAGCATGAAAGAAATTAAAAACCAAAGTCAGCAAAAATGGTTCTCGTTTGAGATTAAAACACTTCAAATCTCCTTGTTCAGTGCTTGTATCCAGTCCCATAGTGGAAGTGCTCATGTACCCAGACAATCTCCCCTGACTTCAGTTAGCAGCTATAAAGAACGTGTTCTTGAAAAGAGAAAGTTTACCACCTCGTTTTCTTCTGTAAAACTGACTGAAAACTTGAAGGAGTCCTGTTTAAATCCAAGGGTTTTTTTTTCCAAGAAGGAAGAATGGCGTAATGCTGCCTCTGTGTTAAAAGGTTTTTTTAAAGTTTTGAATCCTTTCCAGTGAAAATATTTCACACACAGAGACCTGCAGGTGCTCAGAAATCTTTTACAAACCTGAACTCAGGAATTGGAAACGGAATTCCAACAAACCTATTTAATTACTCTCTGATGTCATGCTGTCTAAACTAATTTAACTGCGATATATTTCTTTAAAAAAGTCTTCTTTACCCTTTTCATTAGCATGAGTCATACTCTGCCTCATGTGGAACGGCTCCGCGGGCTCAAAGCTCCAGAGGATGCCTTTTCAAGTGGCAATACGACCTCTACCTCAGCCTTCCATGAACTTCACCTTCAAACGGGACAAGCTGCAACAGCTGAGCCCTGTGGTACAGTCTGCTGGACACAGGCATGGAAAGGGCTCAGTGTAGTTATCCCTTTTGTTCTTTTCCTGAAAATGGGATCAGCAGCTTCACTTCGTCCCCCGGTGAGTGACGGGCTGGTCCCACGCGCACTGTAACAGGGCTAAAGCCTGATTTTTCACAAGCAGCACACGGCCGTGCCCCTACTCCCTGTGTTTTGGCCCATTTATTGCTTTGCTTTCAACAAACCCGTGTCAGCCCCGGTGGAGCAGCCGCCGGTGCGGGTGGGGTGCCCGGTGGGGTGTGCAGAGTGGGGCAGCAGTGCACCCTGCTGCAAGAGCCTCCTCCTCCTCCTCCTCCTCCTCTTCTTCTGCATCCTTTGGGGAGCTGCCGACACCCCAAAACCCCCGGCTTCCCTCTGCAGGGTGCTGCTTGCCAGCCTTTGTTTTAAAACGGGATGTGAACTGATCAAGAGCCGTTGATCCCAGGGCCACCATGGCTGCCTGTCAGGAAACCCCGCTACTCCCGTCTCGGGGCTGCCCTGCTGCTTTCAGCCCTACAAAAGGGTGAGTGGAGCAAGTGTGTCTTTCATAAGCTGCAGAAAAAAAGAAGAAAAGGACTGTTGTTGTTCTAAATGAGCCGTCGGGAAATGAGGCACCGGCCCGGATTGAACAGGGATTGACGAGAGCCCTCTCTCGTCCTGCACCGAGGCTGAGCCCACTCCTCCTCCCGCGGTGGTTGTTACTGCTGAGGCAAGAGGAAAGGCAAAAGATGCCACCCTTTTGCATTCAGTTTGGGTGCACTGGAGCATCCCCCACCCTGACTAGTCTCAGAAACACCAAACCACTTTCCGAAATGCCACCCTACCCGGGGAGCTCTGAATGCTGTACCTTGCTTTGAGAGATGCCAGACGTGCCCAGTGACTTAACAGATGTCACAAGTGAGATAGATAGATCCAAAACCCACCCTCCTGGGTCTGACCTAATGGCCCTTCCTCTCGTGTCACTTGCAGGTTGGATATTCCCCATCAGAGCAGAGCAGCTTCTTGCTGAGCTACTTCTGACAAAACCATTCCCTGCCCGTCACCCCACGTTGTCCCCACAGCCCTCCCACACATGCCATCCTTTTATCCTGCCCAATTTGCCCACCTCCCTGCTGGTTGCTGGTTCTGCACTGTGGGGGTATTGATTATTGATTAGTAGGCTGCAAAACCAGGTAAACATTGAGTTCCTACTTTTAATCTATACAGTTTCCACACTGCTTGTAAGAACTTAGTATCTTTAAGAACTCTGTTGCTCTATCGAACTGGGCTGAGATCTGCCAGCAGATTTACAAATGGTTCAAGAGATGGACACGAAAGAGCAGGAGGTAAGACACTGGGGTTGCATGGGATTTGTCTCTGGGTGAATCAGATTAAAAGTACAATCGATCACATGAGCAAACAATATTTGCATGCCTGAGATTAATGTATTTTAGTGGGATGGACAGGCCTAGAAAGGGAGAAACGAGCATAAGCAAGCAAACAAGCTGTGCAAACTGTCTTTAACAGAGGTCCTCTTGATGCACTCTCCATCCAGGTGCTTGGAACCAGGGTCACAGCACGGAGTGCACTGACCCCAGAGCAGAGCATTGGCCGTGAATAAGACCCACAGATGGGGTTGTTATGGCCCTACACTGATGTGGAGTTATTCCAGCTGGCTAAGCTCAACTGGTATCTTCAACATGTAGACGTTAACACTCTGGTGCAGGCCTTAGATCATATATAGGACATGGTGGAGGAGATGTTCAAGATGTACTTCTCACCCCTGGCCAAGTCTACGTGTTCCACTCGAGTGGCTTGGTTCATACCACCTACTTGTCCTTCTTGACCCATTCTGCAAAGGCAGCTCCTCACACAGTGTATGTGGGGATTTGAAAAGGGAGGACTGTCCGGTTTCCTGCTCCTTGGAAGTGCGTTGCCTCCTCTTCTCCAGGTCTTAAGATTATGCCTACATGAGCTGTGCTGCCTTCTCTGATGGGCAATTCCATCAAGTCTCTCTGGACATCCAGGGTGGGCTAGAGGAAGGGATCACTCTGGGGAGCCCAAGGAACATTTCACAGTGTTGAAAAAGCTGCCATTCCCTGAGGATAAAAGGTCCTACCCAGGTATTGACACGTTCCATCTGACAATGAGGTAGACCCTGGAAGCACAGCGCATGGCCCCCTTCCAGGATATGGGCTGCTTCTCTGATGCTCAGGCAGAGGGACACACTAACACCTGATGTGCCCCCTGAAGTACACTCCTCGTGCCACCTCCGGATTTGGATGCAGCGCTGCCGCTGAGCTCCAGCCTGTGGGAGGCAGCAATAAGGTCCTTCTCAGGAATCGAAGACTCACAGAACCTCTGGAGATCAGCCAGTCCAAACCCCTGCCACTGCAGGCCCCACAGAACGTGTCCAGGCGGGGTTTGAATGTCTCCAGAGACGGAGACTCCATGGCCTCTCTGGGCAGCCTCTGCCAGGGCTCTGCCACCCTCACAGCAAACAAGTTCCTCCTCATGTTGAGATGGAATTTCTTATGTTCCAGTTTGTGCCTGTTCCCTCTTGTCCTGTCACTGGGCACCACTGAAAACAGACTGGCCCCATCCTCCTGACACCCACCCTTGGAGTATTTATAGGCGTTGATCAGATCCCCTGGAAGCTCAGGTCTGTCAGGGGCCGCTGCAGAATAAAGGCTGAAAGTGCAGGGTTTGCCCACAGAGCCCCAAGCTCCCTGATACTGGTTAAAACACACCGTAGCCAGCTGGTCGCTCCGTCGTGCCCCACAGAGGCTCCGCTGGGTACGTGATGCCACGAGTCAGAGTTTGTTCTCTGCTGCAAGCTTGCAGTTCGAGCTGTGCACTCAGATCTTTATTCCAGTGGTCCATCGGGAATGTCCTTGTCCTGTCCCACCTGAACTGACTTCCAGAATGGACTTACCGGGTTGAGCTGAGGGGACTCCATGTGTCGAGACATTTGGCTGTCACATCTCTTTTGTGTGGTGAAACTGATGAACATTCTATTTCTGTGAGAATTGAGGCCTCTGCACCAAAGAAAGGTGAAGCAAAGCTGAAGTCATTTGCATCCTGCAGAGAAAACATCATTCTCTCCTCTGCCCGTGGGTTCCCCAGGACTCAAGCCCCCAAGGCTCTCCAGGCAGACATAAACAGAGGCACCTTTCAGGCAGAGTGAAGAAGAACAGTGGAAGCAGCAAGGCTGAGCAGAACATGAAACTGTGTCTGCTCTTCTGCCAGCTGAAACCAAACTACTAGACTGAGCTTGTAAACAGGAGCTACAGAGAGAACAATCCCACTGGTGGGACAAGCAGGGCCCATCTAGGAGTAGAATGTAAAGTATTACAGCTGTTATCTCGTGACATGTGTAGTAAAAACCACGTGTGTTCCAGAAAAACCCATGAAAACCGTTTACTGAAGAGTCTGAGAAGTGATCAGCAGTTCCACCTCAGAGAGGGACCATGAAGAAATGCTGCCCAGGGCAAGGCACAGCCTGTGCCTGCAGGGGAGGCAGCAGCAGGGCCCACACTCCACTCTTCCTCTCACCACAGACAAGGAGAAGGAGATAATGAGATGGAAAAGCAATTCCCAAGCGGAGACGGGGAAAGCAATGAGAGAGGAAGGAGCAGAGATGCCTGTCCAGCAATGACACATGGAGACCAGTAGCCCTGGAGGTGCTGGGATGGTCTGGAGCTTTGAGGAAGAGGTGACCAGTTACAGGTGAAAACTGGGGGAGCCCTAGGACGAGGGGGAAGGGTTTGACACTGAAAGAGGGGAAATGGAGCTGAGAGGTGGTGAAGAACTTCTTCGGTGTGAGGGTGGTGAGAGCCTGGCCCAGGTTGCCCAGAGAAGCTGTGGCTGCCCCATCCCTGGAGGGGTTCAAGGCCAGGTTGGAGGGGGCTTGGAGCAACCTGGTATGGTGGGAGGTGTCCTATTGGAACTCTATGACCTTTAAGGTCCCTTCCGACCCAAACCACTTAATGATTCTCTTAAGTTCCAGTCAAGCTCCTTAAACCGACGTGTCACTTCATCCCTCCCACCACCGCCCCCCGAACGGGGCAAAGCAGTGGCTTTGTGCCCCCCATAGAACATGTCCCACGACCTCCTCAGCCCACCGCCATGAGGCCTCCGCCGAGGCAAAGCGACCCCGCGCCC
>VZTM01041229.1:0-28300 GCA_013400555.1 Jacana jacana | reverse complement strand
CGAGGGGCTTGGCCGGGCTCGGTCCCGGGAAGATGCCGGGCTCCAAAGGCCTGCGCTGGGCCCCGCCAGCAGGGGCTGTCCCCAGGCAGCGGTAGGGCTAGCGGGGGCGGCCCGGGGTGCAGGGGTGCTGGCAGCGAGGGGGGTGCCCGAGCCGGGCCAGTGTCGGGGCAGGCCGTGTCCTTCCCCATCGCGGTGTCCAGTGGTTGTCACAGCGCTGCTGTACCACCACCCTGCTTGTCTTGGCCCTGCTCGTCTTCTGCCCCTGGGCAGGACCCCCCATTCTGACCTGGCTGAGCAGGACTGGGGTCAGATCTAACTCTGCTCACTGAATATCAACAAGCAATGGTGAAAGCCCATTTCTTCAAGGACCCCCTGGACTTTAGCCTGTTGGACATAACAGATTTAAGGGTATATGGTGGCCACAGTCCAGGAATGGCTGTCTGAGCCTGTCTCGTCATTCTACTTGCCCTCCTAGGATCAGCAAAGAGCACTATGTGTAAAAGAAACCCGGTCTCACTTTTTTTAGTATGACAAAAAAGCTTCCTTAAATCGTAAAGATTGCTTGTTGCCCCTATCAGCAGCGAGGTGGATGTGCTGGGCTTGGGCTGCAGAGAGCAGGAGAGAAGCCAGTGCTGGAGGAGCCCTCTCTGTCCGCAGCTGCACTCGCTCATCCCCATCCCCTGTGTCCCCGCAGGTCCTGCAGTACCGGACCCGCTGCCGAGAGCTGGAGCAGCAGCTGGAGGCAGGAGGGGTGAGTGTGCAGGAGAGAAGCCGAAAAGCTCTCCCAGCTGTTACAGAGGCAAACACCATTCTGCTGCCAGAGGGTCTGAAGGAGCGCTTGAAGTTTGCCCGCCAGCATTTAGCCTGGTTGCCGCTCCTAGAGCAGTGCCTGAGATGGCAGTGCAGGAAGCCCCGTGGGGAAGGGCTTCAGTTGGGTGAAGGAGCTTTCTTGCTGGGGAAGGTTTCGTGCTGGGTCTGAGGAGAGGGCTGTGCTGCCTGTTCCCTTCTAGGGCTGGCCCTGGGCAAGAGTCGGCTGAAAGACAGTGTTTTGACAGGCAAGAATGCTGGTGTCTGACACGGAGAGCTGGCTCTGTGCTTCTCCTGCTTCAAGGCTAAAGCAGACCTGGGAAAGGAAGGGTGGGAGCATCAGAGAGCATTCCTGGGGTTCAGGTGGCAGCGAGCACTCGTGCTCATGAGCTGAGGATACCCAGCAGTGAGAGTGCAACAGTGGGAGACTGAGGAGAGCTGCTGCTGGCAGTGAGTGACACCTTCCCCTCCCTTCCTCTCTGTAGTCACCACACTTGTGCCTGGAAGAAGCCACCAGCTCCTGAGGTACCCAAGGGATGGAAGGGAAGGTGATGGATGTGAACAGCAGTGAAAGGAACACAAGAATCAGACTAAACATCTGGTTTCTTCTTCAGGGATCCTTCCCAGGGATGTGGGAAGCAACAGAAGACCACAGCCTGGAGAAAGCCCTGCTTCAGGTGGAAGAGGAGCAGCAAAGGTAGAAGGAAGAAGTGTTCCCTCCTGCTCGGTGTCTGGATGTTCCTGGAAGGGAGGGAAAACTTGTCAGTGCTGCCCAGTGTCCCCAAGGGAAGTGGTGGGGCAAGCCCTTTTGAAAGGAGGAAGGTCCACAACCTGTAGTGTGTGGCAGTAGTAGGGGTGTGTGTAGAATAACCCTGTTTTGAGCAGGGGGTTCCTCTGGGTGAGCTCTGAGAGTCCCTTTCCAGCCTAAGTTATGCCCTGGAGCAGTAGGTGGGAGAGTGGGGACAAGGCCAGAGAAAGGGAATGTGTCCAGTGATGAGGCAGCACGAAGGGGGGGCAGCCATTCCCCGTGGGCATCGTCCCAGTCAAAGAGGAAGGGAAACCACAGCTGCAGATGGACACTAAAGGAGAAGCATGGGAGTTTGCCTCTCCTGAAAAATCTTAGTTCATGCAAGAAAGCACTGGATGATTAGAGGCCTGGAACATCTCTCTTACAAGGAAAGGTTGAGGGACTTCTTGGGTCTTTTTAGTCTGGAGAAGAGAAGACTGAGGGGGGATCTGATCAACACCACTTAAAGGGTGGGTGTTGGTTGGATGGAGCCAGGCTTTTTTCAGTGGTGCCCAGTGACAGGAGGTAATGGGCACAAACTGGAACACGGGCAGTTCCATCTAAACATGAGGAGGAGCTTCTTTTCCTTGTGAGAGTGGCAGAGTCCTGTCAGAGGCTGCCCAGAGAGGCGCTGGGGTCTCCACTCTTGGAGACGTTCAAAACCCACCTGAACAAGTTCCTGTGAAACCTGCTTTGGCGGGGGGTTTGGACTGGGTGCTCTCCAGAGGTGCTTTCCAACCCCACAGCATCCTGTGATCCCTGCCTCTCAGTTTGACACCAAAGTCAGTGCTGGGGGAGCTGGGACATCCTGGGGCTGCTGCTTGTGGACAGGGGTTGTTCAGTGACCTCCTGGCTGTCCCTCCCTTCCCGAGGTGTGAGGATCTGGCCGAAGTGAACGCTATCCTGCGGGAGCACCTCGAGAAAGCGAACGAGGTGAATTCAGCCCTTAAGGAAGATGTTGGAAAACTGACAGTGGATTGGATGAGAGCACGGGAGGAGCTGGAAGCGAAGGAGAGAGAATGGTGCCGGGACCGTGAGGTGAGGATGGGCTGCGGGAATGTGAGAGGTGATGCCAGTGTGGCACGAGGATGAATTTTATTTCTGGCCTAGAAACATCGCTGTGAGAAGGATGTGCTGGTGCTGGGGACGTGCTGGTGCTGGTGTTGGGGATGTGCTGGTGCTGGGGATGTGCTGGTGCTGATGCTGGGGATGTGCTGGTGCTGATGCTGGGGATGTGCTGGTGCTGATGCTGGGGATGTGCTGGTGCTGATGCTGGGGATGTGCTGGTGCTGATGCTGGGGATGTGCTGGTGCTGATGCTGGGGATGTGCTGGTGCTGATGCTGGGGATGTGCTGGTGCTGATGCTGGGGATGTGCTGGTGCTGATGCTGGGGATGTGCTGGTGCTGATGCTGGGGATGTGCTGGTGCTGATGCTGGGGATGTGCTGGTGCTGATGCTGGGGATGTGCTGGTGCTGATGCTGGGGATGTGCTGGTGCTGATGCTGGGGATGTGCTGGTGCTGGTGCTGGGGATGTGCTGGTGCTGAGGTGATGTTCCCTCCCGTGCAGTCAGGTGGCAGCTCTGCTGAAGCTGCTCCTGTGGTGCCTCTTCAGTCCCCAGTGCCCTCTTGAAGGAGTTATTGAAGGAGACCTGGCAATAGTTGTTGGACCTTCCCCCAGCTGAAAGACTTGTGCAGTGACAGTGAAGGCTGAGCTGGCATTTCTTTTTGTCTTTGCACCTGTAGCTTTATGACAGCTATGTGAGGGGTGAACATGACCGACTGCTCGGCCTGTGGCATCAGGTGGTCACCTTCCGGCGCCATTTCCTGGAAATGAAGACTGCCACGGACCGGTGAGGCCAGATCTGCAGGAAAAATACTGCTTCCCTTCATTCCTGCCTTTGGAGCCTCGATGTTATGTTAGTTGTGGCTAAATCAGATTTCTGCTTTGGCAGGCTGTGCCACTTGGCAAGCTGTGGGCTATTTTCAGAATTCTGGTTGATGCTGGTTCTCAGGTGAAACTGGGGGCTCAGGCTACCAGCAGTGCGGAGGCCCTGAACAAGTGACTGGACTGTGCTGGTGTTTGGGCACATGAACACAGACACAGGTGCCTGTGGACACGTTGGAAGAGACTCACCAAAGCTGTGCATGCAGCATGCAGGGCAGTCCCTTTTACACAATGATGAAAAGCTGCCTGGAGTCTCACTGAGTTCCTTTTCCCACTGCTCCTGAGGGAAAGATTGTCCATGAATACTTTTTTTCTCCTTCTTCGTTTCCAGTTTACATTTATTCTGGTCAGTTTGTATCCACTGATTCCTGTACCAACATTGTTGGGAGGAGGAAGAGCTTCTATACCCTGTTACTGCATTTATCCACTTTCTTTTGCTTAGTTTGATACCTCATTTTATGATTGCTTTCTTGTTCTTGGCCCCTCAGAGGGTCCTTTCTCACAGTTTCCTTCTACACAAACAGAAGGAGCGCAGCCATGATGGAACCCGCCTCCGGGTTTCTGTCAGCCCCTCATCTCACTGGATTACAACCTTCCTCAGTGCCTCACATGTGCCTGACCTACTATTTCATCCTCCTGCTTTTTGTGCTTTTTTGTTACAACATTTTAGGGGTTTTCTTACACCACCTCCCTGAAATGTTCCTCAGGTAGGCGTTGCCCTGAGCCTCTGAGCAGTCCCAGCGTTGATGGCAATTTGCTGCTTGAGGCTGATCCTCCAGGTATAGAAGCTGGGAACTTGGTAAAATTTCTTACATCTGTTAAAGATAATCAGAGTATTTTAACTAGATAGAGCAGGAGTGACAGTTAATAAGAGTAATTGTAGGTCCTTGAGGTCTCCTGGCTGTGCCATACATTTCTTAATGCTGGGGAGAAAACAGGCTCATTCCCAGCTATCGAGCTGACTCTTTGCTCACTTGCCAAGGCGTGTCCTGATCCCAGAGTGACAGAGGAGTGATTTGTCCCCATCGATGATGTCCTCTTCCCTGCTCAAGCACGTGCCTCAGCAGCCAGTCAGCTGATACAGGTGGTTGTGTGGACCTTCCTTTGTTCTTTTTCCTGCAGAGATTTGTCAGAGCTGAAGGCAGAGCAGATGAGGCTTTCTGGGTGCGTCATTGTCAACTGCTTCCGTCTAAACTCCGGCGTACAGCTCCGGGAGTCCCTCACGCTGGGCAGAGCTGTCCTGAAGGATGCAGCACAGCAGGAAGCTGGACAAGACACGAACCAGAAGACTCAGGAAACGATGTCCTTACAAGCCAAGGGGGACCTGGAGAAGAAGGAGCTTCAGGAGAGGTAGAAGCGTTTTGAACTTTGCTATTCCCGACACTCTCCTCTGCGGCTGCCTCTTGTGTTCACAGAGGGGCTGTGTTCACGTTGAACTCACCTGTCCTGCACAGCCTTGTTTCTGTCCTGAGTCAAACCATTGCTGTCAGTGGACAGAGGAGGGAAAACAATGTCTGACTGCCAGAAGCTGTTCTGGATAAGAGGAGACCGGAAAAGAGATTGCCTGTTACAAGGCTCTTGCTGTGAACTGATTCCTGGTGCCAAAGCGAGAGCAGCCCCAAAAGAGCTCCCTCTGGTGCAGCCCGTTTGCTCCCCAGGGCTGCTAAAGGAGTTGAGAGGCATTTGCCCAGTCCCACCATAAGTGGTGTAGCCCCTCTGTACTGGCAGGTCCTTGTGAGCCGGAGTGTGCCTTCGGGACAGCACCACGCATATTAACCTGTAGAGATGAGCGCTGTCTTTGCTGTCCTTTCTGGGTTGAATTTTCTCTGCTGTGCTTCTGGGGGCTGCTTAGCTCTTTAGCAGGTGATGGTGTGCAGTGCTTTTGGAATGGCATGTGGACCTTCTCTTCTCAGGGTGCTGGAGCTCTCAGCCTTGCTTGTACAGTCTCAGAAGCAGAACGAGGAGAAGGAGAAGACCATGAAAACGCTTAACGACACGGTGGAGATTCTAGTATGTTTTTCCTTTATCTGGGAGACAGCCCAGTGTTTGCTCTCCAGCCTTAGCACGGGGAGGTGTAGAGATTATAACTGTGTGGGAACATCAGGAACATGGCCAAAATATTCCTTGTGTGTTTGGCATGTGTGGAGTGAGTACGGGCTGAGGGGGGCTGCAGGCAGTTCAGGTGTCTTCCTCAGGATGGCTGCACCAGTTCTGCCTGTGACTCGAAGTCTCTAGTGATCCAGGTTCTCTGGCATAGGTTGCTATGAAGCTGTCAATAAAACCCAGCTTTGGTCTTTCTCATCTTAGTTTTAGCAAAAAAGAAAGAAAATAGATAGGGGAAGGAGTATCCTGGACTGAGTACCCAAGGCTGAGGCTTGTCAGCAAGACAATGCTGCTGAGGATGGGAACGCTACAGAGCAGAGCAGCTCTTCCCTGCTCACCCTTTCCTTACTCTGTTCTCAGGAAGCAAGTCAGATAGAGAGAGAATATGAAGCTTCATTGAGTAAAAGTGCCAAAGAAGACAATCTTTCCCTGCAAAAGCTGATAAAAGATATAACTGAGGTGAGTACAGAGTTGGGACCACGTGCCTATGAATTTGCTCTAGAGGCACAGGAAGGTGAGGGACTAGCCCAGGGCCCAGCTACAGGCGTTAGACCAGGTGTGTGGTACCTGCTGCTGAAGGTTTGTACCACGCTGCTGACGTAAAGCCTGGTGGGACTCCTGCACGGCCTGACCCGAGGCACTTCTTGCTCAAAGTTTCAGTCCTGTTGTCTCCACCATCCAGCCAAGGTCTCTCTCTTGGACTGTGCTGTCTGACTTGGCTACTTGATGTTTGTATTCCAGGGTTTCTTGCTGGCTCCCCCCACCCTCTCTGGGCAATGACACTGCTCTTCAGGCTTCTGTCTGAGCCCAGTCGATGCACTTGGAAGCTCTGCTCCTGCGCTTTACATTCACTGACCAGAATTGTCTCCCCAGAATTACAGCCCATTTAATGCTTGAGGGGTAACTTTCACTCACTCCTAAATCTCACTCTGTGGAGGGGAGTTTAACAATCAGATCTCTCACACAGCTGCTTGCAAAGTTACTTCTTTCCCCTCACGTAGTCATTTTTATTCTCTTGTGCTACTTCTCAGAGTAATTATAAACATTAGCTTTTTCATTGCTGTTTTCCAGTATTGCTCAGCTTCCTTCTTGCCTGGGCAGTGTTAATGTTTCCTTTCATTGCTATTTCCTGTGCTGTTCTCGTTCTTGGGTGTGTGGCTCTAAGAAGCTGAAGGAGACCAAACTCATTCCTGAGGGCCTCAAGAAACTGAGGGTTCAGGCAGCCTCCACTCCAGCCACTTCTCGCTTGCTTTGTCTTGTTTATAGGATCTGTACTCAGAAACCCTCGGAGTACTTGTGGCCACAGGGACAAAACTTCTTTGTTGACTGAAGAAACGAGATAATTGAGNAAACAGATAAAGAAAATGGGATAGAACAAGCAAAGAATCACAGGCTGATGTGGGCTTTCAGGTGGTGTTGGACGACAGTGACAGCACGGTGGGCGATCCCTGCACGGGGGGTTCCCAGCACGCGGAATGCAGCAGCCTCCTCTCCTGCCTGAGCTCTGCTGATGCAGAAGGTGCCTTTGTGTTGGTTCAGGAAGCTCTGGTGAGGAGGCGAAGAGCAACACAGGTGAGGATTTCTGGTGCCTTTACCCTGGCTGCAGCCTCAGCTGCTAATGCCTCGCTTAAGCTGGAACCCTGACTCGGCCACTTTTGTACTAGCCATCCCGCTCTCGATACCACATTGCCTTGCCAGTCTCACCAGCTCTGAGTTCTACTGCTTTTACTTCCTTGATCTCCACCCCCTCATCACTCCTTTGCCTTCAAGGGAGCCATCTCTCTGTTTGCTGCTTCTCCAAGCTATCTGGAGCCATCTTTCCTGCTCCTCACTGTTTGTGCTCCTTTCCTGCCCGTTCCTTGCAGGCCCTGAAAGAAGAGCTTTCTAACAGGCAGGACTCTATCAGTTTGCTGCAACATCAGCACAGGCAGCTGGAAGAGAAGTGCAAGAAGCTGCAGCAAAGGCTTGAGCAACTGGAAGAGGAATGCAAGACATCCAGCAGCCACCAGCAGCACCTTCAGTCTCTGGTAGAAGCACTCAGAAGGTGAGTGTTTCTTCCTTTTTCCTGCATTTTAGAGCCCATCTGCTTCCAGTTCTGGGAGGTCAGAGGTGTTATGGGCAAAGAACTTGCCCACCACACAGTGTGTACCTCTAGCACTTTAGGATCCTCCTGTCACTGCTTTTCATGCTCTAGTGTGAGTCCTAAGGCTGCCTTGGACATTCACAGCAATGTTGGAAGACATGATGCCTCTGTCTTAACATGCAGTGTCTCTGAGGTCTGTTCTTTGGGTGCCCTTTCCTGGCCAGTGCTTCTCCTGGAATGAAGGCAAAAGCCTGCCTGCCTTCCTTTTTCCCTGGGATTACCTCAAGAGGGGAAGAGCATGTTCTTCCTTACCATGATCCCCACAACTCCGTCCTTCAGGCCTCTTCACAGAATGCTGTGAGGTTGGTTGGAAGGCACCTCTGGAGATCATCCCAACCCCCTGCAGAGCAGGTCCACCCACAGCAGGTCCCACAGGAACGTGTCCAGGTGGGGTTTGAATGTCTCCAAAGAAGGAGACTCCACGGCCTCTCTGGGCAGCCTCTGCCAGGGCTCTGCCACCCTCGCAGCAGACAAGTTCCTCTTCATGTTTAGGTGGAGCTTCCCATGTTCCAGTTTGTGCCTGTTCCCTCTTGTCCTGTCCCTGGGCACCACTGAAAAAAGACTGGCCCCATCCTCCTGACACCCACTGTCCTGGCTCCAGGAGGGATAGTGTTAATTCTTCCCTGGCTCTAGCAGGGGCACAGGTATTCCATCCCATGTGAGCCATGGCCAGGGGATAGCCAGGAGCTGGCTGGGAAGGGGAGAGGGACAGGAAGTTAGTGGTGGTGCGTGGTCAGGGACGGTCTGGGGTGTGGTCTGTATCATAATCGTGTTTTTATACTTCTTTATCCGTGTTACTGTTTTGTTGATCAGATCCCCCCTTAAACTTCTCTTCTCCAGACTAAAAAGGCCCAAGTTCCACAGCCTTTCCTCGTAAGAGAGGTGCTCCAGGCCCCCAGTCATCTTTGTGCTCCTCTACTCTACCCTCTCCAGCAGTTCCCTGTCTTTCTGGAACTGGGGAGCCCAGAACTGGACCCAGTACTCCAGATGGGGCCTCCCCAGGGCAGACCTCTCTTGACCTGCTGGTCACACTCTTCCTGATAGCCCCCCAGGATGCCACTGGCCTTCCTGGCCACAAGGTCCCATTGCTGCCTCATGGGCATCCTTTTGTCCACCAGGACTCCCAGGTCTTTTTCCTCAGAGCTGCTCTCCAGCAGGTCCCCCCCAACCTGTCCTGGTGCAGGGGGTTATTCCTCCCCGGGTGCAGCACCTACACTTGCCCTTGTTGGATTCATCAGGTTCCTCTCTGCCCAACTCCCCATCCTGTCCAGGTCTCCCTGGATGGTGGCACAGCCTTCAGCATACCCTTACCCCCAGTTTGGCATCGTCAGCCACAAGGGTACCATCATTCCATCCCTTCATCCAGGTCATTGATGAGGACATTGGACATTGAAGAGGACTGGACCCAGTAGTGACCCCTGGGGGACCCTACTTGTTTCAGACCTCTAACCAGACTCTGTGCCACCCATCACGACCCTCCGAGCTCTGTCTTTCAGCCAGTTTTCAATCCACCCCACTGTCTGTTCATCTGATCCACACTTCATTCTCCTGACTCTTGTCTCTGCAGTGACTGTGCAAACCTTGAGAAAACCAGGGAAGAGCTCCAGCAGCAGCTTGAAGTCACAGAGCACGAAGCCTGGCGTCTGCGCCGAGCTAACACTGAGCTGCAGCTGAGGGAGGATTCGGCCCAGGAGGAAAAGGCGGAGCAGCAGGAGACGGTGGAGAGACTGCGTCGTGACCAGGAGCTTCTGTGAGCGTTCAAGCTTTCTGTGGGCAGGGAAGGGTGTTGTTGGACTTGAGGAGGTGCAGCACAGAAGAGTCAGTTTTACATGCTCCTCCTTTGTAGCACAGAAGGGGGAAGGGAGCACGTGAGCAGGTCTGGCTGCCTCCTTGCACGCCCGTTATCACCCGTTAAAAAAGTCCACTACAAACCTGAGCAGAGTAGCTGATGGCAGCCATAAGCTGAAACCAGAGAGGGTCAGACTGGGTTTAAGGAGAACAAAAAGTCGTGCAGCAGAACAGGCTGCACAGAGAGGCTGTGCTGATTCCATCCCTGGAAATTTGAAAGACCCAACTGGATAGAGCTTTGAGCAACACGGACTCATCCCATGGCTGACCCTGGCTGCTTTGAGCTGAAGATTGAGCCAGAGGCCTCCTGGGGTCCCTCCCAGCCCGAATCATCCTATGTTTATTGGATGGGAAATTCATATCTGTCTCCTCCCCAGACAGATCACAGGCTCTTCCATTGTGTCACTGTTGAAGGCAAGAGTAATTGTGGGAATATTAATTCGGACTTTAAAAGTCTGTTTTACCCCAAGAACTTGTATCCAGTACTTCAAAAAGGAGAGAGAGAGAGGACTAGGAGGCAGGAAGCTGTTAATTTGAGAGCACCTGAACATTATGGAAAGGTTCTGTGATTTCTGGAAGCTTGTTAATGCTTCCACAATGCTGAATGTTTCACGTCCATCAAGGACAAAGAGCGAGGCAGCTCTGGTCAGGAAATGCCAGTGCTCTCGAGGTGTAAATAGAAAGGGGTTGGACATCATGCCAACTGCCATTTCTGGGACGTAGGATGTGCTCTTGGGTTTGGTAACAAGAATGTTTTTACATTCAAAACTTGTTTGTCTCTCCCCTTCTCATAGCATGAAGGACGTGGTGGCACTCGAAGAAAAACAGTCCTTGTTACAGTGTGAGCTGGTGGTTGCAAGAGAGACGGTAGAGGAGTCGCACCTTCAGAGGGATCTTCTGAAACAAGAGAACCATGAGCTTACCATGGCTCTGGAGAAGGTATGGTCACCTTGTGGTAGCGTGGCCACCACAGATGCTGTTTCTGGCAAGCGATGACAGGCAACATAGATTCATAGAGTGGTTACAGTTGGAAGGGACCTTAAAGATCGCTGTGTTCCACCCCCTGCCCTGGGCAGGGACACTGCTGTTTTCCTTCATGGAAAATGGTGATGAGAGCAGGCAGGTCTTTGGGGCAGTCAGTCCCCATGTGCTGATGGGGAGCACTAAACTGGGAGTGTGGCAGAGACACGCAGGGGGTGTGGAGTTGCTGCTCAAAGGCAAAGGTGTCCCTGTCTTTGTTCTCAGGTTGGTTTTTGTCTCTGCAGGCAGAGCAGTCCGTGGCAGAGCTGACGGGGACTCAGAACAAACTGAGAGCTGAAATAGCTGATCTCCGTGCTGCAACAGCGAACATGAGCAGTATCAGTGAGGCTCTTGCATTGGATAAAGTGCAACTGAACAAACTTGTCCTGCAGGTGAGCAGAGTTGCCAAAGATCCTGGCGGGTGCCTGTCTCCAGCTGCTTCTTCCCCGGGCTTCCTGCCTCCTGACAGTGTGACTGACTGAGTATGGAAATGTTCCTTCTTCTATCCCAGCCAAACCTTCTTCATTTTAAATCTTACTGTATTTTATTTCCTCTGTGCTTCCATGATGGCAGCTGGAGCAAGAGAATGAAGCTCTGTCGGGTAAAGTGGAGGAGAAGGAGAGAGCAAAGGTCTCTGCCCAGGAAAAGCTGAGCTTGTGTGAGAAAACAAATGGGAAGCTCTGCGCAGAGAAAGCCCACCTGGAGCAGCTGCTGAAGGAAGCAGAGGAGCAACAAGAGGGGCTGCAGAGAGAGCTGAGGGTCCTGGCAGAGGAGAAGGAAGAAACCCAAGAGAAACTCATCCAGGTGGGACCAAAAACCTGGTGCCTCTGGGTGGATGTTTGGCTGCTGTGTCTGTGTTGGCCTCCTTTCTGGCTTTTGATGAGCTGCAGAGGGGGGGTTGTGTTGTCCATAGATCTGAGTGGAGCTACTATTCTCACGTGTGGCAAAAGAGACAAGCTGTGTAGCTCTGAATCCTTTCTGTGATGCAGAGAACAGGGCTGCATGTTTCTACCTAGGCTTTTTGTTGGCAAGTCTGCAGTCTTCAAAACTCCATTTGTTTGAGCTTAGAGAGCAAGACACAACTGCAAGTCG
The DNA here is from genome assembly GCA_013400555.1 of Jacana jacana. NCBI lineage: Eukaryota > Metazoa > Chordata > Aves > Charadriiformes > Jacanidae > Jacana > Jacana jacana. The sequence continues at coordinate 16,554 of VZTM01041229.1, read as the reverse complement.
ATGTCTGCTCTCTTGGGTGGCTAAGAATGGGAATGGCATCTTCAAATTGAGGCTTAAGACATACACGCAGCNGGTCTGGTGAGGAGCAGCTGAGGGAGCTGGGGGTGTTCAGCCTGGAGAAGAGGAGGCTGAGGGGAGACCTTCTGGCTCTCTCCAACTCCCTGAAAGGAGGGTGGAGCCAGGGGGGGTCGGTGTCTTCTACCAGGGAACAGGCGATGGGACGAGAGGGAATGGCCTCAAGCTGTGCCAGGGGAGGTTTAGATGGACATTAGGAAGAATTTCTTCATGGAAAGGGTTGTCTAACATTGGACCAGGCTGCCCAGGGCAGTGGTTGGAGTCGCCATCCCTGGAGGTATTTGAACATCATGTAGGTGTAGCTAGCACCTGGGGACATGGGTTAGGGGTGGACTTGGTGGTGTTACGTTTATGGTTGGACTAGATGATCTTAAAGGTCGTTTCCAACCTAAATGATCCTATGATTTTAATATTCTATGAGTTGTTAGAGCCTCTTTGGGCTTTGCAGGAAAGGATGAGAAATGTGTGATTGCACAGGGCTCTTCACTCGTAGATTAATCCCCCTGCTCCAACAGGGGATTGGACTGGGTGATCTTTCAAGGTTCCTTCCAATCCCTGAGATTGATTCTGTGATTGATTAACTGATTTTTGTTTCCCTGGAAAAAGAGCTTGGGAGAATCATGTCACTGGAGGAGGTTAGGGAGTTTGTCAGCATCTAAATGTCTCAGGTGTTACAGGATAGCGTTGAGAGAACTGTTTGTTTCTGATGGGCTGTTCTCTGTTAGATACTCTCAGCTTTGGGGTTGGTGCTTTCTGGCACACACTTGCCAGAGGTGTTAATACTGGGGGGAAAAAAAAGCTAAAACATCATGGTTAATGGCTTGAATACCTGCAGGGTGTATGGGACAACTTCTTTCTTGAGACAAGGAAATGGTATTGTTGACCTGAACCGCTGTACAGTCAGAGCCTGGCATCGCTTTGGCCACATCACCCACGTTTTCATGTCCCACTCAATGACACTGCTGGGGCTGGGGCTGGTTCCTGGCCGGGTGTCACCTCACTGCAGCCAACTGGGTGACACTTTGATTAGTTTATTATTTTTTTATTTATTTATTATTTCCTAGAAGGGGAAACCATGTGTATTTTCCCTTTCTTCAGCGAGCAAAGCTGCATCTGCTCAACCTTTCCTGAGTATTCCCAGCAGTGGAATAGGTTCTGATAGAGTTTTAGTTCCCAAGGGGGCAGTTCTGCGTGGAAACACGCAGTCTGTGTTACCTGTGTTTGTAGTGAAGGAGCTGTCCCATCTCTGGCAACCAGCAGGGCCTTCCACATGGCTTTCAGTTTGGCAGAGCTGGTGCTGTTTGGCAGCCCAGGGTGGTGTCAGTGTGATGCTTTTAAACTTTCCACCCACAGCACGGAATCTCTGCCTCCTCGAGCTGGTTCAGGAGCGTCCCTGGCTGGCTCTGCAGAGGGCTCCAGAGAAAGGACTCTCTCTGCATTTTTGTCCTGCTTTCAGGTTCACCACCAGCAAGAGTGGGCTCACAGTGGCCTGGAGCAGTTGTCCCAGGGGTCCTCTGGCCAAGGGCAAGCACTGGCCGAGGTGTGTGCAGAGAAGGAATTGCTGGTGCGGGAGAAGGCCGCCCTGGAGGTGCGATTGGCAGCCATGGAGCGGGACAGAGAAGGCCTTTCCAAGCAGCTGGCAGAGGCTGGGTAAGGGCAGGGAGGAGACCCTGGGCAGGGCATTATTAGATGTCTCTGATGGTAAAGGTGGTCATCATCACTGCACCAGGATTTCTTGCATCCTGCGTGCTTTCCACTTCCATGGACAGAAAAACTTGGCTCTGAGTTGAGCTATAATTAAACCATGGGGACATTTCCTGAAACCTGAAGCTTCTCTCTGGTCTTGGATTGTTTTTCTGTGCCTTTGAACGTCGATTTTTCCTTGTGCCATAATTTGACACAGGACCCTCTGAATTGGAGGCTATTGCTTGTGGCTGTTGCCCTTCAGGATGAAGCCAGAGGCTCACGCAGAAAATCTGGAGGGGCTTCTGTTTGTAAGCAAAGGCATGTTAACTGTGGTGCAGGACCTAGAGCAGGGGCATCAGCAGCAGGGAAACCTTTCTGGAATTCTCACCAGTCTTCAGCATCTCCTTACCCATCGCTGATGTCTGGAGCATATTTACATGGAGGGCCGGAGACTGGTGCCATCAGAACCATGGGCTTGTTCTCCCCCTTGAAGGTACATGCTCCATTGTCCATCCCAGTTTTTCTTGCTGGCACAGGTGGTGTGAGCACAGCTCCCCGTGTGCCGGGGATCAGACAGCAGCAATTTCGGACGTGGTTATTGCCATCACATTGGGCTGGGCTTTCTCTGCTCTGCCAGGTGACAAGGGAAAGCCTGGCCATTCCCTCGAGGGACCCACGTTGCTATTTTAAATGGCAGAAATGGGCTTTCTGTGCATGAATTTCCACACAACACCTTTTCTGTAGGCAGGGGTAGGGATCTTGAACCACTTCTGAGTGGAGCAACTCCCTGTGGTGTCAGGAGCAAGCAACTCCTTTCTCTGCTGTTCACCATTTTTAGGTCAGTGAAGGAGACCCTGGAATCCAGCCTGTTTGAGGCTCAGCATCACTTATCTCAGCTGGAGATCTCCAGGAGTCATCTTGAAATCCAACTTCACACAGTCACACAGGCCAAGGAGGTGATACAAGGTGAGACCCTGCTGTTTCTGGTGATGCCCCTGCCGAGGGAAGGTGGTATAAAACTGTTGTCCCAAATCTGGATTCTAGACCCGGTGTGCAAGCCAATAACACATGGAGCAGAGGTATTTCCAAGTTCATTCCATTAATGCACAGAAATGGAGGGCTCATCCCAAGGCAGTACACCTTAGTTTCAAAAATGCCCCTTTCTATACACTGATTATTGCGTATTCTAACCATTCCTACATATTAATTGTTATTTTCTTTAATGATTGGTCAAGATTTCTTCATTTCTGATGTCAATTAGTCACAGACTCTTTTCTTCTTGCACTGTTCTGAGTAGGTGGCCTCATTTGGGGAGGTGGTCAATGAGTTGGTGATTTCCCCCGGCTGAAATTCCCTTTTACCTAATTTCCCTCCGACCTTGGCAGTTCCAGGTGGTTTTTTTGGTTTGCTGACCAGGCTGGCAGTTTATCACTCCCTTGACAGGAATATCGGGATTAGCAACAAAGCTCCGACCAGTGGTCAGTTCCTTCCTTAAACCTGGGATAAATCCTGTCTAGTTCCTGGTTATCTACAAACGATCGACTGGAGTCGGGGCTGTATAGAGGACGCTTGGCAGCAGAGGCAGGTGCCCTTGGGTGCTTTGATTATGCCTCACCTTTCATTTTTCTAGTTTATATCAATTTTACTCCAACAAAACCAGCTCTCCATCCGCAGAGCTTCTGAGGGGTGAGGGAGCTGGACACAGATCCCTCCTACACTGAAACTCAAAGGGTTTAAGGTCAGTAGAGGCAGAACCACTGTTTGTGCCGACTCTGAACCTCGCTGTTGGTCATGTTTGCAGGAGAAGTGAAGTGCCTTCAATGGGAGCTGGAAGCAGAGAGATCTCTCCTGAAGCAGGAGCGGGAAAACATGGCCCAGCAGCTCCTGCAGAAAGAACAGCAGCACAACGACACCCTCAGACTTCAGGAGGCCCATCACAAAGTGGAGATAAAGGAACTTCTGCAAGAGCTGGTAGGAAAGCAGATGCTTCTGACTCCTTCAAGGCAGCCGTGTGGGCTGGCTTTAGGGGAACAGCCTGAGCATGTGAAATGGCAGCCATTGTCTGTCATAAGCCACGTGGGGCCAGGCTGGGCAGCAGAGCCCCTGGCTCCTACTCAAAGGCCCATGAAGAGCCACTGGACTCTCCTGGGACAGTAAATGTAGCCCCAGGGGGAGTGTGGGCATTAGCTGAGTTCAGCAGAAGGTTGGGTGGTCCCCATGCAAGACACGGCAGTGAAGGGATAAGCTCTGACCAGACTCCTTCCTGTCATGGAGGAGACTCTGAACATCAGTACCAGCTCCCTTCACGGGAACTTTGCTCCTTTCTGTCTGTCCTTTCCTGGCTGACAGAGGTGTTGAAGCAGATGGAACAGGCCCTGTGTCCCCGGTACCTCCAGTGGTGGCCAATCTTGTGACAAGAGCATGAGGTGGTCTGTTTCTGACCCTGCTGTCTGCCTGCACCTCTTCAGTGCTGAAAAGGGAGCTGAGCTGTGAGAATAGAGACTTTGAGGCCAGAGAGAAATGCTGAGGAGAGAGGTGCTGGGAAACAGGCAGCCATCAGAGAGGAGAAGGTGACATATCCTTCTCTTCCACTTGCAGACTGTTCTTCGGAGTTCCTTGGAAGGACATGCTCTATGGGGGGCACAAAGCCACTGCTGTGCTCTGTTCAGGGCGGGGGCTGTGAGAGGGATGAAGTGTCATGGTGGTTTCAGGAGCTTGACTGGGACTTCAGAGAATCTTGAAGTGGTTTGGGATGGAAGGGACCTTAAAGATCATAGAGTTCTAGCAGGACACCTCCCACCAGACCAGGTTGCTCCAAGCGCCCTCCAACCTGGCCTTGAACCCCTCCAGGGATGGGGCAACCACAGCTTCTCGGGGCATCCTGGGCCAGGCTCTCACCACCCTCACACCAAAGTTCTTCCCCAGATCTCAGCTCCATCTCCCCTCTTTCAGTGTCTAACCCTTCCCCCTCGTCCTAGATCTCCCCTCCTGCATCCAGAGTCCTTCCCCAGCTTCTGTGGAGCCCCTTTAGGGACTGGAAAGGGCTCTGAGGTCCCTCCAGAGCCTTCTCTTCTCCAGGCTGAACCCCCCAACTCTCTCAGCCTGTCCTCCCAGCAGAGGTGCTCCAGCCCTCCCAGCATCTCTGTGGCCTTCTGTGGACCTTCTCCACCAGGACCCTCTGATGTTGAGGGCTCCAGAGCTGGATGAAGGACTTTGAAGGAGGAGGTCTCCTCAGAGCAGGGCAGAGGGGTAGAATTACCTTGACTCGCCCTGCTGGGGATGCAGCCCAGGACACGGGGGGCTTTCTGGGCTGCAAGCTTCATCTTGAAGTCTTTTCCTCTACTCATCAGGAGAGCGAGCGGGAAGGGCACCATTCAGAGCTGCAGGTGGTGCTGGAGCAATGGGAGAAAGAGAAGGCAGAGACAGAAGGTGAGCATGAGAAGAAACTGCTCGATATGAAGCAGGAAGTTGCCACCATGCAAGCTGAACAAGAAGAGGAACGAAGCAGAATCAGAAATGCTGAGCAAGAGGTAAAGCCTGTGAAAGAGGAGTTTGTGTGCTTTTCTGCAAGGCTGGAGCTGGGGGAGATGGCTGGGTACCGGGCTGCGTGGAGCACCCCCTACATGTTTTCTCCCTTGAGTCTGGTGAGGTGGAAGCCAAGCAGAGCTCTCTCTGGGACTGGGAGTGAGACCTCTCGTAGGAAGCCAGGGAGAAACATCACCTTTTGGCTGAGATTCTTGTGCTGCAGCTCTGTTCTGTTTTCTTGACAGACTTACCTCAGTGTGTCTTCACAGTTCCCTTAATGGCCCTCCTTGGATGTTTACTGATAAGTGCTTATACCCTTAACTACTTTTAAGTCCAAACTGAATTTCTGGGGCTCAAGCCCCACCAGGATGGGATTTTGAGAACAGAAAAAACAATTCAAATTGACTATTCTGGAATATTTCTGAGCAGTGATTCAGAGGTCTCTTCTGGGCTGTGTTTTAAGTCCCTTGCTGGTAAGATGTTTTGTGCCCAGATCTCCTGTGCCAAAGCAACCCTGTCATACCCTGAGGGACCTTCTGTCCTAGCCAAAGTCCTCTTAATCGAGCCTGCTGAGGGACAGCAGTACCCCCAGCTGTGGCTGCAGCATTGAAATGAGAGGGCAGCACTCGGGGATGTCCCTGTAGTGTCAGTACTTTACCCAGCTTAGCTGAACACCTTAAAACCGAAGAAATTTTCAGCAGATCCTCCTTAGAATGCCTGAGTTTTCTGAAGGAGCTGTTAGCTTCAGCCCTCTGGCAGCCTTGCATTTTTTTCTACCGCTAAAGATGCAAAAGTCGCTGTCGAAGGACAAGCAGGACCCAGCTGGGCGATGGCCTCACCAGCAAGGTGGGACCCTTGAGAAAAGCCACGTGTTTTCCTGTTGGGAGACTAAGAGTTTGCTGGGGATTCAGCCACTGGTGGACCATGGCTGGGCCGTGTTTGTGCTGCCAGGCTCGCTTAGGAAGCTGTGTCTCCAAGCAGGCAGATGATGATGGAGGAGACCAGCGCCGTAGTGTTCTGAGGAGGTGTGGGCCCCTCCCTCGGTGAGTCTTGCCCACACCAGTTTTGTACAGGAGGTTTAACCTTGTCTCCTCCCTGTTTCTGTGCAGGTCCTGCTGGAAAAGGAGCGTGAGAGGAATGCTTTGTTAGAGACGCTGCTGCAAACGCAGGGAGAGCTAAGAGACACCTACCAGCAGGTAGAGCAGCTCAGGCAGGAGGTGAAAGAGCAGCAAGAGAACGGGCAGGTAAGTCTGACAAGTAGGGTGTAAGCTGAAAGAACAAGCAGTTGGCAACAGACTGCAAGCTGAGAGGGGCTGGGAGAGCCGGGTGACAGTGTGAAAGGGCGGCAACAAGGCAATAAAACACCAGTCCCGGGGCTGAGGAGGGGAGGACTGCTGCAGGCACAGAAAGCACAGAGCCTGGTCAGCTCCAGAGATGAGCAGCAGGCAGGAAGGGTTACGGTGAGGCTGAGCTGGGTAGTGAAGCAGGAGAGCAGTGACTGAAGGAATGTGATTTTGAGACAGGAAGAGGAAAAAGCTGAACCCGATGGCAGGTCCCAGTAACACGCTCTCCTTTTTGCTTTTGTGCTTCCAGAAGATGACAGAAAAGCTGCAGGAAACTCAGAGTGAGATCAAGGCAGTGGAGAAGAGGCACCAGGAAGAAATCAAAACCGTCAAAGAGGAAGTGAATGTCCTTCTCCAGCAGAGGGATGACCCGCAGAGCCAGGTGACTGAAAGAGCAGTAGCTACTCCTGTCACCAAGGAGGTGCTCTCTCCCCTTCTTGCCTTTTCATTGTAGAGCAGGCCGAGGGGTGATCCCTCTGCCTGTCATCCCACTGTCCTCTGCATCCCAGCTGGTCTGAGGGTGACTTACTGGTCAGCTGAATCTCAGCAGCTGCCCTGGAGAGATGAGCTAGTCCTTTAGCTCGTTTGCTAGGAGTCATCAGAGTGGATTTCTGTAGTGAATCACGTATTTAAGAATCTAAGTTGGCCGTATTCGTTGTGAGTGTGGTACTCCCACAGCTTGAGTTTAAAGCTGTTCTTTCCCTTTCCTCACAGTATATAGTATGGCTGACAGTGAGAAGCTGTAGTCTTTGACCACTTTGTTTTGTTTCATTTGAGGTGGAAGAGCTGACATCTCAGCTAGCAGCCTCCGAGGAGTCCCGGCAAGAGACTGGCCGCAAAGCTCAGCAGGATCTGAGTGAGGCACAGGAGCTGTCAAGGCAGAAGGTGCTGGAGGTGGCACACCTCCAGATGATGCTGGAGGAGAAGAGGAGTCAATGGGAGGAGGTGGAACGTCAGAACAAGGAGCTGCAAGCGTGTTTGCAGGCCTTGGAGGAGGAAAAAAGTCAGTGGGAAGAAGTGAAGCATCACAATGCAGAATTTCAGGCTTCATTGAAGGCCCTGGAGAGTGAAAATGCCAGGTAAATGGGGGCCTGGGAGACTCTTTGTTCTGTTTAATGGGTTCCCTCTTGCAGATCTTTGCATATAGGAGTGGCTCTGGCAGCATTACCTGAAAAGCAGGGTTCAGAGGTTCCTGAAAAGCAGAGTTCTGAGCTATTGGTGCAGATATGTTTCATTCTCGTGTTGTGTTTCGCTTTCTTTTCTCTTAGTCCTTCAATGACAGTTTTTCTGAAGACAGTGGCGTTTGGGGAGCAGTCCTTCCCTTAAGAGGAGGTGTTCTCTTGTTAGGCTGTTACAGTACATTGGTACTGTACAATGAGGGTTCGAGGCACACACCAAAGGAGGCAGGTTGTGCTGCAGTAGAGTGAGCTGAGGTGGATCCATCACCCCTGCCTTCGGTCCAATGGATTTTAAACATTTGGGATCCGTATCGGTCTTCCACGCTGGTAACTTTGGTTGGCAGAAGCCGTCTCAGAACCATAATTTGGAACTAATCCAGGTTCTCCTCTGAGGCACCCAAGAAACAGGAATGTGTCTTATTGCCATCCGTTTCCTTCTTCCTCCAAAAATCCCAACAGGTTTAGAGGCCTGGAGAGGCTCGAGTCGGGTCCCTGCCAGCCCCGAGCGATGGGTGTTAGTGACTGCCCAAGGCAGGCAGGAGAGGGGAGGGAGGGTAGGTGAGCTCCTTCAGCTGGTAGAGTCCTGCCAGTCTTCAACACACATCTTCCTTGAAGAGGAGAAATAAAAAGGCAGTGCACTCTTGCTTCCCCTGGGAGAGATACCTCGAGGGTATCTAGCCTGTAATTCACCTTTCTTTTGTGGAAACAAGAGTAGTGGGCACACGCTTGGCTGTGATGGCCCAGCCTGGCTGAGGATGGAACCAGCGGCCTCGTTGTTCAGACAAATGACTGCAGAAAAAGCCATTCTACCCTTGGCAGGGAAAGTCCTAGGAGTTTAGTAAATGTTACACCGTGTAGTTAGTGAGTTGCCTGCTCTCTTTCAGGTTGACTCTGCTTCTGGAAGAGAAGGAACTGAGCCTCAGGATCCTGGAGGAAAACAACCTCGCCCAGCACAACGAGGTGTCTCAGCTTCTTTCTGCTACTCACCAGGCCCAGCAGCTCCATTCAGAGCACAGAAGAGAAATACCTCTCACCCTCTCACACACATACACAGCTTCACTCCTGAGGTCGGAAAGCACGAAAGCCTGAGAGCTTGACCTTTTCTTTGGCCATGGGGAGACTTCCTTTCTGCCCCCGAGCCCCCAGGTCCCCGTTTCTAGCTTATTTCACTCGGTTTGAATCCTTGGATTTGTGCCTTTTGTTTCCAGTGTGGTTTTTTTGCTTGAAGTAGCTTCTCCTCCACTCCTTCCTCTGCTTCCCACTCCACTGCCTCAGCAGTGGCACCGTCCCTGAGGCTCCGTGTGTCTCTTCTAGATCCAGTCACTGCAGGAGGTGGTGCTGGAGAAGGAGGCCGGCCTGGCAACGAGAGAAGAGCAGCTACTGCAGGACCTGGAGGAGTCCCGGGCAGGCCAGCGGTGCCTGAGGGACTCGTTGCGCATGCTGGAGGTCGAGACGTCTGAACTGCGTCTGAGGCTTTGTAGCACAGAGAACACAGCAAAGGCCTTGGCCACGGAGTGTCAGCAGGCCAGCAGTGCCCACATGGAAGCCCAGTCCCAGCTGGATGAGCTGCGCTTGGTTCTCCACCGTTTGATCTGTGACAGCAGAGACTTTGTCACTCGGGGTTCAGGCAAGTGTGGGGTGCTGGGTGAGCGAGGCTGTGGAGCACGTGTTGGGGAGCAGATGGAAGGAGGGGTGGTTTGCAATCCTGGTGTGATAGACTCATCCTTTCAGCTGAGGTTGACTCAAGCCTTGGGAAGTCTTGAAAGTCCAACCTCCCTGTAGAGAGACAAGTCCATGTCTGCACGAGGAGAAATGAGGTGGCACCCAAGTTATGTCAGGTCAAGAGGGCACATGCATTCTTCCTTGGGGCAGCGCTGACATTAGTGGTCATCAAAGTAATGTTAGCCTGTGGCACACACCTTGCTGTCCTGTGTGCTCCAGGATGATGTCAGAGGCACTGTCACCTTCTCCTAGGTATAAAGAGGCCTTGTTTGTTGGAGACCCTTCATAGAATTGCTGGGTTGGAAGGGACTTTTCAGATCATCTAGTCCAACCATCAACCTAACACTGCCCCAGCCATCACTAAACCCTATCCCTAAGCACTATGTCGACTCATGTTTTTAATACCTGCAGGGATGACAATTCCACCACTTCCCTGAGCAGCCTGTTCCAATGCTTGACAACCCTTGTAGTGTAGTTAAAGCTTGAAACAGAATGGCTTCTCTCTTCAGAACAGGGTAATGTCTGGGACCCGACTGTTTCTCAGGCCAAGGACCTCCCTGCAGAGCTCACAGTGGAGAGGGTGACAGCAGCCCTACAAGACCTGTGCCAGCACCTGAAGCAGACTCAGCAAGATCAGGTACTGTGTGCCCGGTGCACCCAGACTCCTGTGCCTCTGCCAGACTGAGCTGCCAAGCAGAGTGCCAAAGCCAGAACAGTGTAAGCTCTCGTAGGCCAGGTTGGCTGCCCTGGGGAGCAAGGGCCATGATCCCATCTAACACTGCCATCCAACTGCCCCTCCTGCCCTGGCGGTTTCTGCCTTAGTGTCTGCACCCCTTTGTCTCCGGCCAGCTGTGACACTGTGAGGTGGCTTGTTCTCTTCTTACCTCTTCCAGAAGGATGCGAGGAAGAGGATACAGGACTTGGAGCTGGAGCTGAGCGAGAGGCAAGCTGAGAGGGACCGTTTCAGCGCCCACAGTCAAGAGCTGCAGAAACAGCTGGCTCAAAGCAAGGAAGGTACAGCTTCTCCTTTCCCCACCCTACCAGTGTCTCACCAGTGGGGATCTCTGATACCATGCAGGGGAGAAGTGCAGTGCCCAGAGATGGGAAGAGAAGGGAAAACTAGCAGTGTGAGGTCTAGTGATAGAACTACCAGGGAAAGCTTTTGATAAGAGGAAGATCCAGTGGCTGGCAAAGCATTTGCTTGGGCTGCTGCTGCTGCTGCCTTTCTGGTTGTGTCACTGCTGAGTAGGTGTAGCTTGATGCCTCACAGCATCCTTCTCCCAAAAAGCTTTGTCTTTATGGACTTCCTTTTCTTCTTACATGGCAGATTCCTAGGGCATTAAGCTCCTGTGTTACGTGGGAGTGTTGATCTGCTTGAGGGTAGGACCTGGAAGGGTTGGATTGATGGGCCAAGGCCAATTGTATGTGGTTCGATAAGGCCCTGTGCCAGGTCCTGCAGTTTGGTCACAACCACCCCATGCAGTGCTACAGCCTTGGGGAAAAAATAGCTGGAGCTGTTGGTGGACAGCTGGTTTAACATGAGCCAGCAGTGTGCCCAGGTGGCCAAGAAGGCAACAGCATCCTGGCTTGTATCAGGAACAGCGTGGCCAGCAGGAGTAGGGCAGTGATGGTGCCTGGCACTGGGCACTGGTGGGGCCTCACCTTGAGTGCTGTGTTCAGTTCTGGGCCCCTCACTGCAAGGACATTGAGGTGCTGGAGCATGTCCAGAGGAGAGCCACCAAGCTGGTAAGGGGTCTGGAGCAGAAGTCCTGTGAGGAGAGGCTGAGGGAACTGGGCATGGTCAGTCTGGAGAAGAGGAGGCTGAGGAGACCTCACTGCCCTCTACAACCACCTGAAGGGAGGGTGTAGAGAGGTGGGTGTTGGCCTCTTCTCCCAAGGGAATAATGGCAGGAGCAGAGGAAACGGTCTGAAGCTGTGGCAGGGGAGGTTCTGACTAGACATTCAGAAGAATGACTTTTCTGACAGAGTGGTCAGGCCCTGGAACAGCCTGTCCAGGGAGGGGGTGGAGGCACCACCCCTGGAGGTGTTTAAGGAAGGTGTAGATGTGGCACTTCAGGGCCTGCTCTGGTGGCCGAGATTGTAGGGGTTTTGGTGTGTGTGTGGTTGGACTCGCTGATCTCAGAGGTCCTTTCCAACCATGATGATTCTGTGATTCTTCTGCTGCTTTTCCTCTGGTACCAATGCCTCTGCATGTTTCTTACCACCTTTCTTGCTGATACAGATTTGGTGTCTGAGCTCACAGCTGTAGCAAACACTCTTTCTGACTTCCCTGCCCACTTCTTAGTTGGGCCGTTGGCAACATGTTCACGTTGGGTTTATCTGTACACTGGTTTTCACCTGTAACTGGTCACCTCTTCCTCAAAGCTCCAGACCATCCCAGCACTTCCAGGGCTACTGGTCTCCCCCCATCATCGCTGGACAGCCATCTCTGCTCCTTTCTCTCTCATTGCTTTCCCCATCTCCGCTTGGGAATTGCTTTTTCATCTCATTGTCTCCTTCTCCTTTCTGAGGCAAGAGGAAGAGCAGAGTGTGGGCCCTGCTGCTGCCTCCCATTCTACCCCTAGATGGGCCCTGCTTGTCCCACCAGTGGGATTGTTCTCTCTTTAGCTCCTGTTTACAAGCTCAGTCTAGTAGTTTGGTTTCAGCTGGCAGAAGAGCAGACACAGTTTCATGTTCTGCTCAGCCTTGCTGCTTCCACTGTTCTTCTTCACTCTGCCTGAAAGGTGCCTCTGTTTATGTCTGCCTGGAGAGCCTTGGGGGCTTGAGTCCTGGGGAACCCACGGGCAGAGGAGAGAATGATGTTTTCTCTGCAGGATGCAAATGACTTCAGCTTTGCTTCGCTTTTCTCTCTCACCTTCTCCTTCACCTTTTCTGCTGTAGAGGCCCAGGTGGCAGAATGCCAGAGGAACTCTCAACAGACTGCCCTGCAGGCAGAGGCTGCTGCTCTAAAGGAGGAGGCTCTGGCTCTACATCAGGAGGTGGCGTCTTTGGAGAGGAAGCTCGAAAGCGCTGAGAAGCAAAGGAAGGATGTCCTGGTGAGGCTGGCAGATGCCAGGAAGGGCCATTTCTCACATATTTTTTAGCCTTCTGCAAATAATTCTAAGGAGCAGCTTTTTCCAGCGGAGAGCTGGTTCGGGGGGTCTTGTTCAGCCCAAGTCTGAGAAAATGGAGCGTACACAAATGCTGACCAAGCTTCTCTCATTTTCCCCTTCCTTCTGCCCATCATTCCTGGTTTCCCAGACTTTCACCTTCCTGCCAGGCCCTGGAGGTGAATGAGCAGGGTCCCCACCTTGGATGAGAGAGGACAGTCCAGAAAGGAGATATCCTGAAGGTGACCAATAGCACAGACTGTGTGGGGAGACCACAGACTGCTACAAGAGCAGAATAATATTGTTTGTACCAGTGATGTGACCTCACATATGTATATGTACATATATATGTATATAACTAATGGCATACCCTTTGTATTTACCTTATAGAAAGGTAAACCAAGTTCTTTCTCTTCTCTTCCTCCCTAACAGAGAGAACTTCATCACACCACTGCCTTAGTTGTGCTTAGTCTGGACTTCAAATCCTGGCTGCAGTGCTGGCGGCTCCTCCTGTACACAACACCCTAGGGCTAGAAGAGGTTCACAGAAGGGCAAAAAGGAAGATAGGACTGGCTGAGAAAGCTGGAAAAGGTGCATCCTAAAGGCTGGAGCAGGAAAGGCACCATCCTGATAAGCAGGAAGAGAGGAGGCTCTGGTCGTTCCCTCTCCTTTCCAAGAGCTGACCCAGCGCTGTCTGATGAAGGCAGTGAGAGCCATGCTGCAAGCTGGTGCCAGGAGGTGGAACACTTCCAGCAGAGCAGACCTGGGGAACTCCTTGAGAAAGGGTGTTGTAAATACAGCAGGGCTGGGTGGGCTCAGGAGGAGACTTACAAGCTGGAACAGCGCTAGGCTTGGGGAGGGATCGTCTACGCCTCTTGGGCTTTCTTCCCCAGGTGTGCACTTACAGGCACCATGACATACAGGGTACCAGCACAGACATTTGGGGCAGTGCAGCTGCTTTCATGTGATCAATATTTGCCCACTTGTCCATCTACAATGACTCCAAAAATCACTTACAGACAGAGGTTGATAAATACAGTACAGTTTCCAAATCTTTAGTGAGTGACAGGAGAAAATTGACATTTTTCAGAGAAGTAAAAGAGAGCATTTGTGGATCGTTTCAGTGGCCAGTCCAGCCCAAACCACAACAACATCCAACAGGGAAACCAACTGAATAACTCCCAGTTTTCTCCCAAAAGCTCAAACTTCAGCCCCTGTCAACTTCTGGAGTGGGAGTTCAAATTTATCATGAAACCCAGACAGACATATATATATATATTTATATATATGGAAGTATTGAACCTTTTCCTCCCTGTTTTGCAGCACGAACAAGACAGACTGCAAGCAGCCAAAGAAAAACTGGTGTCAGAGATAAAACTTCTTCAGGAATCAGTCACAGCCTCTGAAACCCGAGCAAAGACAGCAACAGCTAGGAATCAGTCCCTCGCTCAAGAACTCCAAACTACACTGTCCACCCTGAGAATAAAAAATGAGGAAGTGGAAACACAGTGGGAGAAAATGCAGGTGCTGCAGGAAGAGGCAGCAGAGGTGAAAGCTTTGCAGGAGAATCTCACTCGTACGACTGCTGTCCTGCTGGAGCGGGAGGGGGAAATCAGGTTGTACCAGGAAAAGATGAGAATGGTGGAAAAGCAGAAGGAAATGCATAAAGCTGCTCTTGATCAGATCATGAAGGAAATAGCAGAGAAAAAAGAGAAGACAGAATGCCAGCAAGAACAGATAGGGGAGCTGGAGAAGCAGCAAGAAAAACAACAGGTTGCTCTAAGCAAGATGAAGAAAGAGCTGGAAGAGAGAGAGCAGGAGATCAGATCCCAGCAGGAATTCATACAGGAGCTGAAGGAGCACCAGGAGATGCAGAGGACTGTGGTGAGCAAGATGAGCAAAGAGCTGGAGGAGAGAGACCGGGAGGTCAGATCTCAGCAAGAACAGATCCAGGAGCTGGAGGAGCAGCAAGAATTGCAGAGGAGCGTGGTGAGCAAGATGAGCAAAGAGCTGGAAGAGAAAGACCAGAAGATCAGGTCCCAGCAGGAACTGACAGGGGAGCTGGAGAAGCAGCAGGAACTGCAGATGGCTGCTGTCAGCAAGATGAGCAAAGAGCTGGAGGAGAGAGAGCAGGAGATCAAATTCCAGGAGGGGAAAATAATGATTCTAGAACAACATGGTACATCCCAAGTCAGAAATCTGCTCATGGATCTTGATCATATGAAAGGAAACTTGAAGGAAAAACACTTAGAGCTTATGTCCCTGACTCAGCAGGTCCGAGAACTGGAAAAGGAGAGAGAAGAGGTAAAATCTCTGCAGGTGAGCCTGGAACACCTGAGGGCAGCTCTGAAGGAGAGGGAGAGCGAGTGTGATTCTCAAAGGCAGCAGGTGAGGCTCCTGCAGCAGTCCAAGGAGCAGCAAGAGGGACACCTGCGAGAGCTTCATGGTGAAGTAGAAAAGCTGAGACTTTCCTTATCTAAAAAAGATCGAGAGCTTGAGTCACAAAACCAGCAAATCCAGGAAGCTGAAGAAGTCATGGAAAGGCAGGTGAGGACTGTCCGTGACCAACTGGAGCAGGCCTTAGCAGCCTTGAAAGAAAAGGACAGGCTTATAGACATCCAAAAGCAACACACACGGAACTGTGAGGAAAGAGCAGAAGAGCGGATGAACGTCTTGCACAGAGACTTAGACTACACTAAGGCAGCGCTGAAGGAAAAGGAATTCGTGATTGAATCTCAGAAGGAAATGATGGAGACCTTCCGAAACCAAGAACAAGACTCTGAACGGCAGAAGGAAGTTCTGCAGCAGCTTCAAGTGGCACTGAAGGAACAAGAGCAAGAACTCGTATCCCTTAGAAAGCAATGTGAGGCGTGCAAGGGAAAGGAGGAAAAGCATGAGGCTGAGCAGACAAGTCTTCAAGCAACAAAACTGACTCTGAAAGAAAAAGAAGAAAAGATAGGTGTTTTGGAGGAGGCTATCTCCAAGCTTCAGCAGCAAAAGGAGGAAATGGAGATGCAGACTAAAGCTCTACTGCAAAAACTAGAACATGCCAAGTCTTCTCTAGAAACAAGAGATCTAGAGATAGTGTCTTTGCAAGAGCACGTCCAGGAGCTTCGAGAGCAGAAGGAGTTGGAAGGCAAGCAGGCCAAGAGTCTGCAGGAGGATCTAGGCAAAATGAGCCAAGCAGTGAAGGAGAACCGTTTGGAGTTCCTCAGGCAGACAGAGCAACTGAACATGTTCCGGCTTCATGGTGAGGGCATGAAAGTAGAGCTAACATCATACCAGAAACAAGTGAACCTGCTTGAGGAAGCAGTGAGAAAGAGAGATGAAGACAATGAAGCTCTTCTGCAAAAACTCCAGCACCAAGAAGAAGAACTGAAGATCTTGCAGAATATCCAGCTTAGGATAAGGACGAAGGAGAACGAAGAGGTTTGCCACCACAGAGAGCCAGGGAACCTCCTGGAAGAAGCCTTGTCTGAGAAGGAACAGGAGACCAAGGTTCAAGGTGAGCAAAAAGAGATAGAAGAGGAAATAAGAGCTCTTCGGGAAGATCTCCAGCACCTCCAGCAGACTCTGACAAAGAAGGATGAAGAGATCAAGTCCCAGAGAGGCAGAGTCAGCTCTTTAGAGAAGACTCTGAGAGAGAGAGAACAAGAGCTCAGGAGGCAGAGTAAACTCCTCCAGCAATTAACATCAGCTTTGTGCTGGAAAGATGATACAGAGACTCTCAAGAAACGTATCCAGAAACTCCAAAAATGGGAGAAAGAGGAGGAGGAGAATAGGAAAGTTCTCCAGGAGAGAGACCATCTCTTGCAAAGGCAGAAGGAGCTGACCCAACAACTGGAAGATGAGCAGAAAGCAAAGAGGGAAGAAGTGGAGCGTGTGGTTGCTATTTTGAAGCGGAGTGAAAGTGGA
>VZTM01041225.1:858-19134 GCA_013400555.1 Jacana jacana | reverse complement strand
AAAAATCCTGTGTGGCAGGCAAAGCATACCTAATTTAACCTTGGTGAAAGAAAGAGGATGAACTAGACTGTCTCTTTTGGACCTGTATGTCTATGATTTTTGTAGTCAATAATTCCATAAATAATATATTTTTCTCTTTTCATTGCAGCAGGAAAAGAACCAGGAAAGCTCAAGAAATAAAGGTAAGAGCCAATCATTTTCAAAATGTGGAGATTGTAATTATCACAAATCTACCATCCATTGTTGGTAAAGAATTATCCAGATAACTTGTTTACTCAGTGTTTTGGTATTTTAAATGGCAAAAAGTATATAGGAGAAATGAGAATGAAATATAGAAAGTAAACGCATAAGCTACATTTTTTGCAACTCTTTATACACTATTAGCCCCTATAGTATATATAGAGGTTATGTCATGTTAGATATTTTTGAAGTGAACAAGGCTGACTGTTGTACTCTGGATGGGCTGGGTTGCACAACTTCTCAGTTTGTGCCCTCAACTGTGGATGATTATTATACTTCAGTGTAACATCAGTACTGTCACTTTAACTTCTCCCTTTCCATTCAGTAAATCTGTAATTGGATGTGATTCCAATTTATGCCTGGATTAATCATGTCCTTAGTAGGTTACCTTGAAAAACTATTGTCATCTGTGGTTTTTGCATACAAATTTTTTATACTTTCAATGTGCCTTATTCTGTGCCAGTGGCTATGTACTACATGAAACAGAATATCCAGGTTAAATAAACAGCCTTGTATCAAGAAAATGAAAAAGAGTTCAGAAACACAAATTGTGGATTTCATGCTTATTTCTAACTTGAAGTCTGATAAGAGATGGAAAATCCAGATCTCATGGTTAAAAATTTGCTAAGCAAGCAATGAAAAAAATTCCAACAGAGACAAAGCTTGTTCTCTTGGTATTTTAGTCGTTTATAGAGGTAGGCTATGTGGTATTTTAAAAAAGGAAAACAAAGGGAAAGTAGTTGAAGAAAGAAAAACAGTTAAAGGTTACAAAGACAGGAGGGAATTAAGTGACAAACTAACCTATATCTTTTTTATTGCCTTAGGAAGCAATGCTTAATCACATCACCTGAGTTATCTGTTCTTAATTCAGTTATTTATGTATCACAGTACTCATTAATCTCAATTTCTTTGATTTCCATTCCACTAAGACTATACATGGGCATCTAAAGATGGTTGGTTGGTGTTTTGTCGGGACAAATACATCATGATGATGCAATGCTTTACATCATCTGAAAGATGGTCTTTCATTTGAAGGGTTTGCATGGTAAAACAAACCAAAATAAACCTCCTGCAGTTTCACCAGTTTGTGATTTATAATTTTTATTTCTGAGGTAGTACAATATAAAGTTAAATCGTCTTTAGATGCATCCATGATATATTATTCAAAAAGCCTTTCCTGTATTATGACAATACAATTATATAAAAGACTGTGATAGCTCAGATTAAATTACATAAGATATTTATGAATACTTAATTTTAGAGAAAATACAAACTTTGAGCCCCTGTCTACAAAGACAGATCCAGAAGCTGGTTATTAGTTGTGAATTTTTATTATTTATTTCAGTTATATTTTGTTGTTTGACACTCCCCCTCCCACCCCTCACCCCACCCTGTTGCCATGTGTGTGGTCATTATGGTATACATGTGAGGGACAAGTAAAAGTAGGAACAAAATCATGAGCTACTTGGGAGTGCCGATCGTATTCATTAGCTGTTTAGTTAGTCAAACACAGAAACCATTTCCAAGGCCTATAAAACATTGGCCACAACTACAGTGAAAGAAAAGCATTAAACCCTTACTTGAAGGGAGATATCCATTATCTCCAAACAGGCAGTGTAATTGGTGCTCAGCTGCACAAAATTTGTTGTGATTATATCTGTAACATCTCTTGAGGAAATTTTTAATCTACTAAACTTCCTGCATGCTGTGCTTGTCTCTGCCTAAATTGACAATTCAACTTGGAGGGTTTCAGAGGTCTGAAAGACTGTTCATGTACAGGGCTTTGGAATAGATAGAGATACGTATCTCCACACACAAAGATATGCTAAATTGCTTAATGCTTTTTTTTTTTTTTTTGGTGGTTGCTTTGTGACTGTAGGGTTTTTTAACCTCACTTTTCACATTCTTTAAATTTCTTATTTGGTTTAACGTGTTCTTTTTCCATGTCATTTCAAAATTTCAGGCTAAATTAATGTTTCGGCATAAAAATTCCTGCATTGTCAGTGAGCAACTACATGCAGTATCTACATGTATTGTGGGCTGCATGTGTTCTTTTGAGACATATGACAGCTACTGTATACAGCAAAAGGACAAAAAGTTCTTCTGTGATTTCTTACTTGCTGTGAAACTTTCAGTCCCAGTGTTGTCTTCCAAATTCAGAGAACAGNAACTCAATCATCTCATGATCACTACAGCTCACATTAATCATCCCTGACACATGAAACTCTGCAATCTCTGGTGTGCCTCATAACTTCCCTTGATCTGAGCATTTCAGTATCTATTTTTTATATAGAATTTCTTTAGGATTGTATTTTTATGAGGAAGATATTGCAGTAGAAATTTTTATTTCTGCACGATTAAGACATTAGTTACAAGCACTATCCTGTATCTTTTATATTACCAATGCCTAGAAATTCTTTCTACTTCATTTTTTTTTGCTATAAAATAAATCTGGATCCTATTAATAATTTAGTAATAATATTGCTATTGTTTTGTATCATTTGTTTTTTCTCCTAACATTTTCCTGACCCACTTGTTCTTCCCATCTGTTACTTCTGCTGTCAGCCTCTAAGTCAATCACACCAAAATAGAAGCCAATACTCAAATATGCCCTGTTCTGACACTAATCCCATCTCTCTCTCATCTGTGATATTCTTTTTCTTGTTTCATTTAACGGATAGCAGATCTGTGTGTACACTGTTTGAGGAAAAAGCAACACTGCTTTTATGTAAAACAATATGTTAACGTTTTGCAATTTTAGTGTGTGCTGGCAAACTTCCTTATGCTTCTGGGAGTATTTGTGCATGAGAATCATTATCACTAATGCAAATATAAATTCGTTCTGTAACCTGTGTCTTTAATATGAGAGAAATAACAAGGCAAACAATCACCAATTAAAAGCTTGCTAAATTTTCCTTGATGTTTTGGAGTCACAATTTGACCCTCCTTACCTGTCTTGTACAGTGTTAACTCCTTCAGAGAAATGAACATTTCATTCCAAACCCATAGGAGATGATAAAAAGATATTTTTTCAATTAATTGGAAATACGTTTGCCATTATCAGAAATTGTGTTGTATTTAAGCAATGTGCAGAATTTTCTTCTCAGTTCATGCTTAACTTTGGAGACTTTCAGGTGCTTTCAAAAAAAATACATTATAAACTTGAAAGTGGAAATTGTTTCTGACATTATTCTGGAAAACTTTTATTTCTGAAGAACCAGAAGATTGGCATATCAACTTTTTGCCAACTTCAAAGTCATCTCAATTTCTTTTCTGAGGAAAAGCCCGGGCACACTGGTCACAAAATATTTCAGTTAACCGGTAACATTTCAGATGATCAGTTCCTAAACTCAGTCACAAATGCTTTGCATTATAGTACAAACTTATGTGTTTTTAAGAATGAAAAATTTATTTCAATGTAGAAAAGAATTATGTAATATATATTTCTAAAAAAAAACCACCAGCAGCAAACCCAGAGAGAATCATTAGAAAGCTAAAAACTAAAGTTTTGAATTAAGGCTGAGGGTAAGGTGATAGTTTTGCTGATATTGAACAATGAGATGATACTGTACAAAACTTGGGTAATTTTGGCTATTTGTTTTAGCAATTTAACAGTGACTGAAGGTTATAAAAATTGCTTCAGCTAAGATTTGGAAAACATACACTTTGCATAGCATTTGCTAGCTACTGTTGATCTAAACTTTGAACATCTTTAACACCCAAAACTAAACAGGAGAATATTGACTGACAATATTATAATTACAACCTGAGTTTGCAATTGTATTCAACCCTTCTTATTTTATGCTTACCTTAATAATCTGAATGTCAAATCATTGATGACTCACAGACCAGTTTCAAAAATATAATACTGTATTATTATGAACATATTGCCAGACCCTTCTGATACCATTAACAAACATCTGTTCCATTTATGATCTTTAGCTACCAAAAATAAATAGGATAAATGGGCATCACTTGCATATCTTAAATGTTTTTCACTCCTTAAAAGGTTTGCTTACCTACACAACAGTTGTGGCATTGTCTGGGATTCCAGTCTTATGTTGGAGTCTTCCTGTGCAGTGATAAATGTAAGACAAGAAGGAGAGAGAAAAGCTTAAGATTGTACAAAATTGAAAGAACGTATGGGTCAAAACCAGTAAGGCCTTAACTAAACTCATAACTTTTAAAAGTCACAAATTATCTTAAGATACTCTAAAATGCTAGTGGGTGAGGAAACTGTTACGCCTGTCCTACAATATGGCTGGCTGCTATTATTTTAAATAATGACCAAAGCCATGTATGTTCCCATTCAGAATACATGGCATCATTTTCTTATGTTATACCGCTTAACAATGGCAGAAAATGCACTTAATTATTTTATGTAATGTATCCAGTGACTAATTATGTCTGGTCAATCAAATTATTCTAATTCATATATCAACAGACTTGTATGATATCAGTGTCATTAGAATGTGAACCGTAGTCCTCCTGAATTAAATAATGTTTTTACTTTGTTACAATATAATAATCCTATTCTGGTAGAGCAAAACAACATAGTATTTTAGAGTATATATATAACAGTAGGCAGTTTAGGAAATGTGTCTGAAAGCATTGTTTTCATTGGAATGCAGCTGCTAAATAACCTGACCTACACTGTTATTTGCTCTGAAGTTTTTTTTTCTTTGCCATTGTGATCCAACTTACATGAGTGAATAAACTTTTTAGAGACAGCATGAGGATTGTTTGAATTGTATGCCAAACACTATCCTATTTATCCTTTTCCATTCTCTGGCAAAGCCTAGTCAGCTTAAACTCAAATCTCTTCTGTCACTTAAGAATTGCCATAAAAAATGCAGCTCTGTCTTCCACCTGTCTCCGTTCCTTTTAATTTCAATACTCTTAGAAAAGACTCACAGACACAAGTATTATTAACTGGATGTTGTGGGGTTTTACTTATTTATTACTATCTTGGAATGATAACGGCTTTAGCATGCTTAGCATTTATGAAAATACCATTTTAATTTCTAGGTTCTGAATCAGTTCAGAGTCAGAAATGCATTGAAAAGAATCTTTATCTGTGAAAATAATTTTAATATAACAGTTAATCTTACTATATTCTTTTTGAACTGACTCTAAGCTCATTGTGAGAAGGTGTGTGGGTTGGAGGGTAAGATACCAGTTCTAGGTAATATATATATGTATATAACTGGTGCAAGTACCCAGACTTTGAAAGTATACATTAAGAACAAGGTCTGTGCTGTACTATAAAGCTTTATGAAAAGGGTTTCTTATTTATTTTAAGCAAAGCATTAATTGATGAAGCTGAACTCCAGTCTTGAGATGTGTCTGTCAACACAGCACGGTATTTTTACAGTAATCTAGTCAGACTAGGCTACAATTCTAGCGTCATAAACAGAGTAAACTGCAAGAATATGTTTGACTCAGCAGTTGTCATCTTGAGGTAAATGTTCTTTATGTCAGTCAAGAAATAAATAAAAGTACTCAAGTAGCAAGTGGCTACAGCACAGTTCAAATACAACAGAATTGCAGCATTTACAGTATTTTAAAATACAGGTATGCTTTCCATACCAGTGAAAGGGGTATGAACAACTCAGGGGATGAAGAGCATCATGTAGAATTTCTTGAGTGTTATATTAAAAATTTTGTCCATATTTGAGCATAGGAAATATTTCTAACTTTGACTGCCTCCAAAGTTCTTAAGTTCACTTTTGCTATGACAGGTAGGCTCAGAACTGGAATGAGTAAAAGGATATTACTATAATTTTTCTTAAATACACGTCCATTATTCCTGTCACTATTTTAGAGCTATGTGAGGGAGTCACAGATATCTTGATGGCCACTACAAAGATACTGACTGATATATATTTTGTATATATCATCATATACATACATATTATATTTCTTAATGATATGGAGAATTGAAGACAGAAATGTTCTCAAACTGTGTCGTGAGATATTTCAGAGTATTATATGCAGAAAGAATTTTGTTTGTTTGTTTGTTTTCGTTATGGCAGAGAAAGGGACATCTGACATTATTATTGTTTTCATATGTAATATTCATGCCATTCAGAAACCTCTTCTGTAAAAAGTCAATGCAAAAACTCTTCTGATGCAAAATGATATATCTATACTAACAGAAGATAAAATTGTTACTATGTATCATAGAATCATAGACACATTCAGGTTGGAAAATACCTTTGGGATCATCAAGTCCAACCATCAGCCCTACTTTATGAAGTTCTTCCCTACACCATATTCCCCAACACCATATTTCAATGACTCAAACACATTCAGGGATGGTGACTCAACCACTTCCCTAGGCAGCTGACTCCAGTGACTGACCACTCTTTCTATAAAGAATTTTTTCCTAATGTCCGGTCTAAACCTACCCTGCTGCAGCTTGAAGCCATTCCCTCTTGTTCTATCACTGTGAGAGGAGACCAGCTCCAACCTCTTGTCGTGGTTTTGACCAATCGGACAGATGATGACCCCTCCTCCCCCTCCCCCCCCGCCTAAGGAAAAGAGAGGAGAGGAAAGGATTAAAGAAAAATTAAAAAGAATATAAAAGAAAGGATAAAAAAAAAGTATACAGTCTATACAAAACCATATCAGGCTCNCTCTCTACAATGTCCTTTCATGTAGTTGTAGAGAGTGATGAGGCCTCCCCTCAGCTTCCTTTTCCTCAATCTAAACAGTCCCAGCTCCTTCAATTGCTCTTCATAAGATTTATTCTTCAGATACTAGCTGGCACAAGAGATTAGTACCCCTGCCTAGTTTGTTGTTGTTGTTGTTTTTAATTTCTCCATGTTCTTAAAAAAATTAGGTCAATTCAACATCAATTTCAAAGTAGGCATTTTGAACTTGATTACAGAGAATGTGTTCAGCGGTATTCAAGAAGTTTCTCTGTAGTGCACAAACATTTCTTTTGGACAGATACATAGAAGAGATTCAGCACTGGCAGGGGTAGGGATTCTTGAATACTTACTGGAATACGTATTCAGTCTGGTTAAGACTCTACTAGCTCTAAAGAAGTTACTCAAAATATAAATGCAGAAATGTTTCTTATTTAAATTTATTAGTAGTCTGAATTTTAATGATGGGACCCTAGAAAAGCTTTTGAATGGCAGTACAGGTTGACTAGCACTCTAAATTTTTTATTTTTTTCATCTAAATTTTGTTTAAAAGCTTCCATGTAAAAGTAGTTACTGTTTAACTTGAACACTGGAGAGAAAATATTTTTGAGAGTTTCTTACAGTTTCTGGTGTAGTTTGAGAAGAGCTAATGAACAAGACTTTCTTTAAGTTAGTCTATTATTATAAATAATCTAGAGTTTTATAAATTAAAAATTCATGCTAAAAGTTGCATTATTTCATATATGATGTTTCTCTTCTGTACTTAAAAAAGACTGGATTTCATTTTAAAGGAGAAATATTCTGAAATATGTGTATTTTCACTAATATTAGCCTTGATTTCTTTCTTTCTTTCTTCTTAAAAGAGGCACGGAAACTGCAGTGGCTCTATGAAGTAGTTTGACTTAGCTCTTGTGCACTGAAGACTTGCACTAAATTCGTAGAGAGAATGCAGTGCAATGAGAAAGTATAGTTGGATCCTTTAATATACATAATATAAACATCAGTGCAGTGTCTGTAGGCTATGCGTGTCATGTTTCTCACATAGTGAATATTCATTTGATTATACTAGCAATAGAAATCTAATGATGCCCAATGTGAAATGTAAATGCAATGTGAATGTACAATCACATTCCCTGTGAAGCTCAGAGCTCTCATGGCTTTGGAGCATTTAAGTACACTAGTTTAAAATGATACCCATCTCTTTTGCAGACCTTTGGTCCTTTGCAGACCCTTACTATTCTTGTAATGGGGAGCAAAATATAATTTCTATCAGTACCATAGTTATCCTAGTTAAATTTGGTGTATAATAGCCAGTGAGGGCAGGTTATTTCATAGTACTTGTGATGTAGAAGGCAATCGTTATGACTAAAAATACTCAAATCAGGATAATAGAAAGACCAGTTTGTGTTTTATGATGCAGACTGTTGAAGCAAGAGAGTTTTCATATCTTAACACATTGAAGTTTTCATTTTGGAATAGATTTTAAAAAAGAATACTGTATGTTAGAAAATATTATAGTGCTGTTACACTCAAAACCTAAATTTTATTTGTAATTAGTACATCCTGTAATAGATAAAGAATCAATGTAAAATTTTGGGGAAAGAACTTTACAAGAAAGACATGAGCCTGTTGGAGAGGTTCCAGAGGAGGGCCACAAAAATTATCAAAGGGCAGGAGCACCCCTCCTGTAAGGACAGGCTAAGAGACTTGGGGTTGTTAAGCCTGGAGAAGAGAAGACTCCAGGGAGACCTTACTGTGGCCTTCCAGTATTTAAAGGAGTATTATAAGAAGGATGGGGACAAAAGTTTTAGCAGGGCCTGTTGCGAAAGGACAAGGGGTGATGGTTTTAAACTAAAATGGGGTAGATTTAGATGAGATATAAGGAAGATATTTTTTACAACGAGAGTGAAAAAACACTGGAAACGTTGCCTAGAGAGGTGGTAGATGCCCCATCCCTGGAAACATTCAAGGTCAGGTTGGACAAGTCTCTGGGCAACCTCATCTAGTTGAAGAGGTCCCTGCTGATTGCAGGATGGTTGGACTAGATGACCTTTAAAGGTCCTTTCCAACCCAAACTATTTTATAATTTTATGAACTTTCATGATTTGTTTTTATTCTTCTCTGGCATAACCCTTGCTTTATCAGAGGATCTCAGTATTGTCTCAGTAAAAACTTATCTAAAGTAGTCTGCAGTGATACATTGTTACCAAACAAAAAGGAGGCCGTGATATTATATTACTGAAAAAGATACATGGACCGATTTATCTAAAAATCCACAAGGAACTTTTACAAGCTCTACTAGCTTGCTCCTTTAGATATTAACCTAAAAACCAATATAGACAATCATTCAATTAGACTGTTCGTGAAGGAATATTTAAAGGAAAGGAGTGGTTGTCTTGAAACAAGAAGTGGAATCCAGGATGAGTACGTAATATTCAGAAGCAACGGATCACAGGTACTGGTATTTCAGAAATAAATTCTATTTTTCTTCATTGTTTTTTTTAAAAAATATCTGTAAATAGATGTCTTTTTAATTCAGGTACCATGTTTTTTATTGTACCTTTATAAAAATAAAGTTTAATAGCTATGAGCATAGCTAGCAGAACTAGGTTTTCTGTGCTGTTTCTAGGCTGTAAAACATTTCTTTTAAGAACACATGGGAAAAAATGCCACATTTGTATTACATGGGAGAAATTTCCTTATGAGAAATTCTCTTCCTAAAAGAGAATTATTTTTTGCATTCATTGTGAATTATTTAGAATGCTATTGATTATATATTGGAAACATATTTTCTCATATCAGATATCTCTTGCAAACAATTTAAAGGACAATTAGCACTTACATAACCTTGAAAAATGAGCCTGGTGAACATGATTTCCACTCACACCCTCACTCCCTGTTATTGCAGCACTGTATATCACTCAGATGGCAGTTGAAACAATTACAGTATTCATTTTTTTTTGCCTTATTCCTTGCATAGCAAGGGTTGTTGCATTTCATTATCCATTAAGGTCATGTTCTAGTTTACTCCAAGCACACTCTTTTGCCACTGCTTCAGACACTAGAACATGATTAACAGTGTCAGATCCTGTTAACGTTTACATCATAACTGGAAGCACATATTAAAGTGAAGTGCAAATTAAAGATTGCTAAAATGCCTGCCACTAACAATTATGGTGGGGCAGTATTAAATTTTTCATTTGTTTCCAAAGGTCAGATTAATAAAGCTGCATGGCACATTATCATAAAGGGTGGACCCAGCTGTCTGTTTTGATTTAAAAGTCTGGTGTTTCTAAGGAGACTTTGCAAGGAACAAATGCATCTATCCATTTTAACTAGCAGTTTAAATGTGGGTAATTATTAGACCCCTTTCTGAAGAGATCCAAACCAGAGGTTTCTGTCGATCAAATGTCTTTCTGCTTTTCAGTTTACAAATATAAAAAGTAGGTTTCTTTAACAAATTCCTTTCAGTTTTTAATCCTTAGATTTTAAATAGCTCCCCAAATACCTGAAAAGTCAATTCCTTAGATGAGCCAACAGTAAACTAAACTACAGCAAACATTAAAAATAGACCTATCCCTATCCCAACATGACTTAATGAAATTTTGTGGTTTGTTTTTTCTCCTCTATCCTTTTTATCTTGTCTTATTTTTTGGACCATATAGATGTTGGCTAACAATAGTTACTCCCCAGATTATAACCACCACCAATATAATTATTTTAATTACATATTTTCATTCATTTAACACAGTGCATAGATAGTTCATAGTTTAAGATTTAATTCTCTAAAGTCAATGTTTACATTGCAGCTATTCAAGTGATTAATAGAAAAAGATACAACACTTTATTGGTTATGAAGTTGCATACATCTTGTGTAAATGAATGTAGCTTTCTACCCTTTCTTCCTAGTAATAAAAATTCCAAGCATTTTTGAAAATAGATTTTTAAAGGTTTGATTTTATTTTTTTTTTAATTTGAAAATAAACTAGATACTATGAGGGGAAAAAAAAAAGAAGAAAAAAAATATTTTTTTCTTTTAATCCACTTTTTATCCACATTAGCAAAAATCACAGTATCCTGTGAAGAAAAAGGAGACTACTGAAGTTGCCACTAAAGTTGGCAAGAAGTTGCCACTAGAGTTACTAATATATAGATCTGCATATGTTGCTGAAAAAACAGAATAATTTTCAGGTTTATATTGAAAATGAGATTAAATGATATGGTATAAATTTCAAGGAACTGAATAAACTTTTTTGCTAAAATCAAGGTTATCATTTTCAAAGGAAAAAAAACCAACCCCAAACCCAAAACTTAATCAGCTGTTTGATGTGATGGGTAACTAACATGTTATAAAGGAACAAATGTGTTCATAAGGTTTTCCTGGCAGAGAGAGAAAAATACCAAAAAAGTATTGTAGATGATGAATCTTAAACCTTATCCAACATACTGTTTCTGAATGTTCAAGTTTCTGACTAAATTGAATTTAATCTTGAGCAGGAACACAGAAGGGCTACTGCAGTGATCAGTGTTTTATAAGTGAAAACTCAAGAAATCAACTTGTTTTGCCTAGCAGAATGGAAGACTTTAAAGCATTTTGATAAAAATCCTTCAAAAGGGTATGGAACTCCCGAGATGAAATATTAGCTGGATTACCTTTATTTTAGACAAGATGCACTTGCCCTTGCATGCAGCAAGTAATTTCTCCACATGCAGATTATTCATCTTTACATGAATTAATATGATAGCACCAGATTTAAAAATACTATATACAATTGTGTGCAAATGATAAGGAAAAATGGAATGAAACCTATTTCAGGAGGAACTTTGGGAACTAAAGAGGAAAGTTAGTGCTTTGCCAGTAGAAAAATTTGAGTTTATGCAAAGTGATACATTACTGAAAAAAACCCACCCAGAAATTGCTTTAAGGAGGTGGTAGAAAGACCCACAACTTCTCTTGTAAAATTGAAGTAAGACTTTCCTTATCTGGAAACTGAAGTAATCTGTTTACAGGGTGAGTAATATGCTTCATTTGGGATACAATAAGACCTCTGTTTTGTTGGTTTCTGTTTCTGTGTACAGATAACTCTATTTGTGTTGTTGTGGCAGTGATAATTTTCTCTAAAGCCTTCTTTTCGAGTGTTCTTTCCCACCTGTGCCCATTTTGTGTAAGCTAAGTCTCCATTTTTCATACCAATCATTCATATCTTTGATGATTTGACATGGCAGAAATCCACACTCTTGGGAGAGAGTCTTTAAAAAAGCCTCCCTCAAATATCCAAGTGTAGGATAAACCTATGAACTTCCAAAGCATTTTAGAGATCAAGTGTTTGAAGTTACTTCTAGCTTTTTTCAGTCATGGGACAGATAACTTTCAGTTTCAGAGTCCAAAGAGGAGTTGACTTTATGGGATAGTCTGAGTGAAAATAGTTCAGGTGAACACAAATTTTGGATTGTGTCTTTACCTGCATTTGTTTGTCATTTGACCTATACTTCCATCACCTTGGAGAGCCTGATGAATCCTCAAGAAAAAATTGCATTATATTAATTAGTTTTCATGCAGATATTTTCTGGTCTTTAAGATGTTATCTGAAATCCTAATAGAATACTTCCTACTGATTCTTAAATGTTTTTTGATGTACATGATGGAGGGATAAGTGTCAGAAAAAGTTTGTCTGACGCAATTGTAATGACAAAAATGTTTGCCAAATTTTGTTTTGCTCAGGGAAAAAGATAGCCATATGGTACTATGGCAATGACAGTAATAAACTGTTATCCTTTGTGGCCCTGCATAGCTACAAGTGGACAATTGGCTGTTTAGGCAATAGTTACTGATTTAAAATCTGCTTCTCAGTTTTTCCAGCCTGGGAAAGAAATACAGGACAGACTTTTGTCCATTCATCTATCAGGATTTTCTTGCACAAGGATTGATTAAAAGGTGAATCCATGTATGATATCCTTGGTGATCCTTGGTTAGATAATTAAAGAGATTTGACACAAATTATTAGACATCTAAATACCATTCTGTTAGCAAGGATCTTTACATCCGAAAGTAAAGTGGTATAGTAGGATGCTTTCTCCTCTTCATACTTGCTGGACTTTGTAGCATGTAGAATCTATTTGCACATATGGCGAACTGGCTAAAAATTTTTGGTTTTGTAGCATTTGGCTTCCTGTCTAGACTTAGTCTAAGCACAGGCTTAGATCGCTATGCTAGCAGAGTCTCAGTAAAAAAAATCTCAAAAATAATGTTCAAATTACTCTCTATTTAAATTATGCACAAAGAACACAGATACGATTGTGAATGCTGGCCCATGAGCAATAATGAGTCAAATTTGATGCCTTTATTCTCTTAAAATACCATAAAAAAAAATCAATGATGGCATTGCTCAAATAGAAATTTAAGGAAAAGTTTTATTATGGTTCAAAAATAAATAAATCTGAGAATATTAAAGTGAGCATTTTTCTTAGCTTTATAAAATCCTGCATAGAGCTGATTAAATGAAGGTTCTCTGGAGGAAAGGAAGAATAAAGAAATTTAGCAAATAGAAAGGCATACAAAAATCCCATTTGTATTATAAGTGTCACCAAGGTTCTAATTAGCACACATTGATTCATCCTCATAAAATGTAAAAGCTGTGATTTTGTAGTTTTAAGTATAATTGTTCACCAAAAATGCACTACAAATGGGGGAAAAAAGCCCCAAATATATGATATTCTGGTATCATAATTTTTGTGCCTGAAAAAATAATTTTTGTAGCTTGTACTCTGGTCCAGCAGTAATTATTGAAAATTCTTGGTTTGTTTTTTGGTTTTGTTTTCTTTTAATTGTCATTGACATTTCAAAATAAATCAGTATATAAAGTTTCAAGTATGATTAATGAAATTATATCATCAGAAGTCACACAGCACCAAAAAATCTAGAAAGAATGCTTTTATATTGCTTAAACAGTCTTTCTAGGGTGGTTCAACATTCTCCTATGTAATATTTCAGTCAAACCACAGAGAAAATCTACCCAGAACAGAAATGGGAACCTAGGAAAAAGGATTTCTTTTGAATGTTTAGTAGGCTTTAAATACATGTTTTAAACCCCCTTTGAAGATATCATGTCATCTACTGCAAGTGTAATGGTAGGAAATCTGAGCCTTCTCCTGTTCATTTCTTTATTTCCACTTCAATTTGAAATTATGGATTAGGCAAGATTTGGAAATCTTGCTGGCTGAAAAGCTGGCTGATCATGGCCTGGATGAGCATATGATTTGCTGGATTGAGCACTGGCTGGAAGGACGTTCCCAAAGAGTGGTGCTCAAAGGAGTTAGATCCAGCTGGAGGCCAGTCACAAGTGGTGTTCCTCAGGGCTCAGCACTAGGGCCATTTCTGTTTAATATCTTTATTGATGACGTTGACAAAGATACAGAGAGCACCATCAGTAAGTTTGCAGATGACACTAAGTTAGGTGGGAGTGTTCATCTGTTTGAGGGCAGGTACTCTCTACAGAGAGACTTGGATTGATTGAATGGATTGGTCAATGTTAATGGCATGGGCTTCAACAAGGCCAAGTGCCAGGTCCTGCACTTGGGCCACAACAACACCATGCATCGTGACAGGCTTGAGGAAGTGTGGCTGGAGAACTGCCTGGCAGAAAAGGATCTGGGAGTTCTAATTGACCAAGCGGCTCAATATGAGCCAGCTGTGTGCCCAGGTGGCCAAAAAGGCCAATGGCATCCTGGCTTGTACTAGAAATAGTGTGACCAGCGGAAGTAGAGAAGTGATTGTCCCCCTGTACTCAGTACTGGTGAGGCCACACCTTGAGTATCGTGTCCAGTTCTGGGCACCTTAACACAAGAGAGATCTCGAGGTGCTGGAGCGAGTGCAGAGGTGGGCAACGAAACTGGTGAAAGGCCTCGAGAATAAATCTTACAAGGAACGATTGAGGGAGCCGAGGCTGTTTAGTTTGCAGAAGAGGTGGCTGAGGGGAGACCTCATCACTCTCCACGATTACTTGAAAGATCATTGTAGAGAGGTTGGTGCTGTTCTCTTCTCATGGGTAATTAGCGATAGAACAAGAGGGAATGGCTGCAAGTTCAGCAGGGTAGGTTTAGACTGGACATTAGGAAGAAATTCTTCACAGAGTGGTCAGTCAGTGGAATCAGCTGTCCAGGGAGGTGGTGGAGTCACCATTCCTGACTATGTTTAAGAGTAGATTAGATGTGGTGTTGAGCGATATGGTGTAGGGGAGAACTTTGTAGAGTAGGGCAGATGGTTGGACTCGATGATTCCAAAGGTCTCTTCTAACCAAAATGATTCTATGATTCTATGAAATGTCATGTTTAGGGTTTGTTGTTGTTTTTTTTTTTTCAGGGAGAGGTTGGGATGTTTTCAGTGAAACAAGTCACCAAAAAGGTGACAGTTTGCATGACTGTATACACCCAATCTGGATCAATGCTCTTTAAAACATTAAGATTTTTCATATGACTGTATATTCTAACATACTTGGTGGGCATACTGATTGCTGAATGTGCAGGTGTGTGACGTGTTATGATCCTCTTTCCTTGCTTATTAAGACAGAAGAGCTTTTTTATGTGCTCACTTATCTTTATAAGCGGTCAATTGCAAATGACATTTCTTCCTTTCCTTGCCTCTCCAGAGAGATATTATGAGACATGAAGCCTGTTTACTTTCTTTCAAGCCTCTCTTTACTGACTGAGACTGCCCTTTTCCCCACGTCTACTTTATTCTTCCAATTGTGGCAACTGCTTAGAGGTTAGGGCAATCATAAATGCAAGCAAGCTACATGCTAGCTATAAAGAGCACAAAGGTCAGTACTGTTTCCCACAGTGGGATTGCAGTGTCCCATCAGACACTTTAGCAATCTGATCTAGTTGCTATCAGAAAAGTCAATATTAGCATTTTGTTGAATATGCATGTGCACCAGTGTTTGGGAAAAGGGCTATTTGGTATCTGTGCTTGTATGATTATCGTGTTTGCATTCACAAGATACTATCTGCAAATCCTCCAATGATTCAAAGACAACGCCGTATGAAGTTATTTAATTATCAGGATTAATTCTTTGCTACTCTAAATTAAACAGGCTTAGAATTTGATGTTCCTTAATTTCAGCTAGGGCACTGGAAGGACAACTTGAAGAAAAAGATCAAAAAAATGTTTTCATTCATAGAATGTTAAGTGAATACAGAGAAGCTATTTTAGTTTGTGGTATGTATGTATCGCTTTTTTAAGTACTCATGAATCACACTGGTTACTGAGAAACATTATCTGCAAACAGTAGAGCAAAATTGATTACTGATTTTTAAATGGTCTAAAAATTACCCAATCAACAGAATTTTGATGAAAACTAATTTGAATTTGAAGATTTTTTTAACTGGTGCGCAATCATCTTTTTCAGGCTATAGAATAAAAAGGTGTTTTGTATGGCTAGAATCCTGGATACATATATCAAGCCTGGTTGACTTCAGTGAGATTCTGCAGGTGTGCTGGATTTTGACTGCAGACAGAGACCTAATTCAGACCACATCATTCTGAAGGCATTTATAAAGCAAAAAGATCCATGAAAGTATCTCAGGAAATAATTTGCGAAACTGCTGTCTTATGCTTTAGAAAATACTGGGTAGAGATCAGTCATAAGAAATTGTGTAGATCTTTTCAGGATGATTCAATTCATGAACATGCTCTTGCTTTCCATATACCAGTAATACAGACTATCATAAGACGTTATGAATTCACTTACTAATAGTGTGACTTTGCATAGAAAAGTTCTACATTCATTGATTAAGTTGAGGTAGAAGAGGTGGGCTGTACTTAGCAGTAAAATAACAGCCAACAGAATCTTGCCATCTTGCTGCCAATCCCGCTGCCTCCTGCCAGCAATGGATGGAAGCAATGCATTTTAAAGTATTCTTTTTAAATTAATACTTATCTGTTAAACATAAATTTGACCAGCCAATATAATTATGCCTTATGTTAATCAAGGTGATATCTGTAGAAGATGCAGCTGGACATCAGAGACCAGTGAAGAGTTTTAAGATACTGAGAGAGAGATGTGGGCACTTGTGGCAACATACTCAAAATGAGAAAATCTGGATACCAGTGAACCAATTTAGTTGATTGTGCCTTAACTTTTCCTTGGTGTTTGACTCAGGACTTCTGAATTCTAATAAGCTCCTCATCGACTGTGTGTCATACATACATACATAGCAAGCTAACAGACTCATTATTTTTACTGTCCTGAGTGTTTTGCAACTTGACACTGTGACACTACTTTGAGAAACATTAGAAGATTTTCTGCTAAAGATTTTCTTGAAATCAGTGAACAAGGGATGCTAGGGACTAGATATGTTTTTATTTTCCAAATAAAAAATAAAGAGTATCAGTTTATCAGCTGTGAAATACAGTAGCAGGAGTTGCAAGGATAACATTAACAAATTTAAAACTGTCTATAGGACATGTGTCTAATTTGAAGGAGAGCTTGTGTCATGTTAATATCTGGTTATGTCAAAGCTGTGGAGCAGATATATAATCCAGCCAGCTACTAAAAATGGCCTTTATTTGCAGTATCTGTATACCCTTGGTTATTTTTGGTTTCTTTTTTCCCCAAGAGCCCTGATAGGCTTTTCAGAAGTGGGAACTGAAATCCATGTTATATCAAGTGAATTTCTTAAAGCCATGTGAAGCCTCTGGTGAAATCCCTGAGAGACAGATCTCTGCCTGTTGAGTCTGCAAGTCTGCCCAATTTTTCCAGATGGAAATATAATCAAGTGATTGAAATATATATTGTATTTATTTAAATGCCAACTCTTATATATGGATTTCTGAATCTTGATCATGTCATGTGTAAAATAGAAATTGAAAGCCAGTTTCAGAATGGAAAAATCAGAAACATTTTAGATATACATTATTCTTCCACTCAGCTTTTAAAGGCACAAAGAAACACCTCAATTTTGGTGTATTCCTTTTCATTTTTATTTTCTCATTACTAAATATTCCATAGTTTGTTGTTGTTGTTGTTGTTGTTGTTGTTGTATGGTTTTTTCCTTTGGTTGGTTTTGTTTTGTTTTCCTGAGAGAAGGNTAAAGAACATCAAAATGACTTTTTGTTTGTTGGGCCAAAATATGTGGCTAGCTGTATTCTAAATAAATAAGAAACAAATGATAAATAATGGAGTAGTCATTTTATTGTACTAAATAATGAAATTCATATAATGAAAAAATAAACCATTCCATTTTATGTTATCTGAAAAATTGATAACTAGTTTGTGGTTTTTACATTATTCAGATAACAAAAGATGTGCAATAACTTTGCATCTTCTTTTCAGTGATAGAACTCCAAGGCTTAGTAGAATATGTTTTATCTACTCATTTCTAAAAC
>VZTM01041224.1:11708-25430 GCA_013400555.1 Jacana jacana | reverse complement strand
TTGGTTTTTAAAATTCAGTTGCTTTATGCCGCATTTCACAGTTGTAACAATCTCAAAAATTGCTGAATTCACTTCAGAAAGCATTCTTGATTTAAAAAGCTCTTTCTTATACAGGCTAATTCTGTAATTGCCATCTCTTTACACGTATCGGTTAACTTCTCTGCCTTTCCTCCTGTCTGGCTTTTTCGTCTGCTCTTTTCTTGAGGTCTGTCTGGATTTAACTTTTCCTGGTCTGTTTTTTTTCTGCTCCCTCCCTTACAAGTCATAGGATCACATTTCCTCTCTGTCTGCTGGACTCAGTAAGATTTTCTGATAACACATATGCATTTTATAATCCTACCACAGATGCCGTTGATGGAAGTTGATGATACGGTCCATTATTTAGTGTTAATTTTTCAGTCAATTGGCTGAAAGAAAAAGAAAAAGTGCAGTTGCTTTGCAGTTTTCAACTTATTTTTTTTTGCAGAATTTAATTTCCTTTGAGCTTGGAGGTAAAAATGAAGATGGTAAGGGCAGATGTCCCTTTGATCCTGCTCAAAGCTACACATCTGTTATGGTTGGTAAGTTCAGACTTTGCATTCATCATTGTAACCTATAAAAATTGTTCCTTTCTGCTCCCATTCTCCAATTCTCTGCAATATGTCAGTTTCTCAATATGAGATGGTAGGTTATGACTATGTTTTTTCATCTTTACTGTATCTAAATAGACATTAAAATACTTAAGTAGTCAACCTTAGCGTGATTCTTAAATGGAGAACTTAAAGATCTAGGTTGTTTTGGAACCAGTTTTTAAAACACTAATTTTTAAAGTATGTTTTCAGGTGTTCAACATACTTAGTCCAGGTAATCTAAATGTACTTTGGGTGCCTTTGTAGTATCAATTACTGTAATTTTAATAAATGTAACAGGTATTTTTTTTTAGCTGTCCTGAGGGCATATCCATGAGACAGAACAGGGAAGTGAAATGTTTATAGTACGTATATTATTGCATGATTAAACACCACTGAATCTTGATTTGGTGAAACCACCCTTCATGGCAGCATCCTGGTGTGACAAGGTCATAAATGAGAAGCTAAAAGTAACATGAAACAGGAAACAAGACAGAAAAGAGTGATGTCCCTGCATTGTTGCCCAAATTCTTAAAAGTTGAGTTTGAATAATGGTGGCACAAAAAGAGAGTAAAATAATTACTTCCAAAAATTGTGTGCCATTTCTTAAGAAAATTTGTGTGTTTGTACATAAACTGTAGATTTACATGTTAAGTGCTGAAGTACCACAAAACCAACTCTGACTTTTGCCAATTGCTTGTGTTAGGGCAATAGTAAACCAAAGTGAGGGAGTGGTAGTCTTGAGAATGGTCAAATGAAATGTAAACTTGGAAAACGTGTCTGGGGCAATTTGGAGGAAATCCTTGTTTATCTTTTCTTGTGGGAAGTTTAAGCTTACATGCCTGAAATATTTATGTACCCTCATTGGTATCCAGTGCATAAGAAAGTCTAAAATACTTGGTTTTGTGTTAAAGATGAGGAGCTTTATTCTGGGACTTCTTACAATTTCTTGGGAAGTGAACCTATCATTTCACGGCACTCTCATCAGAGCCCTCTGAGAACAGAGTATGCAATACCTTGGCTTAATGGTAAGTAGGCATGAGAACTGTCCCAGCCTTCTTCAGTGTCATGCTTACAGATAAAGAATTTCAGTGTCTTACCTAGGGTAAGGGACAATTGCCTAATAACTCATAAAGAATGGATTTTGTTACACTCACGTATCAGTGTATGTCAGTGTATGCTGTCCTGTATGCCATTGAGAGACTGTTTTGAAATTTAAGGATTTTTAGCAGCATTTACAATGAAAACAGCTTCAAGATACATGGGCTTCAACTTGATATTAAAGGTCTACAGTTGATTTTTTATTTACTTGTTCATCCTTGCAATAATGCAGCATAGTTATGATACAGTAAGAAAGAGAGTGGCTTTGGTCCAATGAGTTTACAAATTGAGCTGATCATGGGTCCTGATTATTTCAGTTCCTGAACTTCATAATTCACCAAGTTTTGTGAATTCTCAGAGGTTGGTGGCTTTCTGCCAAAAAGGACCAAAAATAATGAAGTTAACGTATTCCAAAAGATGTGTATGATCCAAAAAGTACAGGATACTGTGTTTTGTAATGTCATAACATCTTTTTTTTTCTTTGGTGTGTGAGATACTACCTGAGTAGAGGATGATCCCCCTCACCCTCCCCAGGCCCATTAAAACCATGCTTGAATATGGAAGTAATGATATACTAGACCATAGAGGTCTCTTTGGTACCTTAGTGCTGTCACACAGGGCTTGTGGTTTGGGGTTTTTCTCTATTTCTACTTTTTAAGAAATGCTATTCT
The DNA here is from genome assembly GCA_013400555.1 of Jacana jacana. Lineage (NCBI taxonomy): Eukaryota > Metazoa > Chordata > Aves > Charadriiformes > Jacanidae > Jacana > Jacana jacana. The sequence continues at coordinate 23,050 of VZTM01041224.1, read as the reverse complement.
TACTATGAAGAACAAACTATGTAGGCAGGAGAGAAGGTAAATGCAATGTGATGTTTGGGTGACAGAGGACTCCTAGAGGGTCTTTGAGAGAATCAAGTTAGGAGTCTCATATATGATATACAATTCTTTTCTCTCTCTCTGTAGAGCCCAGTTTTGTTTTTGCTGATGTGATAAGAGCAGACCAAAACAGCACAGATGGAGATGACGACAAGATATACTTCTTTTTCACGGAGGTGTCTGTGGAGTATGAATTTGTTGGAAAACTGATGATTCCAAGAATAGCAAGAGTGTGCAAGGTGGGGTACAGTTCAGCTTACTTTTACGAAATCAACTAGAATTCCTTATGTGTGTGTGTGTGTGTTAAAAAGCGTTTATTATTGTGGACTTTGGCAATTATATGGAAGTGGTTGAACTTAGTGAATCTCGGAGATTCAGCAATTTCCATCAGTTCTTTAGAACTGAGAAGCTTGTTGTTGCTTTGGGAGCAAATAGTTGATTTAATTTTGCACAGTGGTGAAATTTCTGTACCTCTGAGGATTCTGCCTACACCTGGAGGCGGGACTGGGGGAGGCGGGGGAGAACCACCCACCACAGACCGCAGCAACAGGAAAAAGTGTCTCTCCCTTGGCTTTAATTTTAATTTTTCTTTAAACAGCTCTAAGTACAGGTCACTGGGAAGAACTGACTTTGGTCAGAGATGAGTGTATAGAGTGTTTATCAAGTTACTATTAAGTAGCTATATATAAACAAAACTGTAGTGGTGTCCACGGTGGAGTAGCTCTTTGTGACGCAGCAGATCAGACTTTGATGGAGCTGTTAGAGCTGCCAGAGCCTCAAGGAAAATTGTCACTGGCAGCCTGATTCTGTCATACTTGCTGTGTTTAAGTCTCAGTTTTTTAAGCTGATTCAAGTATGTACTGAGAGTGTTTGTTAAAAATTGTACTGATGAAAGAGGTTTTTTTCCAGTAGAAAATGTTGATTTAAAAAAACTTGTCCAGTGGAATGTATCAATTTCCTCTGGATTTTTATTTCCAACAGGAAATTTATCTAGTTGTTTCATTTTGATGAAGTTGAAATGTTTTATTTTGACTTTACTGTTTTATATTTAAACATGGAAGTCAAAACATCAATAACAAGTTAGTGCCCTTGAGATTTCCATTAAACAAGCAGCTGGAGGCTGGTTTACATTGGGCTTATTGTTATGGCTCTCTTCCCACTCACAGCTTGTGTGTGCTTTAAAAGGGGAGTACTGTGGAATATAAGAGCTTTATTGCTGCTGGTTGTTTGGAATAGGTATCAATGACATGTTGCAAATCTATAAGCATTTATACTTACTGCACTGATAAACTTTTCTGTTAGAACTTTGCTTAACAACATGGGATAACGAGTAGGAAATACTAACGGTGTTCAAATGTGACCTGCTTTTTGAAGAGAAGTAGCAGAGCTACACTCAAGTATCAGATATATTTAAATATTTCTAGTCAATATACAGTGGCTTCCTTAAGCCTTGGTATTGCACATCCTTAATGAAGGTGGTAAAGTCGGGCAAATTTAAGTGCATATTGCAACATTAGAATTTAAATCACAGTTTAAATGTCACAGATTAAATGCAATGTTAGTTATTTCTCTTAAGGGCAGAATAATACTTCTGTGCTTATTTCACTTGCTCTAATAAGCTTTTTTTTCTAAGGCTACACTGGTCATCTCAATTTTTCAAGTGTTTCTGAAGTATTTTTATTTCATAGGTGTCATCTTCTCTTACCTCTTCATTTTGATAGAAACCATTCTATTTTTTTTTTTTAATCAGCTAATTTTTCTGTGGCTTCCTTTTCTGTTTGTGAATGTGTTAGCATTTATTGATGTTGCTATAGGTCAAATGTTAGAAAAGAGCAGGGCTTGGTAATTTCATGCTCGATAGCAGTGGTTCTGCTAATTCTCCTGACAAACACTTTTTTTTTTTTTCTTTTTCTTTTTTAATATCAAAAGAGGGACCAAGGAGGATTAAGAACCTTACAGAAAAAATGGACTTCCTTTCTCAAGGCCAGGTTGATTTGTACCATCCCTGATAAGAATTTAATTTTCAATATTATCAATGATGTTTTTATTCTCAAATCTCCAACTTTGAAGGAACCAGTGATATATGGAGTCTTCACCCCACAACTGTAAGTGTGGTATAGTCTGGATAAGAACTTTTTCCTGGATAAGTACTTTTAACCTCAGTTGGCTACTACAAGTAATAATTATTGCTATCTTTTTTTTTTTTTCTTTCTTCCTGAACCTTTAGGAATAATGTGGGGCTGTCAGCAGTGTGTGCATACAATCTGTCTACTATAGAAGAGGTGTTCTCTAAAGGAAAATATATGCAGAGTGCTACGGTAGAGCAGTCTCATACAAAGTGGGTACGATACAATGGGGAAATTCCTTATCCTCGACCTGGTGCGGTAAGTTTCTGTAATCCTGGCTCTGATGGCAAGTCTTTTTTTAATGCTCAGGAGTAAAGAAAATAGAAACTACTAGGGGAGATACTAAAGCTTAATTTTAGTTCGACATGATCTGGGTACTTTTTGTTGTAAAGATTTTATAGAAAAACACATAAGTGATTAATTCTGAGCTTTGTATCTGGGAATCAAAGTGGATTTTTTTTTTTTTAATTTATAGTCGAGTTATTTGTTACTTTTCACAGAATCGTAGAATCATTTATGTTGGAAGAGACCTTTAGGATCATCGAGTCCAACCACCAACCCTACTCTACAAAGTTCTCCTCTATACCATATCCCTCAACACCACATCTAAACTACTCTTAAACACAGTCTACTCTTAACACTCTTTAACACAGGTNACCTGGGCACACTGCTGGCTCACATTCAGTCACTTGTCATCCAGCACCCCCAGGTCCTTTTCTGCCAGGCAGCTCTCCAGCCACACTGCCCCAAGCCTGTAGCGATGCATGGGGTTGTTGTGGCCCAAGGGCAGGACCTGGCACTTGGCCTCATTGAAGCCCATGCCATTAACATCAGCCCATTGATCCAATCTATCCAAGTCCCTCTGCAGAGCTTCTCTGCCCTCACGCAGATCAACACTCCCACCCAACTTAGTGTCATCTGCAAACTTACTGATGCTGCTCTCTATATCCTTGTTAAGATCATCAGTACAGACATGAAACAGAAATGGCCCCAATACTGAGTCCTGAGGAACAAGGGGCTCAGTGTTTTCATTATTTTGTTACTAATTTTCTAGTGGTGAAACAGATGACAGTATATACCAGGCGGCAGCATCAAATGCTTTTTAGCTCAGATGAACAGAAGCACAGCAATCTGTGCCTTGCCTCAGTAGGCTCAGCAGGGTTGTCCAATGCAATGCATTGCTCTGCAAACTAAAATGTTCATAGTTGGTCTCTCACACATTTCTCTTTCATGTTCCCTGAAGTCGTTTTGTGCTTACTGCTGAATTAGGTAATAGTGAAAGTAATGAAGAAGCATGAGAGTCCATAAGGAGTATTTTCCTAATAAGTATTTTGAGCCCAAACAAAAACGTAGTCTGAAGTACTTTGTTACTTTGAGGGTGGCAGAGCACTGGAGCAGGCTCCTCAGAGAGGTGGTGGAGTCTCCATCTCTGGAGATCTTCAAAGCCCACCTGGACACGTTCCTGAGCAGCTTGCTCTGGGTGGACCTGCTCTGGCAGAGGGTTGGACTAGATGGTCTCTAGAGGTCTCTTCCAACCCCATGTCATTCCGTGATTAGTATATCACAGAAGCTAAAGTGAGAGACCTGAGGACCTTCCTCAGTAGAATGTGCATAATGGAAAGCTGTGCTTACTGGCCAAAATAATGCAGAGAGGAAAATGTGTGTAGCTGCTGTTAATTGTCTCTATCTCGTACATGTAAATTGTATCACGTGGTTATCTCTCTGTTTTTTCCCTCCATGCCCACTAGTGTATAAACGAGGAAGCCAGAGCATCGAACTACATGAGTTCTCTGAATTTACCAGACAAAACATTGCAGTTTGTTAAAGATCATCCTCTAATGGACGATTCAGTGACTCCAATGGGAGGCAGACCTCGATTAGTAAAACGAGATGTGAAGTATACCCAGATTGTGGTAGATAGAGTCAGAGCACTCAATGGCACTACATATGATGTTATGTTCATCAGTACAGGTGAGTTTCTGCAAAACACTTCTCTTGATGATGCAATGATTTCTTGGCCTGAAATATGTTCTAACTTGAAATTTTTATATTTACATCCTTGTACACCAGCTGGTGTTTTCATTAAGTGTAAGGGGTGATGTTGAGTAAGTAGAGAATCTTATGTTTGGGAAAAGTATTGCAGGAAAATTTAAGCACCGCAAAACTGCAGTAAGTGCAGCAAAGACAAATGTAAGATAATGCCTAAGTTGTCATTAATTGTCCCACTATGTTGTTTCTTGCTCACAGCTCCTTACGATGGCATGTTTAAGGGTTGCCATTTGCAAAGTTGTGTGAAAGTCTTCAGCTGAACAGCAAGCGGATTATTGAGACAACTTAGAGCAATTGTGCATTTCCCCCCCTGCCTTTTCGTTTTAAGGATCTTGATTAAATATATTGCTTTGCTCTTTCAGATCGAGGGGCCCTGCACAAAGCTATCAGCTATGAAAATGGAATGCATATTATTGAAGAAACACAGCTTTTCCCAAATTTTGAGCCAGTCCAAAATCTATTGCTTTCATCCAAAAAAGTAAGTGCTGTAAGCATCACAGCATTCATCTCATTTTGCTTTTCCACAAAATGTTTTATTACCCCCTTGTAACCTTGTCACGGTGAAAGACCATCACTTTGCACACAACTGAAAGCTGTGTGCATCTGTAACTCCTCACACAGCAGCAGTAGCACTGTGTGCAGCATATTGGCTGCTGCATTTCAGTGTATTTGGCAGGGGACAAGCTTCTGAAAACATGTGGATATGGGGAGGTGAAGCGGGGGTGTGTGGTGCGTCACAGGTGTGCAGGTCTTTACTTGGATTCCATAAGTGGAAGCTGAAAGCTGTACCAGTTTTCAGGTTAAAGTCCTGACCCCTTGTGGCCATTGCAGATCTGTGAGGAAAAAAACCTTAGGGGTTTAGCAGAGGAGTGGAATATCTTTCCGAGGAAATAGACCTAAGAAGAGAACAGCCTTGTCTAGCAGAGAGACTTGTGTAACTGTTTAGTTTGTGCTGTTCCAGAACTCTCAGGCTCCTGTATGGTAGATGTATCATGCAAGCAGTCATGTTGTTGCAACTATGGGTGAGGTCCTGTATGCTGGGTACAGCACCAGCTGCAGCTGGGGGGGAGGCAAGCCTTGCTGCGGGCTCCAAACCCAGTCATTCTGCACTATTAATCAGTTGCTTTATTTAACCCTGGAGTGGTTTTGTGACCGTGGGAGGATAAACACTGCATTTATTTTGTGCGCTAGCTAGGCTTCTGGCCCTCGTTATTCAGACCTGCAGGTCCATGGATGTCTGTGGCATCGTTAGCCTAAGCAGTGGCTTGTAGCATCACACCTCTCACATGGCAAAAAGTTGGCATTTTCTAAGGAGACTATTACTTTTTTGAAGTGTCTGGTAGTAATACCATACTAGCTATCTAGTGATCAATAAATGGCTCTGCAGCTAGGATTTTAGGAATTCTTCCAAGATGTCTTAGAAACAGGTTTTGGTTTTGTGTGATATTTAATAAAATTTTTGCATGCCAACATGGTCAGCTCGGAGAGCTTTATGCTGTCATTCTTTCATACTCATCTTGCACACTTATTTATCCTTTTATCCTTATAATAGAAAGAAGTCTTGAGGACACAAACACTTGTCTTTTGATATAGAAATGAAAATCTGTTCTGTACTCAGATTTCAGTAATGATATTTGTATTATTTTTGTATAATGCATCACATTGGCAGCTTACTCTCCATATATGTGGGGGTATATATATGTGTGTGTATATAAAATGTTTGCTGGTTTCTTCTGCTTTATCTGCAAAGAGAGCATCAAATACCTTGCTTTTTACAGGAGGTTTCAGTATCTGCCCTGTGATGGGAGATAATCATAGATAATCATTAACTCTTCTAATACAGAATCTTCTAATTATGAGACCATACACATACTGGCTTAATTATGATTCCCCCATTTTTGGGGAGTGGAAGGGGGAAGGGATAGGCATTACAGCCTGATATCAAACACACGTAATCTAGCAATTTCAGTACACACTTGATAGCCAAGGCTAGTGTATGAAAATGCATTTCTACCTTCTTGGACAGCATCACAGCAGCGATAACAGTCAGTTGCTACTGAGGTCCTTCATAGAGCTGGTATTGTGGTATGTGTAGTGTCATCCCATCAGTTAACCACAAGAAGGTTGTTGCAGTTACCCTTGATGGTGTGCTTCAGACCTTTCTGGAGTCAGGGTCCTTGCTGAAGACATTATTTGGAAGCCCTTCACCTTATTTGGAGGGTGATGGGCAGTCGGATGAGCCCACAGTAAATCCTCATAATTCCCACTTGACTGAAAGATGTCTGGATTTTTTTAAAATGGTTTGATCAGCTCACTGCATGTTCTCTGAAATCATGGATGTACCAGCTGGGAACTATACCAAGACACTATAACCCATGCACAGTGTTGCCCTTTTGGCTTGGATATTAGCAGAGCTCTAGGGAGCTGAGCAACGCTTGGTGCATCAAGGGAGCTTTCTGACAGAGTTGGAACATTTTCCTAGGAAGCTGTACATCTCCAACACTGCACTTACTTCTGTGGCTACTGAGGCATAGTCCAACACTTACTTAAGTTAAATTTCAGGCCAAAAGACTGCATTTGAATATGTCTCTGAAGTTTGGTTCTCTTCCAAAGTCCATCTTCCAGCAGTGCCAGCGGATTCTTTTTTGATCCAGTTTTGCCTTTCACCTTCCAGAGTCAAGAGTTTCCTTGAAAGCTGTCTGTATTCTGCGTATTTGATATGGATCCAAAGTGATTTGTACTTCATCTTGTGGCTTCCTCTAAAGAGTGTTGCTAGTCATAATGCATCATTCACTAGCTTAATTTGAAGACAGACTTCTTCAGGATCATTGCATTAAAGAGACTAATCTGTTTGGAGGTCTCATGGCAATCCCTCCTCACATCCTTAGTGAAAGAGAGACAATGAGCCGCCAAACCTAAATTCAGCCCTAAGATACTCTGTTAGTTGTTTTCTTGAGTCTGTTTCTGATGTCAAGACCAAAAGTCTGCACCACAAACATGAGTTTTTTGAAGAGAGTTTCTCTAGTAGAGATCTTTCTTGGAAATCTGCCCATCGCTTTGTGACCCTATTCATCCTGCCGGAGTCAAGCAGTCTCACTGCAGGCACGATCCCAGGGCACGTCCCTACGTACCAACATCCGTGCAGCTGCAGTACAGGAAAAGCCAGTCTGTGCATGGATCCAGCTCATTTGCCATGACCGCTGCGGTCGCCTGCTGATAAATTCAGTCTATATTCTGCTCAGGATGAAGCCAACCCACTGCCAAGGGGAGGTGTGCTGTTTGGCTTTGTGTGCTCAGCCTCCCGAAAGGACTAGAACATTGAAAACTAGTGGTTTTTGGTTGCAGTGCAGGCCCTTTACTTGAGGTTTTGCATAATAGTATGTAAATTCACAGTGTACCTTTAGCCTTGAAACAGATGAGTGAAATAAGGCAGCTGTCTCTCTTTTATGAGAAGAGTGTTCAAGGGTGTGATCTCCTCCTGTCATGGTCGGGGTGAGAGTTGTTTGGGATCCCCAGCAACAGTGAGTCAGACAACTGTTCTGTTTAAATCCCCCTCTTCCTAGGTGTCATGCTGGTGCTGTTTCCTTTGAATGCTATCTAGTGTTCCTCCTTGAGTGGCAAGTAGGCAGATGCTGATGTGGCTGCAGAGACCTGACTGGTAGAAGAGCTGAAAGCAACAGGACTGCTGTGGGTTAACAGAGGCAGGAGCAGGTCCTACATACAGCAACCCTTACCTGTTCAGACTTGTGTGTGCCTGCTGCAGCCATATCATCGGCGCAGGCGTACCTTGTCTCAAATAAGGATTGTTGGTGCATTCATATTTATGGAAAAACTGTGTGATAAAACCATGGTTATACATGGTTCTCATAAATTGTATCCTATTTCGGGTTTGTCCTTTTTCATTTCTGTCATCACTGAATATTTTCAAGATAGGTCTCCTTTCCTTTCTAGAAATAAAAGCTAATAAAATGCTTATTCCCCTCATGCTCTGTTTTTTACAAACATAGCTCTATGTATGCACTCTGTGTATGCAACTCGTTACTTTTAGCCATTTTTGAATTATTTTCATGAACTGGATTGTTCGGCTTCGGGAAAGTGATTGATGGAGGTTTTCTTGTTGGCCATGTTTGGGTTTTATTTATGTGTGTGTNTTTTTTTTTTTTTTTTTTTAGGGCAGAAGATACCTCTATGCTGGTTCGAATTCTGGTGTGGTTCAGTCTCCAGTGGCGTTCTGTGACAAGTATACCACTTGTGTTGACTGTGTTTTAGCAAGGGATCCTTACTGTGCTTGGAAACCCCTCGAAGCTTCCTGCATTGATATTTTTAAAGAAAGTGAAATTGAAAGGTAATGGTAGCCTTTGATTACCTTACAGCTACATCAGTCTTGCCCCTTACTGATGACTGGCATTTCTTTTAACTGAATGTTTTCAAGTGTAGACTTTTTCCTATCCATTGGTGTGTGCTTGTGCTATTTAGATAAGATGAATCTTACTTTATACAAGGGGATGTTGGAAACAAGATTCCAAGTTGTAATAGTTGGACTTCCTTTTACAGGAACTGGATTCAGAACATAGGTGGAGATGCATCATCTTGTTCTGGTGAGTTAGTCTTTGAAGAGCTCTTTCGCATGTCTAGATGGAGTAGAGAAGGAGTTGTGTTTAGTTTGGCTTGGGTTTTTTTGGGCATTCATTTATATGTTAATAGGTATGAGATTCTGTTTTGAATATGTTCAAGCACCTGTACAGCTTGCCTGTTGTCTTAAAATGTCTGTGTTTGCATACGTTCCAGTGTGCAGTGCACAAACCCCTGAGAAGTACAGGGCTACCTCAGCAGTGGCTTCTGAATGAAAGTAGTATTTACTACAAGCACTCCTATTGCAGAGGCCACTGTCTCTGTCATACAGAATTTAACATTCTGCTGTCAGCCTTCACAAGTACTTGGTTATTGCTGTTGGATCAGATGAAATGATCCTGAAAAAAGCTGGTTTCATGGTGAGAGGGGAGGGGGACTCAGAACATGATACAGAGCGGCTGAAGTACCCTCCATAGTCCTTTAAGGCAAGTAACCATAGGTCCGTCCTTCATACTCTGTGCTGCTGCCTCCAGATCAAGGAGATCTTAAAGAGTAGTAGCGTTACACTTCTACTGCAATAAAAAATGGTTTTAAGGGTTTGATGTACTTAATTTTTATTTCTAATCCTACCAGAGCATGGAACACCATGAGAGTTCAGCTTGTTAGGTTTTTTTGTTAATTTATAGTGTTATACTGTGGGTGTGCCATAAATGCTGCTATTTTTTAAGAAAAGGGTTCAGGTTGAGTAACAGCACTTTGTTCAATTTATTCTTGGATATTTTGTAGTTGCTGATTTACTTAAAATGCACTAAAGTGATACCAGGTTCAGCCACTTGTCTCAAACAATGACATGTCCCAGTTGTATGCTCAGTTGTGGATCAACAGGTTCTAATTTTCAGAAGTGGAGTCTTACAGTTTGAGGTGTCCCATCTCTTTGTCTGTCTTGATGTCTCTCCCATGCAGCTGTAGCTCGGTGTTTCACTGAGATTCTTGCATGCTGTCATCGTGGTTCGGTGAGGTAATCTGAATGTCGTAACCTTTACATTTCTGTCAAGACTATTGTGCAGTCTTGTGAAACCGTACGGTTTAGAGCAAATGGGAATCATTGCTGATACTCTGCACATCTATTTTGGTGTTCCAGATAAAGTAAGAGAGAATTCCCTACAGCATACATTCAAGCACGGGAGTACAGCAGAACTCAAGTGTTCTCAAAAGTCGAATCTGGCACAGGTAGTTTGGAAGTTCAAAGATGATGTCCTGAGGGTGGAGAGTCCCAAGTACCGTCTGCTGGAAAAGGCGTTGCTCATCTTCAATTTATCAGAAGGAGACAGTGGTGTTTACCAGTGTTTGTCAGAAGAAAAGGTGAAGAATAAGAAATTTTCTCAAGTGCTGGCTAAGCATGTTTTGGAACTGAAAAAGATCCAGCATACCACAGTGGGTCCCACTGCGGCAGCTTCACCAACAGAAGGTAATAGAGGTGTGCCAAAAGTGTCACCTGTATCAACTGAGGGGTCTACTGATCGCACCTCGACCACACCTATGGTACCGGTTACGACAGCAAGGGTCGTAACAAAGCCCATTGGCCCTGTGCTAACAAGCGCAGCCTCTGACACAGAGCTCTTCAATTCAATTCCTGATGCGGTCCCAGAAAAGACAATGTTCCTCAAGTCAAACGATAACTTCCTGTTGATGTTCCTCTTCCTCTTCTTTTTTATTCTCTTCTTGTGCCTCCTCTCCTACAACTGTTACAAAGGGTACTTGCCAGGGCAGTGCTTGAAGTTTCGCTCTGTCATGCTGCTTGGTAAGAAGAAAACCAAGTCAGATTTTTCTGATTGTGAGCAAAGCGTGAAGGAGACCCTGGTGGAGCAAGGCAGTGTCAGCCACCAGAGTGGGGATCAGCCGAAGCCGGCACATGACACTGGCTATGAGACTGAGCCTGACTGTGGGAACAGCCAGCGGCAGCCTGGGGATTCGCAGGCATCCCGAGAGGCCAAGGACAAGCCCTTCGATGTCAAGTGTGAGCTCAAGTACGCCGACTCGGATGTGGAGGGGGACTGAAGGACTCCATCGGCCGTTTCAGCGGTGGAGATCAGCTGCAGTCCTGTGGCTAGCTATTTGAGCACGGAGAGCATAGGTGTGACAGCTGAGCCATAGTGGGGATCACATGCCTAAACTGTACAGCAAGCCAATTTGCATTCAGATTTTGCCAGAATAGAGAAGCAGTGTTCTTGTCGACAGATTGTAGCATCTTGTGTTGTAATGTCTTCTTTCTTTTTTGTTTTTAACGGCCAGTTTCAGATCACCATTTGTTTCTTCCCAATTTTACTCCCACCAAGCACTTCACTCTAGTGAACAATTACTTGCTTGTTCTTCCATAAGATAAGAGTAACTTTCTCATTCGGTTGGCTTTAAAAAGTACTTTAGTCTACACGTTTTAGCTTCCATTAAAAAAAGACCTAGTTTCATTTTAATTCCAAATTGGAAATTAAGTTTAGTTTATCAGATTGGTAAATTATAGACTTTTGTCCAGATTCGGAC
>VZTM01041224.1:729-11246 GCA_013400555.1 Jacana jacana | reverse complement strand
CTTTAAATTTTTCCCCAATTCAGAAATAACTTTTTTTTTGGTGACAAATCTTTGCAGCGTCACCCTTTCTGGATGACACCTTCCAATCTCCTATGCAACTGGAGACTGAAACTGGAGCTGCTCAAACAATCAAGTCGTTTGAACTGTTTGTGTGAATCACGCCTGCAAACGTGACGGTGTGCATTTGTTCTGCCTGGTTCACAGCAGCGCTGTCTGTGAAAGCATTTTGTGTGGTACAGTCCTGAAGAATTGTTCCTCTCGCTGTATCTTTCTGTAAATATTGCTAGAAGTAGAGTATGTTTTAACAAGTAGTACGCCTGGGCTGCTTTTCTATGTTGAACTTTCATGCAAACGTAATTTAGACCATCTTAGTGTAAACAGTTTATATTTTATAAGATTCAGTTTGGTTTTATTTTTCTATTTTTAATTATGCACATATAACAGAATAAATATTAAAATAAATTGTATTACATCTGGACTTTTGTGAAACTTGACACAATGACACTGCTTTCCGTGTCGCAAATCCCTCACGTTCTTTGTGGTTTCCTTTAAGGGGGGAATATATGAAAACTTCTGTAATTAATCTGAAGCACATTAGTCCTCTCCCCTTTAGTTGAACGGCTTACAGCCTGGGGGTTGGGGAGGGGCAGAGGGTCAAAAGACCTCTGAAGAGTGGGTGAAGGAGGACAGTGCTCTTCCTCGGGGGCCAAGGGACATTTCTTCTTCTTACCCTTCTGAAATTCATGTGTCTTTTTGCATTATTTCTTCAGTGTGTGATGTGTTCCTTGGAACTTTTTTCCTTAGTACCCTCTTTTTTTCTTTTTTTTTTTTTTTTTTATTTTTTTTCCTTTTTTTTCACACAGCCTCATCTCCTATACCTTTCCCTCCTACTGGTACCTCCTTTTTGTCGTGTGTGGGAAGTGATTCACCTCCTTCACCCACCAGTACCCAGCCTGATGTTTGGTCTAGCACAGACCCTGTAAAGGTCATGTTGTTGCCACCTTTCCTAAGTGACCAGGCACAGCATGTTGGTGTCCGAGGACCCTTTCACCTCTTCTGCCACGCCACAGGTAAGTTGGAGGACCACTGTATAAACTAGCATTTTCTGCATTAAAGGTTTAGATATGTCACCATGTACTGTGTATGTTTTACTCTTTGGATGTTAAGAAAAGAAGAAAAGAAAAAGACACATTTCAAGATGCATTGACCAGCTGGACATGGTTACATGCTGTAACCAAGAATCTGGCTCTGCAAATAATGTACAGTAAAAGGCAGGCTCTGATGTAGCAGCCTACTGTAGTACATTGACACTGAATTGACTTTAGTAGGCTGGTCTGTGTGCTGAAAGATGTCACTGAATCATGACTGCACACAGATGTTCAGCAGGGAGATATTTTCACTGTCAGCATGTATGCAACTTAAGAAATACACTTCTGTTAGATTTGAATTTGGTGTATTCTGGACCAGGCCAGTTACTCCTTTTACATCTTATTTCAAATGGCAAACTACTTACAGTAATGGCAAATTCTGTTTTGTGAAGTGTATGTTATGAGATGTACAGGAGAAGAACAAAGCTGCCCTTTCTATAGAAATTCAACATCTGTCTGTCAGCTTTTTTTTTCTAGATACTAGTTGCTTATGTAAGCTAAGTGAGATTTAATGGATCTAACCAGGTTTCAAAACGCAACCATAGTGAGTATAGGTATAGATGAAAGTAGCACTGCTCATACTGCTCTGTGAGTCAGTGTGTGGTAGTGTTGCACAGAATCAGATCAAAAGGCATAAATTATTAGAGTAGGTCCTAACAAAAGCACGATTCGTGTTTCCGTGGCTAAAACGACCAACAGCAGGATCCAAGGTTCTTTCAGCAATAATGTCTGAATTGTCTATAGCCACAGTGTTCTGCTGCTATAGACAATTCAGAAACTTTTTGTTGACTACCAAAAACCGACAGCAAACAAAACAAAGACCAAATAGCACGAAGGATTTTATAATTGTGCTACAAAGCTAGAGGGTTGGTTTTTTTTTTATGTTTTTCATCCAGCAATGTCTGTTTTAATGAGATACTCTATAAAAGTCACCAGTAATTGCAATTGCCTTGGCAGTGAAGAAGCAGTCCTAAACTCAGTCTCTGGAATTCACTCCTGAGGAGACAGGGACAAGTAGTGGATGGAACTGTACAAGTCCGAGACCCAGGAGATGCAGTGATGACACAGGCAGGGGCAAGGTGAGCCAGCTGTGGAAGCGTTTCCAACTTCTCTCCAAAATGAGTGAAGGACTGGACTTTGTGTTATGGATGGGGGTTTTACACCCTTTGGGAAACAAGACAGTTGGCTGATACATCACACCCTTCCCTTGCCCAGAATTACCACTTTATTCCATTGATTTAAAAAGAGAATAATAATCCAACAATTGCAAACCAGCATACATGGCCGACTTAGGGCGTTTGCATGCTTCTGGTATCTGCACCTGAGGACACAGAGATTTCTCCTGGGTGGGAGGTGCCTAAGCAAGTGGTTTTGCTATTAAGCTCTTTCGGTGCCGCTAGATAATTCTTCGTATACTCATAGCTGTGATGGAGCTTTATTTCCCTCCGCTATGAATACGATGCAAAATGTGTTTGCAAGGAGTAGAAGGGTCAAATGAGAGTGGCAGAGTTAAATGTCTTCTGGTCTTCTGCGTAAAGGATACAGTATCAGCAAATGTGTGATGCAAATACATATAGATTGCCTCATCAGGTAAAAACCTGAAGCTTAGTTTTAATTAAGTTTCTAACTTCAGTTTTATGACAATTACTGAATCTCTTCCTTTTTTTAATTGTAAATGTCTGCTCCAAGCTGTCTGGGAACTCAGCAGGAGTTGGTGAGTTTTTACCCATCTTCTACTCATCCCACTGTTTTAACCTGAAGGCTTGCCTGAGGATAATGCTTTACAACCTTGTAACTGCCTCATTTCACCAACCTTACGTTAAAGCGAATACACCGCAAACAGCCACTTGTCGTGTATTGTTAGCGTTTTCTGGAAAATCAGATTTTTAAGAGTGGAATATTCCCTGCCCTTCTGGAAAGGAAAAAATGCATCCCCCTTCACAAATTGCCTCCCGATTTCTCTGCTGCCCTGATGAGTCTCACAGCTTCAGGGTTCTGCAAAGACCTGCTGGCTGGATATCGCTTGAAAAATTTCTATATACTTTCTGTAATAAAACTTTCCTGTTACAGAATTGTTAAACTGTTTAAAGGCATTTGAGGCAGGTTTCAAATAAAATGAACAAAGTACTACACCACCTGTTAGGGGGAAGAGGCATGAGGAGGTGATGTATGCATCTGCCGAACGTCTCCTCTGCTGTGTGCTGTTGAATTCAGGTATATGAGAAACAGGCTTTTTCCAGAGGTTTTGTTTCTGCTTGAGGATGTTTTACTGATGCCTCCTCCTCCCCCAGCTGTGGAGTAGTATATTCTTGACCTGAACTTCATAAATGAATGAGATACCACGAGTATGCTGAGCAACAATTTAAATGTATTTATAATGAGAAATGGTGAAAACATTACACTTCATATTCGCATTTCGCATTCAGACTCACTCTGTTGAGTGTCCATGGTGTCAGTAAGTTTCACCCCTCCCTTAGTTTGTCTGAAGCTGGATTTTTTTCCCCTAACGGTTTCTTAACTTTTCGGTCTCATTAAAAAAGCCCTGGGAGTGTGAACATGAGACGTTCAGCAAGCTCAGCAACATACTTCAAAAGGGTTGTTATTTCGTGGAGATACTGAGATGGGAATATCTGATAACACCCACATTCCCTGTGGTTATGCTTATTTTTCAAGGCAGTACCAGAAAGCTTCCCACATCCGTTCAGGAAAAGATCTGCAACTGGCAAGAGGGGGAATCACAAGCGCTTCACTAGAGTTCTTCACTGCTTGAAGCTGCACTGGAAGGCGTGCAGAAAGGGCAGGGGAACTACAGTGCACTGCAGTTTACCCAGTGAGACAAAACCCTTGCCGAGTGAGTCCGAATCTGACCTTCCCCAAGTCTGTGTCCAGATACCTAAGGGTTGGCTGTACTGGTGTCACCAAGTGCTCATGCGAGAGGGGTCTTGGCAGTGGGGCTCAAAAGTGCCTACACCTCAAGGGTGTACCTCAGGAGGAGCAGCTCGCTCCTCAGAGACTGGCTTACCCATGGAAATGAGTAAGCTTTCTTCCTGAAAGTGGCTTCACTAAGTCATTATTGAGTGAGGTTTGTAGATATTAATTGCATTGCCTATGATACCCCATGGTGGTCTGGTTGGCTGCTGTGGTGCAACACAAGAAGAGCTCAAAAAGGAGAGGCACGGAGATGTGTAGCACCTAGAGCAGAATGAGCCTGCACAGGAAGGTGCTCTCTGCTAGAAGACAAAATGTCTAGCACTGCAAATTACAACCTCTAAATGACATGTCAGTATTTTAAAATGGAGGTTGCTTTGGTTGTTACATTGTTCTGCTCTAACACTGACACAGAAATCAAACAGCAATTTTCCATGGACATAAACTTGTGTTTTATAAACAGCTGCTGTTTCCCAGCTTTTTATTCTTTTTGTGAACTGTTGGGTGAAATAATCCTCAGAACATCTCCTCTTCCTGCCTTCATTAGTAAGGGTTATTAATTATGCATACTAGAACACTATTTCTCGAAACCTGAGAATGTTTTAACTGGTAGCCTAGAGAGGAAAAGCTCTGTATTTCCCAGTACAATACAATCCACTGCACAAATATGTCACGTTTTCTAAAATGTTTGAATTTTTGTCTAGTACGTTTTGAGGCTTGTATGGTGATGCTTTCTTGAAGCAATACCTCTGACTTTAGTCTGTGTGGTTCTTTAGTAACTTCTGGCTGGTTTATCCTTGCACAGGAATGCTAAGTTTGTACTTCATTAAAAAGTTCCACATCCCACTTTATTAATTAGCTTCTCCACAGACCTTTGTTGTTTTATCTCATGCTGTCTGTCTGCAACCTAATTTCAGTATCTTTGGCTACAGTAATCTGAAAGTAGCTGTCAACTTGTAATTTTGTAGTTTTATACCACTTCTTTCAGTGATTACTGCACTGATTGAAACATTAACTGCTTAAAGGCATCTTGATTTGATAAAACCATTCCTCCTTGTGGATCCATGATGTGCCACTAGGTTTATTATTTGAGATGCATTTGAAAAAAAGGATTTTTCCTTTAATATATATATTAAGAAAGAAGGACTTAAGGCTTTTAAGGTTATAAAATCACATAAATATCTTAAATGCATTTTCCATAAAAATCCCAGACACTGGACGTATCCTTCTTGTTACTTTAGATTGCAGTATCTTAGGGCTGCCATCATCTTCCTATAATGTTTGCGCTTCTTTTATCAGACATCAGGGCCTGCTGGGGCCCTCTTACATCTGACACTGCATGCAAAACCAGCAGCATTAAACACCTCTGTAAGTGTTGGTGTTATCCTGGCTCTGATGGCTTCCTCCAAAGTGACTTCTGTAAGACAATTGAAAATTAATTCCTTAAGGACTGTGAAAAGGTTGCCACATGTAATTTCTAAATTACTTTCGTCATGTGGCCTCTCTCAGGAGAGGGATTCTCTGCTGTATATTTGCCTCTATGTACCCTTTGCTTCCACGGTTTTACTTGACCTCCCAGCTTAGCCTTTCTTCTTTTGCATTTCAGTGTAAATATTTAAACTGTTTTTCTCCTTGCTAATATGCAACTCTGATTCAGTAATGTCTTGGCTTGGAGCAGTACACTGGAACTAACTCCTAAGTTAGCTTGATTGAGAAGCTGGATTTCTCACTCCCACCAAGTGAGAAGTGATGGGTTTGGACTGGTGTTGGAAGTCTCTGGAGCGTGACCCCGCTTTATGCTCTTTTCCTTAGAGCACACACACCAGCCCTGTTTGCAAAGCTGTACACTTATTTTTCATATCCTCACCACGGGAGCTGAAACCTGTAGACTTGTAATAAGTAATCCCTCCGTTTGATGCCTGATTAACTGGGTACTGATTTGGAACGTAGCTGTCACTGATTGTTAACTATTTCAGCAGAAATAGCTTACCAGAACTGCTTCAACATGTTGTGTGGATCATGCCCTCAGTGGAGATGAAAATCTTATTTCCATCTCTTCCAATCATCTTTGAGCTAGATCTGTCTGGCAAACAAAGGAGCAAAAGCAGTAGCTTGTGCTCTCTGGAAAGCAGGAGTGATTCCTGGAGGGCAAGTTACTCTTTAAAATATGTTCTCCAGTTTTCTTCACTTTATATTAAAGCTTAATGTAGTAGCCTTGTTAGCTGACGGGAGGGCCAAAAATAAGTGAGCAAACTCAAACTGGAAACTAATTTTTTCTGCTAATCCATACTTCTAGCTCGCTAGCACTTCGTTTATTATTCGGGGGCAATTGTCTGGGTTCCAAATCAAAACCTTTTTTTTGAAGCCACCCAGAGGATATCCGAAGTGTTGTTCGTGTTGGGAAGCACAGAGAGTTATGATTTGCATTTTCATCTCATAGGTGAGTCAGCCATTTCCCCAGTCTGCCCCTAAATTGCATTCTGAGAAGGCAGGAGCCGTGTCCTACTTCCATCTGCATGCGCTGTGCATCGCTGCCCCTGGTGACTTCCTCCAGCTTTTGTGTGGTTCACAGCGCACAGGAGACACCTCCTTCTTTTAACCTGCCCTGATAAGGCTGCATCAATCTGCAGGGGTGATCTTACACAACTGGACTAGCAACTTAACAAAGGCAACAGGCTTTTGAAGGTGTATGTCATGTGTTCTTCAGTGTGAATTACTTGGTGTTTGAAGCAACACTCCTGGTTGGTGTTCCAGAGGGGTCTGTTTTCCTTGATTCTTTAAGTGATTTTTTTTTTTTTTTTTTACTTCCTTAATGTCAAGCTACTTTAATTTGTTTTCTAGAATGCACTGCCACTATTTAAAAAAAAAAAGCAAAGAAACCAACCAAGAGTAACTGAAAAACAAAACTGAAAAACCCCTCCCTGGTTATCTGACACAGGCTGTGCATACAGCCAGGCAGGCTGCTTTCAGAGCACTGCAAGGATGTTTGTTCCAGTTTAGTCTTTCCCTGCTTTTCCAAAACGTTGCCCTCCTGATTGCTCCATTGACTCTTTATTCATTAGTTTGCTAGCTTTTCCACAAGTGTGACTTAGATACCTGCAACTCAAGAAACCGTGACCAGCCTTAAATTTAACTTTCATTCACATACTGGGTGGTGCTGGTGACCGTTTCCCATATTAATGATTGATTAACCCTTTCCTGTGCTAACTTTGATCTCTGATTTGTAACAATCTTCCTGCACCCAGAATAGAATGCCTTTTTAAAACTTAATCCCTGCTCTGGATGAGAGTTTCCTTACATGATTTTCATGTGCTGAAATCTTGGGTGTTTATTTCAGTAGCACTCAGTACAAGCCAAAGCTGCCAGTTAGAGAGCAAACCTTAGATCTGGATGCCACTTTTTTTTTTTTTTTTTTTTAAATAAATTTGCCGTAAGTTGTGAGCTTTCAAATCAGTTTTGGTGTGTATTGGGGAAGACAGGAGTGTTTCCAAAACCTAGAATTTGTATTTCCAAGGATAGCCTCTGGTAGCAGTTCCACCCTGATTATAGGAATCTTTGAAAAAAACTTTTGTTACTCTGCTGGAATTTCTCTGTGGGATACCTGTCAGTTACCTTCACTGGATTTCAATTTGCTGTCAGCTTTCAGAGATTAGTTTAGCCACAGAAACCTTTAAGAGATTTAGGCTTGCTGATGTCTCATGCTTTGTTTCACCCCACTCTCCTCACTCTAGCTTAGAAGTGTTTCTCTGAATAATGTATAGGGAAGCATTGCTTTAACATTACCCTTCAAGAACCATGTTAAAAATTGAGGAAAAATGGTGTGCACTTCTGAGTGCTTCATTGTGTAGCTTCTGAAATGTCTGTGCAGCTCTGCAAGCTGCAGCATTTGGCAGAAGGAGCTAGCTTGGCCAGTACTCCTTCTTGCTCCCCCAGCTCGGCCTTATGCCAGCAAGCTCTACCCCGTCCATAGTATCTTGCTGTTAAATTAGTATCTCCAAGTTTCTCAAAAGCCAAATGTTACTAGGATTTGATGTGTATATGGCAAATACTTAATCTGGTACATCAGCTTGCTGCTCTGAATCTGTAGCTGTATACTTCAGTTCTTTAAGTCTGGATTTATTTATTTATCAACTTGCTTTAACCTAAAACCAAATTTACACCAGAAATTCAGTGGATGCAGTTAGACCATGGGTAGAATTTAACAAGCAGCTGTACTGTTCTATGTTTTTAATGCTATCTAGGGCTGCTGAAATTTTTACGTGTTGAAAATCTTGAGGCAAAATCATCCGGCTTTTAAATCCCTGGTTTGTGCAAACCTGCCTGATGTGACAAGGTCAGAGAACCCATTTTAGCAGCAGAAACTACCTGGATGCTTCCTGTCTGGGCAGTTCCATGTCAGTTCAGTGCTGAAAGCAGAGGTACAGAAACTAAAATCTATATGGAAAAGTAGCAGACACTGACACTGGTAACGATGAAGGGTTTACACAGAGCAAAGGGGCAGTTCAGACAGTGCACCAAGGTTTTCTTATTTTGGCAACTGTTAACCTTTCCCCTTCTAAAATCATTAAGGTGGTGAAGTTGATTATTAACAATATACCTACTGAGACTGAAGCAATGCTTTCAAAGTTAACTGAAGTAGCCTTCATTGTTGCTTAAACATAGCTACTTACACATCTAGACTGACTTGCTGTTCATTTTGCTGCTGGAATGTCGTTTTACTAAGATGACTTTTAAATCTTTCAAGCAGTCAAAATGAATGGGAAAGTAAGTAGATCAGATGTTAGAAATTCCCATTTTACAGCTTGCATTAGATGTGTAATCAACTCATATTATGGGAACAATAGCAAATACAGAGTGTGTGTTCATAGTAATTTCTTCTATCTTCAAAAATACTTGTCTATTATACCTGAGTCCTAAATTTACCTCACTCTTAGAGTTCTGGAAAATTTCCATTTAACAAATGGGATTCGACGTTTTTGCAAATGAAACTGTTTTACAGTGTAGTTTTTATAATGCTCAATCCTGAAAAGGAAATAAAAGCAGAGAAAGGGATAGCACAATGCCTGAAATCCAGCAATAAACTGCAGTGGAACATGGAGACCAGTAAAAAACCTGACTAGTGCTTGAACCTAGATTTTGCTATTGACCAATCTGGGTAAGTGTTACTGTGCAGGTATCTCCAGTGCTTCTGACTGTACGGAAAACAAAGGTAGGGTAAAATTATTGCCCAGTTGCAACTCATTATGGGCCAACCTGAAACCACACAGCTGGCAAAAATTCCATGTAAGGAAATTGTTGGATTTTAGTCTTTGGTGAAATACGTGTCTAATCTGTGCTTTTGGCAGATTTCTGGAACAATAGTGATCTTTAGCACCAGAAAGTAAAGCAGGTTCTCTGGTGTGAACAGTAACGTGTGAAGTAAGGTTAGGGAACTGCCCTGCACTGAATGTGCCACTTCCTTGCATGGCCCTAAAAAGGCCTTCGTTCAGGCTCATGGTTTTAGGTAATAGCCCCAGTTCCCATGTTAGGGACTGAACTGCAGCAAATAGGAATTTGTGGCTTTATTTGAACGCTGGGCTCTTAGATTTACAATGCTAGAGTAATAACTCTTATACGCTTGGAAAAGTTCATGCTGAGGCTTCTGCCACAGCACTCCCTCTTCTAACTTATCTTCACTGAGGTCAACCTGGTCTTAAATTATCCAGGTCAGCTTGACCTCTGTGAATGCTATCATTTAATTTCCTTTCTGTATTAATGCTGTGTCAGATTTATTGTGGCATGCGTTAGAAATTGTAATCCAGAGTGGTTCTGAAGGTAGGTTTCTACTCTTCAAAGACTATTTTTTTTTCCATGAAGATTTCTGTTTTTTCCACAATGCTTGTTTGTCTTTCTGTTCCATTTATCCAAATTCCAATTTCAGCATTAGTTTCCTGATATAATTTGTCCTTGACTTTGTTCCAGACTTTCCACGATTTTAGTAACATACAGACTATATACTCTTAATTGTAGAATGAGTACAATCATCCATGAGTCACTTTTACTATTTTGCTTTTTAAAATAAGTGTGTGCTAGGTTGTTTTCAGTTCTTCTTAAGAAACTGCCACTTCCCTCCTGCCTTCCCTCAGATATAAAAGGCTTTCACTAGATCATGTTCTCCACCATTCACCCTTTTTCTCTCTTTGTCTCCACAGTTGTAGTACATTATACGTAGTATATTTCCAAATGATTTAAGAACACTGAGGACACTGACTTAAGGACACTGACTGAGAATCAAATCTTTTTCTAGAGAAAAATGCCACATTGTCTTCCAATCTGAAATGCTTACAGTAAAAGCTGACCGCTGCAATAGGCTACCTGTTCTCTCAAGAGATAACTTGCAAAAAGTTCATTTACTTTTTACCCCTAAATCTCTTTATGTTGACTCTTGCTATGGCTAGTCTG
>VZTM01041222.1:68827-100570 GCA_013400555.1 Jacana jacana | reverse complement strand
ATCCCTCTTCCATTCTTGTGGGAGACTTGGCTTAGGTGAGAGATTTAATGTGGTCTCCAGTGTACCTTGTCCATTTGGAGGTGTTTTGGTGGGACAAATTTCCTGTTAATCAGGAGGATCTCTTTCTGTATTTGGAGAGGAGGAGCTGTCAGGCTGGTTTCTGTGCCTTTGAGTCCCAGTTTGTTGGCTTTAGCTCGTCCTGAGCAGGGAAAGAGTACAAGTGTCCTGGTGAGCTTGTGTGCTGTGTGTGTGGGCATGAGGCTACTCTCAGCCTCAGGGATAGGCTCTGAGGACCATAGTAAAAGCCTGGTGTGTCCACTGTGTGCTCCCCAGGGCTTACCTCTGGTGTGTGCAGTGTGTCCTGAGTCAGGAAAAAAGGGAATTAAAACCATCATGTTTACACCAGGGAGAAGTCGTGGTTGCTGAATTCCCTGGGCCCTTTGCCCTTGGAGTTGGTCAGGCACTGGGGAAGCAGAGATCCTGACTCGCAGCAGCGCTGTGAGCAGCCTGGAGGGACGGAAAAGCAGACACGGTTGCAGAGGAAGCGCTCTGCTTTCACTGACATCACGAGCTTTGCTTTGGCAGCACCCATCCTCACGTGGAACAAAACACCCTTTTAGCAAAAAGGAGTTTTATTGTTTGGTACTTCATCAGGAGTTTTCAGTTTTTAGGAAAGAAAGGAGAGATTAAAGACAACCTAGATGAGAGCAATCCAAATTAAATTATTGTTTTATCAGTGTAATTCTTACCAGTGGTGTATTTACTGGTCTCTAAGTGGGAAGCTGTTTACCCTGTGTGCAAAGGGCATAACTGTTGCAGATCAGCAAGATCCTTCCAATTTTTAACATCGATAACCATGTCTGGCCAGCCCGGGCCCCCTCTCTCTGTGTCACCCTCTCCAGGTAGTCTTTTTTGTTTGTTTCCCTGTGTCTGTGCACACAGTGGTGGTTATCAAGTCAGATGCCACCACTGTACGTGCCTGTACCACTGCAGTGAGAATTCGAGTGAGTGGCAGGAAAGTGGCCGGAGTGGTCAGTGCGAAAACACCTCTTCATCTGTGGTCAGTAACAGGAAGATTATTTTCTGTGCCAGAATTGCCCTGGTTACTTCCAGCATGAATTTTAGAGTTGTACCTAAAGTCTTCAAAAGTGAGAAGTGACATTTGTTTTCTGGGTTCCCCTATCCCTTGATATCCTAGCGGGACCTCATTTTCACACTGGGCATTTAGTTCTGACCAAAACTCAGATCACGGTTAATTGCTTTCTTCAGAAGCTTTGGACTGTGTTGTTCCCAGGACTTTACTGAGTGTCTTAGCCTACAAGTCACCTGTGCTGAGGACAGCATTGCCCCTCCTGCTCACTAATGGCTTAGGATGCATTGGGAGACCGATAATGCCTCTGCCTAATGCCAGGTGTCTGCCGTGGTCCCGTCTCTGCTGTGCAGTGGGCAGTAGTCTGCTGCTTCCCCCTGAGCTCAAAGAAGCAGCCTGAATGGTGAGTATCATTTGGAGTAACATTTGGAGAGGCTCCCAAGGGAGCAAAGTATGTGGTTTCTCCCACCTTCTGGAGTCTTCTTGAGCCTTCCTGGTATTTGAGGGTTCATCTGGGATGTCCCGGAGTTGTAGAACGGACTACTTTTAGTCTTTAAAATTTGAACCTTTAAAATAGCAGGAGATCAGATGAAATGGTGTGGTCCCTCTTGACTTGGAAATTAACCTCCAAGGTGGGAAAGCTGGGGGGGAAGGATAACGTTTCAAACTGCTTTTAGGCTTTCCTTTAATGAAGATTGTTATATGTAGCACTAGGGTAACCTGAGGGTGGGTTGGTGGAGAAATCTCCTACATGATTTCTTGGCTTCATTTAAAGTCCAGCCGGTTTGTGTTGGCATCTGTTCAAGGAACCCTTTTGCAGTTACTTATTCCTGCCAGCTCTAAATGGAGTGGATGATACACTGAGACAGACTTTGCCAAAGTTTCTGTACCGATTATAGCTCTGTACCCTTCATGAAGAGCTGCCCTTTGCCCATGTGTTTATTTGAAGCAGCAGAGAGGACCTGAGGAAGCTCGGCTCCCGGTGCCTCAGTGGGCATGTCTGTATGCAGACTGGTGGAGTGAGACACTTCAGGGATGTGGCTGATGGCTTCGGGCTGGGGGATTTCTTTGGAGCTTGCTGGCGTGTGCTCTAGGGTCAGGGACATCTTTCTTTTCCTTTTCCCCTGCCCCCAGCCTTGGCGAAGGGCCAGCAAGTAATTGCCTTGAGGACAGTCTTTGCCTCCCAGTTATTTATTGGCCTGCTGGTGCCTCCCTGTCAAGTGTGCGGGCTGATCTAAAAACAGCTGCGTAAATGGTTTTGGTGGGGTCATGAAAACCCTCTACACAAGAGGGAGGCGGAAGGGGGAGGAATGTTTTATTTTTGGCTGGGGGTTGTTTAATTTCTACTGGAAGAATGGTCCTTTTCAAGGCAGGCTCAAGCAGCATGGATTGAGCATTGTTTCCAGCACTGCTCCTATAGCAACAGGAGAGAGACAGCTCCTATGGACTGGACTTACAGCTTCGGGAAGTGAAATGTCATTTAATTTGCCCTTGACTGTGCTTGATATTTGATCTGACTCCAGTAAAAGTGTTTTTAGCTCTGGAGAGGAATATAACTCCTCAATGCATTTTAATGATGACTCCAAAGCGTCCCCAGAGACACGGATGTTGGGGATATACAAGGGCTGATGGTCAGAAAATACTTCTTGGCTATTCCTGGTGCTGGTGTTAGCAAAGTGGCTAATTCCAGGTGCCAGAGTGTTCCTGGATGAGTTGGCTTTCCTGGGTAGGAAGGGAAGCTCCTGAAGATGTCGCCAGTATCTGTCTGCCATGTTGAGGTGAGAGCTGCTGTTGCCCCATTCTGTGGCTGCATGATGGTCTCTATCGGCATGTTGAGGTGCTGCAGGGTGCATTGCCCTGTTCCTAGGATGGCAGGTACCACCTCTGTCACTGAGAGGTTTTCTCTGGCATGGCTGGCACTAGTTCTGAGCTAATCAGCAACATGGCTGAAGCAATAAGCCCATTGACCTTAGTTTCCACTGTCAGATCCCTTCTCAGCTACTTTTAAAATACTTTGTGGAGTTGAAACTGAGACAGGCTGCCTGGGAGAAACCTGTGGGCTGATTCTGGGGGCTTTTGCTTTACTTGTTTATACTGCAGAAGGTGCAAACGGGAACAGCCTACTCAAACCAAAACAAGTCTTGTACAAAAGCTAAAGCTGGTACCAGCTATTTGTGGGCTGCTTGCTGTGTGCTGTCTGCAGTCAGATGTCTCAGGCGCAGGCAGAGCAGTGCTAACAAGTAGCTTGAAGACTTTGCAGTTTACAGCTTTGGTCTTCCAGAGGACAGAATGGCTTGACAGATGGAGGATGGATGTTGAAAAGAGAAGACAGTAAATCCACCCCTTCTTTCTGCTGGGAAGAGTCCCCTGATCTCTCTGTGCTCCTATTTTATCATGCTACCTGATTTGTCTTTGTTGGGTTGCTTTGAGGAGGCAAAGGGTCTTTCAGGCAGTGAAATTATAGAACATTGTGCCTAGAAATGCACCCTGTGGTGACACACCAGCTGCCTGTCCTCTGTCCTAAAATCTGCTGCACCTATTTCTGACCGTGGGATTTGAAGTCACGCAGTTTGTTCGTGAGTGCAGCGAGGTGAAGATGATGGCCTGCCATGGGCCATGCACCTGAGAATGTAGGTAGGTAGAGAACCTCCTGGTTTTTTCCTAGTCACTTTTTCACTGCAGAGATTTGTAGGGAATGAAACAGCAAGTGCCGCTGCGATGAGACTGCAGCTAAGTTTTGAGTGACTGTTGGCCAGCTACAACACAGCACGTGTTCTCAGGTTAGTCTTTGCCCTGAATCCAAACCACAATGTAAAAGAATCCAGCCATTTGTAGAGAGTGAACAAATGATTCTCATCACTGCATTATTTGGCGGTCGCTTTGAATTCACATAGAATTGCCTGAATAGGCGTTGTAGGGGCTTTGTAGGATTTGTAGTGCTTGTTGGCTTGGTCCTAGTACTGGCATAGCTACAGGACAGGGAGGTTTTGTGAGCACTCCCTGAAAACACTGAGGACCCAGTCAGTGGCTTTGCTTCTGAGAGCTGAGCTGGAAATGAATGCAATGAATAGAACAGGATCAGCCAGAAAGCTGATTCTGCACAAACTGTTTTGTTTAGAAATGTGGTTTAATGCTTCTGGTGAGTTCTTCAGTGCAGGCAAAGCCCTGCTTTCAAAAATCAACACCCAAAACAAAAATCCCCACAAACCCCACAATGCCTGTGAACAGAGTTGGGAAAACAGAATTTAAAATACCAATAGCAAGCTGCAGTGAAGAGTTTGTCTTGTCTGTTGGCTACGCCTGACCTATCTGAACTGTTCCTCCTCATGGCACGCCCTCATTGCTGCGGGCTCTCTGCAAACACACACCAGACACTGACTTCTGGCACTTTGAGTGTGAGAAAAGAGACGGTTATTGTTCCTCTCCTCAGCTCGATGACTGGTGAAGTGGTTCCTGTGTATAAATAGCGTGAAGTGCTTCGGGATCCTTCAGGATAAAGGAGGCCTTATGAGATACAAGAGGAGGTTGTTTGATGAAGAAGGAGTTCCCGTTGGTGGTGCAGTGTGTGCTGGTCTCTGGCCTGCCTTCCAGCTCCCAATGGGGAATGGGTGCTTGGAGGGTCCGTTTGCTTCCATGTTCATCCGTCTGGGAGCAGCAGATGGGGGCTTTCTGCTCTCAGAATATAGCTGGCTGGCTATGGTTTTGTTAGGACCAGAAAGCCCTATGAAGGCGTTTTTGTTTGTTTTGTAGTAGAACAGTGCTAGATCACAGACACAAGCAGTCCTGGGCACACTCGATCACTCTTGCTTTCTCTCATGCTTTCTTTTTCTTAACAGTTGTGAAATTGGTTTTACACTAAGATCCCTTTTATCCTTAAGGATCCCAAAGCCAGCCATTATCTTGCCCTAACTCACTCATAAAACACTTAATTTGCAGGTATGTGTGTGGTGCTGAACATGTAAATCCTTGCTGAGTTTCAAATTTATGCTCATTGTTATTTATGCTTCAGTAAGTCCCTCCCCTGAGAAACAGCTCCTTCCTTGAAGAGCAGGCAGCTGCTCAGGTGTTAGGCACACAATTCCTCGCTGGATACCTGACTCTCATCAGAATTAGCAGGAGTTAAGGGTTTACATCTCTCTTGAGGGGTCTATTCAAAATGCAGCAACTAGAGCCAGAATAGAATTTAGGAAGGATTTGGCAAGCATCCCCAGGGGTCACAGCAGGACTCTGCTGTGGAGGTGATGCCTAGACCCAGGGGTTATTAAGGTGAGATCCTCCCAAACTCCTAGATGGAATCTTGCTTGTCCTCTCAAGTTCTTCAGAAAGGTGCTTTCCCAGTCAAGAGGTAGGGCCAAGCAGGGTCTGCCAAAGATGGCCAGATCTTACTCCTTGTTGAATGGAGGTAGCTTTCTAAGTTGTCTCCACCTCTCCCAGAACTACTATGCACATTCCTGGTAGGAGCAGGTGGTGTGTCTGGAAAACACTGCTTTGTATTCCTCCCTGCTCAGCAGTCCCAAAAGGCTTGGGGAGGAAGGGTGGGGGAGATCCTTTTGTACTAGGTATTTTACAGTCACGGAAGATGACTTAGGGCCATGTAATCAGTTTAGACAACAGGCTGAAGTACATGCAGTTTCCAAGCTGTGGTCTGGGAAATGGCATTCAGCAGTGCCAAAGGAGTTCAGCTTCCATGTGAAGGGTCAGGGAGGAGGGTTTTTGTCAGGAGGAGGGACAGTTCCTGAAAAGGAGTTTCTTTGCCTCACTAATTCTCTGGCTTGTGTTTTGCCTTCTCTCCACCCCTAGGGGTGCAAGTATTTTGACTTTCCAGCATGTTTCAACATGCTGAGATGAAAAACAAAGCATTGAGCTTTGCATCCTGGGTTGGCCTTCTCTTCTGAAAGCGCAGGAGTGTGGGAGCAGCAAGAAGCAGATGGAGAAATGGTAGGGCACAAGGGCTGCTTGAGGAGAGTTTGGGCCCAACCATTGGTTGCTTTGCTGGTGACCACACTATCTGTACCTTCCCTCATCTCCCCATTTCCTTAGAAAACTCCCTTCTCTAATTGTTAATTAGTGATTCTGGGACTTTGTTTGGCCTGCTTCTCAATGGCTCAGGTGCTGAGACTTCCACTCTTTCTCTCAAGAGCTGTTTTTGTTGTCTGAAGGCAGCACAGTAATGTGAATCAGCTAGTTTCTAGCTCTTATCAGAGCACTCCTTCCCATAGGGAGTGGAAGTAGGGATAATCCAAGCTGATTATAAATTAGGGTGTTGTCACCCATACTACGCTAGGTGAAGGGCTGCAGGAATCTCCTCTTGAAAATAATAGGAAATTAAAATGGTTATGAACTGTGTTAAACTTGATCCACTAATAAGAACTAACTTTTTTCTGTTCTCAGGTGGTTTGCAAACACTCCATTATGCCACCCAGGCAAGGCAAGGAAGTATTACTGCCTCCATATCCTGGTACGGGCAATAGATAAGAGTTTAAGCCTTAGGCTGTGAAGTAAGTTAGTGTCAGGGTGTAAATCAAAGGATCTTTAATTCAGTATCCAAACAGACAGGTTAGGGAGGAGTAATTGCTGTTCTCTTCCCCTCTCCATCCTGCTGCCTGCAATGCCAGTGGAAACATTCCAGGGAGAATCGAACCTGCCTGCTGTGGGATGAGGGTGAGATGGCTGAGAACGTGGCACTACAAATGATTCCAAAACATTTGGGACCCTTTAGCTTAGAAAAGCAGGGGACAGAGGGGATGTTAGAGGTCGTTTTCCAGTACAACAGCCTTATGCAGCCTAGCTGCCTGACAGAAATGACAAGCTGTAGGATGACACACCAGGCTGAGAGGGATGGGGTGTTAGTGAGGGCCCTCAGCCTGTTGCTCTGCTAGCTACACTGGGGAACACCTGAAGCCTTACAGAGAGAAGCCAGGGACTCCTGAGGTAATAGGAACCAACAGGGAAACACTGGTGAAATACCTCAAAGGAATTAAGGTGTGTTCCTCTAAAAAGGTGACACAGCCAACAGCCCAGCTGAAATGCCTCTGCACCAAAGCATGCAGCATAGGCAACAAACAGGAGGAGTTGGAAACCACCATGCTGCTAGAAAATACAACCTAGTTGCCATTACTGAAACATGGTGGAATGGATCCCATGACTGGAGAGCTGCTGTTGATGACTACAAGCTGGTCAGAAGGAGCAGGCAAGAAAGGAGAGGTGGAGGGGTTGCCCTCTATGTAAAGAAATGGATAGATTGTGAAGAACTGTCTCTGAAGAACAGCCATGAGCGGGTTGAAAGCTTATGGGTAAAATTTGGAGACCAAGTCAACAAAAGGAACCTTGTGGTTGGTGTCTGCTATAGGCTGCCTTGTCAAGGGGAGCCTATTGATGAAACCTTCTTAGTTCAGCTCCAGGAGGCATCATACTCAAAAGTTATTGTCCTGCTGGGGAACTTCAACTGCTCAGAAATCTGCTGGAGAAGTAGCACAGCAAGCTGTAGGCAGTCCAGGAGACTGTGCAATGTGAATGGCTTCTTAAGACAGGTAATACACAGCCCTACCAGTGAGGATGTGACACTGGACCAAGTGGTTGCCAAAGTATATGAGCTAATCAGCGACATCAAGCTTGGAGGCAACCTGGGCTACAGGGATCATGCACTGGTGGAGTTTGCAGTCCTGAGGGATATGGATGAGGTAAATAGTGAAGTCAGGACCCTGAAATTTAGGAAAGCATACTTCCAGCTCCTCAAGGAGTTAGTCAGTGGAACCCCTGGGAATCTGCCCTCAAGGACAAGGGAACAGAACAGAGGTGGCAGATCTTTAAGGATGGTATCCATAGAGCACAAGAGCTCTTGATCCCCAACTGTAAGAAATCAGGAAAGGAAGGCAAGAGACCAACATGGTTGAGTCAAGACTGGCTGGTCAAACTAAAGGGCAAGACGGAAATGCATGGGAAGTGGAAGCAAAGAATAAGAAGGGCTTCTACATGTATGTAGCCAGAAGAGAAAGGTCGAAGAAAACATTAACCCCCTTGAGGAGCAAGACTGGCAAACTGTCAATGGACGAGGAGAAGGCTGAGGTACTCACCAGCTTCAACTTTGCCTCTGCCTTCACTGGCAACCTCTCTTCCCACACCTCTTGCATGGATGGACCTCAAGGCAGGGACTGGGGAAGCAAAGTCCCTCCCACTGTAAGAGAAGATCAGGTTTGAGATTACCTGAGGAACCTGAACATAGGTAAATCTGTGGGAGCTGATGAGATATGTCCCAGAGTCCTGAGGGAATTGGGTGATGTAGTTGCCAAGCCGCTCTCCATGATACTTGAAAAGCCATGGCAGTCAGGTGAAGTCCCTGGTGAGTGGAAAAAGGGGAAATATTGCACTAATTTTTAAAAAGGGTAGAAAGGAGCACCCTGGGAACCATCAACCTGTCAGCCCCACGTCTGGGCCTGGGAAGATCATGGGACAGAACCTTCCAGAAGCTGTGTTAAGGTACATGGAGGACAAGGAGGTGATTTGAAACTGCTAACATGGCTTCATCAAGGGCACATCCTGCCTGACGAACCCTGTGACCTACGATGGAATGACTACATCAGTGGACAAGGGAAGAGCTATGGATGTCATCTATCTGGATTTCTGTAAGACCTTTAACACAGTCCCCTACAACATCCTTCTCTTCAAATTGGAGAGGGATGGATTTGATGGGTGGACTGTTTGGTGGATGAAGAATTGGTTGGATGGTCCTATCCAGGGAGTAATGGTCATTAGTGCAATATCCAGATGGAGATTGGTGATAAGCGATGCCCGTCAGGGGTCTGTATTGGGACCAGTCCTGTTCAGTGTCTTCATCAATGACATAGAGAATGGGATCAAGTACACCCTCAGCAAGTTTGCAGATCACACCAAGCTGAGTGGTGCAGTTGACATGCCTGAGGGAGCTGGACAAGCTCAGGAAATGGGCCCATGTGAATTTAAGGAGGGTCCTGCTCTTAGGTCAGGGCAACCCTTGATATCACTACAGGCTGGGGGATGAAGGGATTGAGAGCAGCCCTGCTGAGAAGGACTTGGGGATACTGGTGGATGAAAACCTGGACATGAGCCAACAAAGTGCACTTGTAGCCCAGAAAGCCAACAGTATCCTGAGCTGCATCAAAAAGACGTGTGGCCATCAGGTCAAAGGAAGGTGATTCTGCCCCTCTGCTCTGCTCTCATGAGATCTCACCTGGAGTACTGTGTCCGGTGTTGGAGCCCATCAGCACAGGAAAGAAACGGACCTGTTGGAGCTGGTCCACCAGAGGGCCACAACAACCATCAGGGGTCTGGATCACCTTGGCTATGAGGATAGTCTGAGAGAGATGGGGTTGTTCAGCCTGGAGAAGAGGGTCTTTACGGAGTTATTTCAGTATTTGAAGGGGGCTCTTCAGGAAAATGAGGACAGACTTTTTTGTAGTGCCTGTAGCGATGGGACAAGTAGTAATGGTTTAAATAAAAGGAGGGTAGATTCAGACTAGATACAAGGGAAAAAATTATGCTGAGGGTGGTGAAACACTGGAAGAGGTTGCCCAGAGAGGTTGTAGATGCCCCATCCCTGGAAACATTCAAGGCTAGGTCGGACTGGGCTCTGCTGTACAACCTTCTCTAGTTGAAGATGTCCTTGCTCATTGCAAGGGGCTTCAGCTGGATGACCTTTAGAGGTCCCTTTCAGTCCAAACCATTCTGTGATTCAGCGTTGAATATGTAGTAAGGTTGTACAGAAATAACTCCTTTAAGTTTGAAAGCATGTTACTTTGGCTTCTTGCTTACCTGAGGGAGTTACTGTGCCTTTACACTGGAGGATTTAAGCCTTGCTTTCAGAGGGCTGGCAGTGGCAGATGAATTCAGGGCCTGCTGCCATGCTTAGGGCCCGTGTCTTGGTTCTGCTTCAGTGAGGTTAGAGGCTAAAGAAAATGGTGGCTTCCAAGTGTGCTTTTTCTCTGCAGGGGCCCGGCTCTGGTTCGTGCTCCGTATCCTGGAGCTTACAAGCTCTGGGAGCAGAGGATGGATGCATGCAGTAAGTTCTGGTACTGTCTGCCCACCTCTTTCCTCTTCCCAGGTAGTTTCCATGGGCAGGCCAGAAGCAATGATCGCTTGGAGGCTCTAACACCAGTGAGGGCTTCACACTGTACAGAAGGGTCTTCTTGAACTTTCTTGTGGAGTTACTTTCAGGTCTGTCATTGTGGTCCTTATACAGCCTTGACAGAAACAATAGCAGCATTTATGAGATGCAGCAGTGAACATAAGCCTGTTCTGACAGCTTCCTACCATTGGAAGGTCTTCACACCCCCACTGCCACAGTTTGTTCTCCCCTGTCCTGAAGTGCACACCTTCCAGTTTAATCAGATGCATTCACAAGGTGTATTCTAAAATCATGTGCTCTCTATTAAAAGGAGGACTTGATGGTGAAGGATATTATCAAATATTGATTCCCAGAATAATCTTTGACATAGTTCTTGAGTCTCTGCATCTCTCTTTTCTTTTTCAGCTTCCTGCTTTCCTGAATCCAGCGGAGAACCAGAACCAGCAAGAAGAGAGGGTGTGGGAGAAAACACTTGAAGAGGA
This sequence comes from Jacana jacana, assembly GCA_013400555.1. Classification (NCBI taxonomy): domain Eukaryota; kingdom Metazoa; phylum Chordata; class Aves; order Charadriiformes; family Jacanidae; genus Jacana; species Jacana jacana. The sequence goes on along the minus strand of VZTM01041222.1, from coordinate 89,898 downwards.
CTGAACATTGACAGTGGTGCTGTGGGGGAAGGTCAGCATTCAAGACTATTTGACCCGTGTTGGCTGTTGGTTTGGGGTGGATGATGTCATTTGGTAGTTGTGTAAATTGGAGCTCTTTGCCTGAGAGCTTTAGAGTACCTAGGAAGGCTTTACTTAATGACTTCTGGCTGCTTTCTGGGCTGAGAGAGATGTGCTGGCAAATTGATATTGGAGGCCTTTTCTGAGGATGTTCTGTGGAGTAGATAAAGTGGTGGTGCCTGTATTATTTTTATTTTACTCAGGGGGACCTTAGAGAGGTCATGCTTTCAAAGATTGGAGTTCAGCCTTGCTGGAAAATGAGATCTGGCCTACACCTGCGCACTGCAAATGCCACGGGGAGGACAGCTGTGTTGTTTGCTTAGAGCTGCCTCAGGGCCAGGGTTATCTGGCCCAGCTCAGACAGGCCACAGGGTGGCCGAACCTTGCCCTCCACACCAGCAGCGTGCCCACTGGGAGCGTGAGGTGGCTGCACTGGCAGGGGGCTGAACATGCTGGACTTGCAGCTCTTACACTGCTGTGAAAGTGCAACTGCCAGAGTGCAGCAGGATTTCCTGCAGCAAGTCTTTCTTGTGTTTGTTGGCAAAGATGTTAGAAGTTAGCTAACTTCTGGCACAGGAATTATCTATGAAATAGACCTCACTGATGCGTTGGATACCAATTTTCTTGTTATCATTCAAAAATCAATACTTGAAAATAATGACGCTTTTAATGTAATGTCCTGGCAGCCATTTAATATGCTTTGGCATTGTTTCTTCCCTATCTGTCAGGTGCTGCTTTAGGGCAGGTTGTGCAGAAAAAGCCTGCAGGCCTGGCTTTCTTTGCTGTTTAATTAAGTAGTTACTGTGCAAGTTGAGGCAAATACACCAAGCACCGCCTGTGGTGACTAAATGAATGTCTAGCCACCAGGAGGGTGTGTGTGTGTGTGTGTGTGTGTGTCTGCCACGTGCTTTCTGAGCTGGGGTGTAGCTGCGTGCCTGTAGGTACCTTTGGGCCTGCAAATAAAAATACAGTGGTCTGATGTGGGACACCAGAGCAAGTCCTGCCATTGAGATTTTAGGTGGCTCAGTGCAACAAAACAGCTGTTTGTGCAGTGTTTGTGTGCCCAGGTGCTCAGCACCTGGAACTGGAGCCAAACTGCTCAACTTCTGGTACATTCCTGTTGTCCAGTTTTTCTGAAGGGTTCAGTCTCAATAGGATGAGAGCCCAAGAAAATCAGGCCATGGAATGGTTTCACTTTTGAAGTAACCCCTGCTGTGCACCGTGTGTTCTTACCCACCTGGGAGGTTGTGGCTTGTAGTCAGACAGGACAGGATGAGCTCATTCTCTTTTTCTTTTGTCTTTTTTTGAGATATGGGTACAGTTGGCTCATCCTTTCCTTCTTGCTCTTCATGTAGGGGCTTTGCTCTTACTCCGTTCTCTCCTACTTCATTACCAGCATCCCTCAACCTGATGTGTTTGAGCCAGCATGCCTCATAAATTGTTGCCAAAAGGGCTTCACTAGACAGTCCTCTCATTATAAGTGTGGATTTTACTAGCCCCAAGTGAGGTTGTTCCACTTCACTGGCCAAAGTAGCCTATACCAGCAAAAGCATTTTTGAGGCAATGAAATTGTGTCGCTGTAGGGCTTTTGCCAGTACACCAGTCACCTGGTGCCTGTCATGCCTCTTCAGTCAGCAGGGGTTCTCAGTGCAGGTCCTTACACCACCACTGGGTTTTTAGATGAGGGTCCTGCTCTGGGGAGAAAGAGCAGAGGCAGAGGTCCTACTAAGGGACTTGCCCAAGGCCGTGCAGAAAGTTGGTTTCAGAGCAGAGAATTGGATTCAAGCTGTTCAACTCCAGTGTCTTCAAGCTGGGTAATTACCCCTCCCTTTCATGTGCAAGTTCTGTTGCACTAAGTTTCTCCTGTTGTTTTTTTTTTTCTCCCATCTTTGTGTATTTTGGTTTAGAACATTCTTTCTCCTTGTCACTTACCTGCAGTGTGTGCAGGCATAACAGGACCTGCTGTTGATTTCTGGTGAATTACATAAAAATACATCTCCTCTTTGTGTGACTAAACTCCACAGCCTGGCCCCCATGGTTGCTTGCTTAAATTTAACATGCTGATGAAGCTACTGCCTCTTGGACCGGACCAAGTGAACTTCACTATGGAAGTGCTTTACCCACTTTTTTCAGTTAGAAAAGCACTTCCCCCAATGAAGCTCACGTCTTAATAATATGTTTTGATGCGTTTGTAAAACACCCCTGTGGCATAGCTCACCGTTTGCTGTCCACTGGAGAGCTCATTTGTAGTTGTTGATGTGATTCAGAGTAGACCTTTGCCTTGGTGTTTTAAGAGTATAACCACGTGTGTTAATGTTCCTTGTTCTTGTCTGGTTAATTATGTTGCTGCTTCTTGTCTCATTTCAAGAGTGATTAGTGTCACTTCTGAGGGTCTGTTATAGAGATGACTGAAGCCAGGAGTCCCTGGTCCCATCAGTGAGTTCAGAATGAGGCCCCCCATGTTCATCCTGGTGTGGGGTAGCACAGATCATCACCTCTGTGCTTTTTTTGGACTGTGAGGCTCAGAACCCAAAGTCACCCTTAGCCCACAAGGCAAGATTGTGGCTCGCCTCTCCACTGCCTGGGTTCTTTGGGAAAGGCATTTCACTGGCATCTCCTGCCCTCACTTGCTTTCCCTGAAGACCAGCATAGCTCACTAAAGCCTGACCCAGTCTATTGCAGATGATGGGAGGCTGCAGGCCACCCTGTGCGAGACAAGGAGCGCAAACACATGACTTCCAAAAAGAGGGTCTGGAGAGAGCTGCCTTTCCCTGAACAGCTCTCTGGGTGAGGCAGCCAGTGCCATCAGCTCTGCTCCTGGCTGGGACAGACAGATCAAACAGGAGACAACCCTGATTGCTTTCTGATTCATGGCCTGCCATCCCTGCATGAATGGCTGTGCTTTATAAACCTGCAGCTGTTCCCTGCCAGCTTTCTGGAAACAGACAGACCCTCTCTTGCCAGAGTGGGGAAGCTGAGCTGCCTGAAAGACCTGTATGCAGCGCTCGGTGGAGCAAGACGTGCAGTCTTGAGGGGAATTTTGGACTGCCTGTCATCTGAGTGCAAGTACGATCTCAGCTATGGTCTGCCCAGGCCTCATTCGGAGCAAGAGGCAGCTCGGTCTGGGATTTATGGGCTCTCAGATCAGAAGGAGGGACAAGTTAGTATCCCTCGCTAGGGCCCAGCACCTACTGTATGGTGACACATGGGAATGTCTGTAGTGGCATTTTTTTCACAGGGGACATACTTTGAGGGGAAGGCGGAAAGGTTCCTGAAATCTTCTGGAGCAAGAGGGGAACTGGGCCAAGGAGCGGGGCCAAGGACAGTAAGCATTATCAGTGTCCTCCAGCTATCAGTAATGTGAAGCAGGGTCAGTCTCAGCAAACCTGTGGTGCAGTTTCCTCTACATGCGGTCTGATGTTAGCAGGGGTGGGCAAAAAGCCAGGCACAACCCTCAGAGGTCTGTTACTGGAGGGCATCTCTCGGGTCTGGACTGGTTTGGGTTGTGCAGGTGTATGTGACTGTGGGAGTCTGCCTCGCTGCTGGCATTCCTGTTCTATGGCTAAATTAAGCCCCTGGGAACTGTAAATCTGTCACCTTCCATGAACGTAGCAGTCACGGGGCGTCTCCTCATTGAGAATTTAAAAGTCTGTTCAGCGCATAGGGTGCCACCAGCATCCATCCCTCCCGCTGCCCCGGGCCTTTTTTGTGCTGCGAGGTGGTAATTAATCTGAGCATTGCTGGAGGTTCTGATCTCTTCTGAAGATAAGGTAACTTTGAAGAGTTATTCCCCTCGATATATGCCACTGTCTCAGAGCTGCTGCCTTTGCCAGTGAAACAGCTTTCTGCTGCCAACTGTTGCTGCCACATGTTATTCTAGAGAAAAATGTTTTCTTGTGAAATGGTGACGGTGGACAGGCATGGGTGGGACTGCTGGTGTGTTCTCAGCTTGCCTTCCCTGTGAGCCTTCATTTATTAGTTTTTAAAACCTGGCTGGGTTTTTTGAGTAGGCTGAGGGTGAAGCAAAAGGAGAGTTCCCTGCAAATAACATGCAGTTATGCTGCAGAATGGGCAGCTGCTCTTCCCAGCCTGGGTTCATCTGGCTCTAAAGCTGGATGTTAGCAATGTAGCAGCAGAGATAATACTGACTGACCCACCCAGCCTGAGAGCCTCTTGATGTGCAGCCTGGCTGTGCGTACCCGTTGCTGGCTTTCTTTACTGTCAGGTAATTTGCAGTGGGCTTGCCAGCATAGATGAGTGTCTGTACTGCATGGCTGGGTTGCAGCCACAGTGAGTCCCTGGAGGAAGCTTGCATCTCTTATGGGAAGAAGTTTTGTAATTTCAGTGAGCGTGAACCCCATGCTTCTGGGAGAAGGGAGAGGCTCTTTGCCTGTCTGCTTCCAGGGAAATTGCGGGTTTAGGAGCTCTGATATGAGTAGTGCCTGCCTTTGTCCTTTCTGCCCGGTCAGGCAGCAGTGAGAATATGTTTTTTTCAAGAGGTTCAGACCTTCTGGCATCATCAGGAGGTAGTAAAGTGACATTGAGATGCACTTGCTGCAGACCTACTTGTGAGCAACCCGCTCAGGAGCGTAGCAGATCTGTAACACTGCACTGGGATGACCCACAGTGAACTCCCAGTTGTTGTGTATCTGCAGTGGTGTTTTGTGCAGTCAAATCATCTGAAGCCAATGGTTATGTTTCTTCCTCTTAGTAGCAGGGACAGCTGTCCTATGAGACAACTGGCCAGTGAGAAGGACCGTGAGAAATAAGCAAAGTGAAGAAGAGAATTAATATCTCCAACATATTACTGGAGTTCAAAAGGGATAGGGCGTTTGAGTGGATAACAAGTATGTTCCCAGTTGTAGCTGCAAAGACTAAAAATACCCCAGACTTACTGGGGGATCTATTTAAGGAGGTTGTAACTAACTCCAATGAGGAAATAATATTCTTTGGAAACAGATTATTCCATAAATGTCAAAGACAGAGGTTTCTGTCACTGCTTTCAGAAGCAGCAGTTGCAGGCAGCAGTCAGGAGCCAGATACTGGAATTTTGTGGATAACAGGTCTGGGATTTCAGTTTAGATAGGAAGAAGTGGGCGTGAACTGTCCTGAAGTTTCCTCACCATAATGTTGATCATAATTCATGGTTTTGGCTTGACCACATACACAACAGTAGGTCTGATCCCTCCACTGAGAGTATTGACCTAAAGGAAAATGAGTCTTCACAAGTGACAGCAGGAGGGGGAGAGAGATGGAGGATGAAGGCAGTACAGGATGGCCACATGCTGGTACCATCTGCCTCCCTTTCACACTGTGCGAGGTCTCGTGCTGTGTAGGTCACCCAAATGGACACAAGAGCTCTTTATCTAAGCAAGCACTGTCTGGCATCCCTGTAGTCACTTGAATGGTTTGCTCACTAGCTTACTTCAGCAAAATGTTGGAAGTGTGAGTTCTTGCAGGAGGGGAGTAGTAATGCTGACCTTTAGGGAGAAGGGGTGTGATGACCAACTGACTCAAGCTTTTCTGATGTTTTTTTCCAGGAACTTGCTGAGCCAGAAAGATGCGTGAGTATACGGAAAAGAAGGAAACATGTGGGACCATCTGTCTCAAGTATCTGCTCTTCATCTTCAACTTTTTTTTCTGGGTAAGAAGCTTCAGTGTATTTCAGAAGCACTGACATGGCACTGTGGTTTGGTGTCAGGAGTGCAGAAATCTTGGGCTTGATGAAGTCTCTAGCAAAAAGCAGTGACACCAGTAAGACACAGGTTTCATCCTGTGGGGTGGAATCCCATCCCTTGGGTTTTCCTTCCCAGGCTGCAGAAGTTATGGTCTGACACTGTAGTCTCTAGCTGTTTCAAGCTCATGTTACTAAGAGTGGAAAATAACAGGAAGCCTGAAACCATGCTGTGTCTCTGCTTTGTTTTTTCACCTGGATTGCTTTTTCAGGAAGCCTGAGGACTCCACTGTCTTGCTATTTCTCCTCCTCAAAATGGCAGAGGGAGTCCTGACAGTGGAGTGGGATAGCTAGAGCAGGGGTAACAAACACCTTCTTGCAGCTGGGTCCACAGTAGAAATTCCTAGAGTCATGCTTTCCACCAGAAAGTTACTGATCCCAAAGGATTGGCTTTTTCTTTGCTGCTTGGAGCAGAGCATTGGAGCATCCAGGTCAGACAGAGCTTTAAGGAAAGTTCTGTCCGAGCTTACTAGAAGCTGCGTAAAACCCTCCAGAAATACAAGGCTTGCAAAGAGAAAAGGGATTGCTAGCAGTCTAATTGGTCTTCTCCATGTTCAGTTGCTGCAAGGGTAGGAGTTTAATCAGCCAGGCTATTGACCTCTTTGACTGCTTTCTCCCCAGATGTATATTTATTGGTAGTCTTGCTCCCTGACAAACAGGGGAAAGCTCGCTGATATAAAGTTTGTTTTCTTCCCCTCTTCTGCACCCCAATAGATTTGACATTTTTTGATATTTGTCCAGGTAACAGTGTGGCTACATTTGGGAAAGCTTTGCTCCAAGTCTGAACTGCTGTGCACAGGTAGATGCTCCAGGTAGCTTGCATCTCAGGCTGCCTGGGCTGCAGAACTGGCCACCTTGAAGCCTGGCTTCTCCCAGTGCACCAGGGCCCGCTCTGGGTCCCAGTGAGACCTCTGGGAGTCTTTTCTTTAGTGTAGATCATCTTTGACTCATCTTATGGAGCTGAGGCACATCCTGGTATCCCAGTCCAGTTGCTCCAGGAGGTGGGGAAGTTCATACATCAAATGCCTCTTATTTGCTTGCTTTTCTCTCTACCCAGCTGGCTGGTGGGGCCGTGATGGCAGTGGGCACCTGGACCCTAGCTGAGAAGAGTGACTACATCAGCCTGCTCTCCTCCAGCACGTATTCGGCAACTGCTTATATTCTGGTTGTGGCTGGGGTGGTTGTCATGGTTACTGGCATCCTTGGTTGCTGTGCCACCTTCAAAGAGCGTCGCAATTTGCTGAGAGTGGTAGGTTTTGCTTGGGTTTTTGGTTGGTTTTTTTTGGTTTGGGGAAGGAATCACCTCATTTCATCTTGAACCGTACTGGGAGGGAGGGAAACACCTTGGTTATATTCTACACCAACCTCACTTGTTTGTCCTACAGGAAATACCACTAAGGTCTCCAGCTCCTCACAGCAGTGCTGCCCTTGTCTGAAGGGGCAGCTTCTGCTGCAGCAGAGCATTTCCTTTCATCCACCCAAACTGTGTGGTTCAAAAGTACCGGTTCAAAAGTACCAGTTAGAGTCATAATGCTGATACTTTGTTTAAGAATGTCTGTTTGAAACTATTCAAAACAAAATCTTGTGGCTTTTATCTGTGTGTTCTTCCCTGCCCATCCCATATTCTCATTTGGAAAGTGGAGAGAGAAGGATAAGAGAGACCAGTAACAAAACTGGCTTTTAATCACACTAGGTTCAAGCCAAATTAACACGCTTTTTCACTTGGTTGTCAAAAATCAGAACATTTCCAATGAATGTTTTCCATAGTTGCAAAAAATTATCTTAGTTTTGGTTCCATAAAAAAACGCCACACTGTCTTGACAATCTGCTGCTTCTCTTATGCCATTCCTTGTACTACTTCCTGAGCTCCCTGCTCACCCACCTACACTAAAGGTTTTGACCAGCCCTAAGGTTTCTATTCCACTTCCTCCCTCTCAAATCTCGCTTTCAGTCTGCAGTGTGGCAGCAGTCCCTTCTAGTACCTTGCCTCGCTGGTGAGTGCAGTGATTGAAATAACAATCTGTGGCTCCTTGCTTTACAATGACAGAAGAGGATGCTTGAGCAGCTCTTCACCAGCTCCTCACTTTGAAAATCCCCATTCACCTGACTGTGCTGTTTCCCCTTTTTCATTTGGATAGAGGAACAGAAATAGGCACATGAGCATGCCTGAAGCTTGTACCACTGCTTTGAAGGCCTGGTAATCCCTGTGAGAGGCAGAGTAGGTCCAGGAAGGGACAATAAAACACAGCAGAGGACACAGTGCATGCATTGCTGGTGCTTGTTCATTAGGCTACTGGTCTGTAGCAGCCCGTTTTTGTCTTGCTTCACTTACTTTCCATGCCAAAGAGATCTCCCTTTGTCTTTTCACCTCAGCCAGAAGCTATGGATTTATCTGGTGGAGTTTTCTTTGTTATTCTGCCACAGAAAACTAATAATTGTCTCTTAGGAACAAAAGGTTGCTCTATGTCCTTACACCACGCGTGCTTTCAGAGTAGCTGTTCATGACAGGCCTATTGTCTCTTCTTTCTTGTGCTGTGCTTTGGTTGTTAGTGAGTAATCTGCACAAGAGATAGGGCTGTGCTTGCCAGGGCTGGGTGAGCCTGGCTGGGGGCCTTTGCCAACTCTGAGCTAAGACAGCAATCCTGACAGCTTCACAGTCAGTGCCTCGGGGTCTGTGCCAGCCTGTCCCAATTTCTCTGTACCAGAGACCCATGCAGATATGGGAAGGAGTGTTGTAAGCAGCACTTTCCACTCTTCCTAGTTCCTCCTTGGTGCTCTTAAAAATCAATTATTGACAGCTTTGGGTGCTCTTTGTAAAATTCATATCTGGTTTTTAGTTTTATTCCTGTAAAAGATTCAGAATGCTGTGATTTTTTAATGCCTTTCTATTTATGAGTTTTATGGGTCCACTTTAAGGCTTTTCATAATATTCCATTGCTCATCAGTCACATCTGTGCTACCCTTGTCTATGTCATTGCTTATTTGCCTTCCTCATGACCCCCCCTTTAGGTAGGTGATGTGGTGAGGCTTGGGCAACAGATGTGGAGTTTCTCTGGCTCTGTGTGAGCAGACATGGCAGGGGATCTGCAGCCTGGCTGGCCATGGTGCTGCAGTCCAGCTCTTTACAAGCACATAAACCACTGCTATATCATACTTCAGTTGAGTCACATGCTTTCATACGCAAAAGTGTGCAAGCAAGAGTCTCAGGAAAGGACTCATCAAATAGAAGGCCCTGCACACAAAGAAAGAAGGTGGCTTTCTTGAGGCTTGGCCCCTCCTGCTGCCTCTTCTGGTTAGCAACTTTGGATAGGGAGAAGGGAACACATTGGTTATGATTTCTGTTCCCACTGCATTTCAGCCTGGGGCTGTCCTACTGAACTGAGATTGATGATCTAGGATTACTGTTTCTATATAGCTCTTCATGTACTGGAAAGATCTTTCCAGAAAGCAATTTGAATTGTAGGCAAATTAAACCATTCAGAGAAAACACACTAAAGCTTTGATGTTTCACTTAAAGCTGGATGGAAGAAATCTGGATCCTGTAGATCTTGAGGAGACACCAGGCAGCCCTGACTCTGGCTTGGAGCTTGAGTGTATTTTGCCCAGAGCTCGTCCAGGTCCAGGCGTGTGTCTGTTACATGCCTTTGGGTGATCCCAGATATCTTACTTGTTCCATAGCCTCTTGGGAGAAGAGTAGGGCATTATCCCCGCAGCTCCATACTGGAGTTGGCCTGCTCTTCAGGACCTCTGTAAGAAAGCCCTGCAATTCCTGATGAAGAGCAAGCAGTACAGCCCTGTGTTCTGTATGTGTCCAGAGCGAAAGGTACTGCTCCTCTATTTCAACATGATACTTGGAAGTGGCCCTGAGGGAATGATGAAGACTGAGGTAAGGGTAATGATGCAGTGTATCAGGAGAAGAGGGTTTGGATGCCTGGGTGGCAGATGCACTAACCTCACTTACAAGGTTTTATAAGGGCCTTGCAACTCAAATTGTTTCAGGTCTGCTGGATATGTGTTTGTAATCCACCATAAGCCAGCATGATGAGATGGGCTGTGGTGGCACAACTCAGCTCTACCTGAATGCCTCTGACATGATGATACAGAGCAGCGAAAAAAAAAACCACCAAAACTCAAAAAACTCCCCAACTTTCCAGTTCATTGGTTGTTCTCAGCATCATCCCACCCCTCTGCCCCCTCAGAGAGGTGATGTCAGAGCAGTCAGGGCATAACTAGGTCCCATCAGAAGAAAGCTAGCCTTTGTCTCAAGGCATGCCAGTCCTTTCTTGTCCCCTTAACGTCCTGGGAGTGTTGGGATCAGCCTTTGGCTATTCTCAACTCCTCTGGATGACTCATTCTCCTGGTATGAATGGGTACCTTGTACAGGCCGCTGCAGTGTTTGGCTGCTGGGGGTGGAGAGCGTGGGGCTGAGGAGTGAAAGCCTGAGATTGTGTGTTCAGATTAAAGTCCAGTCTGCAGATAAAACCCATCTGTTCACCCTTTGCAGCTGCTGAATCCCAGCAAGGGCAAAAGAGGAATCCTGAGTGTTTGTGTCTGTGTCCTTTTACTCCTGTGAAAGGGCTTGGAAACACCTACCAAAGGGGGCTGCACAGTGGGCATCTGAACTGTGTAGGTCAGCTTGCTGTGTCCAGGTCTTCACTCTCCTTTTTTTGTGCCAGGGAGAGATGGTTTGATGTCCAGGTACAGTAGTAGCAAGCTGCTTGCTTCGTCCCTTGAGAAAAGCTGTTTTTAAGCTCAGGGGTAAAATAGGAAATGATGATAATTTTTGTTGTTGTTCTGTCCTGGGGAGGTCAGCTTTTACAGGGACTTGGCATGAAGTCTTTGTTGGACCTGGCTGGGACTGGTCTCCTCAGCTTTATCTACAGGAGGATTCATTTAATAACAGTCATAGAACAGCCTGGATCTGTAACAAAACTGCATTGCTGACTAGGGGCAAGGCAGGGGCAGTGTGTCAGGACAAGGGTTCTCCCTGAAGAGCTCTCTTTGACCCTAAGAAGCCACGTCACCCACTGTCTTCAGGCCTGACCAGTCCTTTTAATCTAGTACACATTTTCCTCCTAATAGATCAGTGTGTAGGAACTGTTTGTCTATAGAAACATTGTTCCCAAACAGTTTTCCATACTGTTTGTTTCTCCTTGTGGTAAGCAGGGCACATCCCTTCCTAGTTTGCTGCCATTAAGCCCTTTTAAGAAATAGCGGTGTTCTCCTTTTAGTCTTCGAAGAACTCTTCTCACTCTGATTCTGAGATACTGAGTTTTTCCCTGTAGATCCTAATTCAGCAGAATGTATGGTCACAGTCCTGAGTGAATCAGTCCTGGAGTCCATCTGCTTCCATAGTGTCCTTCAGCCTTTGGTTCAGCTCCATGGAGGTCACTGGGAACATAAATCTATGGTTTATGCTTAGACGGTCTGCCTGGCTGAAATGGGCTATCTGCTGCTCTAGGGAATCATACATTGCTCCTTAGTAACTTGGTGAAACGCCCCAAGTGATATCAAAATAAGCAAAAGCTTTGGTAGTGATGTCAGAATGGGGTGTTTTCCATGATATTGAGTGTAGTCATGGGTTACCCAGGAACTGCTTTTGTGCAGTGATCTTATCTCTGTTGCCCGTGCTTTTTCATTCTCTATATCCTTCTGGCTCTGTGAGTTAAACTCACACTTGCTGCTGCTTGTCTTCAGTTCTACTGTGGTATGGGTGGGGTTTTTTAACCTGTGGGATTGTTCCTTTCCTACCCTACTGAGGTATTAATCCCAGCTCCTGACTTTGAACAGGGCTGCAGAAAAGCATTGATGAAGACAATCATGCATTTTACCAGCTAATGAAAAGCATTTTTACATTCCATTCTAATGTCGTGCTATTCCCATTATTTCACAGTACTTCATATTGTTGCTGTGCATCTTTCTCCTGGAGATCATTGCTGGAATCCTGGCCTATATCTACTACCAGCAGGTGAGTGAATATTAGTCCTTAGGGACTCAAACCAGGGAGAGAAAACCACTGTTTATCATCCCATTTCTCCAGGCCGAATTGGGCTTGGAGGCTTGGGCCTTAGGTTCTGGTTGTGGTTCACCTTTCCGTATGTCCATATTCACTCCCCATCCCATACAGAAGACCTTGGATTGTTTGCTGTTCCTGACAAAGTAGTGTGGTTTCTCTAGGGAGGCTGCTCATCTCCTTCCTGGGGTTCACCTTTGTGTGCTGTTTTTCTGGGGAGCCTTGTGGAAGACAATTTTTGAGGCTCTGGAGATCTAGGAACTCGCTAGTGCTCTTCAAGGCATAGTGCAAGCAACTGAAATCACATCAGTGCTGCTTAGCGTATTCAGGACACACGAACAGTTCCTGCTGCTTCCAGCAAGCTGGCTGTCGTGCTTTTGAACTGGTCCCACTGGGAGGTCCCTTCAGGTCAAGAAGTTTTGGGGAGCTTTAGTTAACCAGCCTGGCTGAGGGGCTGGAGAACAGCACAAGCTCCCAACAGCTGCGGTTCTAGCTTGGCACTTTTTGCAGTTGCAGAGAGCAAAGGCTTAAGTCATGGCTTTGCTTTCAGAGGGAGTTTAGCCACTGAGGCACAGACAGCCTGGGAAGCTGCTCTTGTGTCTGGAAATTGATTTGAAATGGCAAATTAAGATTGTTGTGAAGTGGCTGCCGGAAAAGCAGATGGACATCTGATCTTGTTGGCTTCACTGCCAGGATTCCTTGCCATTCCTTTTTCTCTTGGGCTTTCTGTGGTTTGTCTCACTCAGATGCGCACTGGTGGTTTTTGAGGAGCCAAAGAACCGTGCTTGCTCCTACCAGGAGAGATCAGTGGCATGAGTGTCTGTATTTAACAGGGAAAGATCAATCCTGGCAGGCATGGCAAGATGCTGAGGTCCATCCATGCAAAAGCACGAAGTTTATGTATGACAGTGGTCAGAGGAGAGCTGATCCTTAGGTAGAAATAAGGGATGACATATTCAGAGCTGTACCCTTGAATGCTTTAGATCAGTTGTGGGCATCTCTGATGAATAGCTGCACTTCCCTTGCGCTCTGGCTGGCAACTCCCCCTTCTTTCCTGGTTGCAGACTGCTTGCTCTGTTTTTATTTTAGCCCTTGCTGTGGTGTCTTAAGGCTTGCACGTGTGTGTCTAAACTGTTTCTTTTGTTACCTTTATTCCATGCTGCAGTACTTTCCCGTGAGCCCGCAGGTAACTGCTTTTCTGCCAAGTAATAATTCTGCTAATGGACTCTCCTCTCTATTTGCCTCTGCTGCCTTCCAGCCGCTGAACCTTTTCCTTTCTTTTTATTACACTAAGTTCTTTGCACTTCTGTAGAGCTTCCCATCCCAGGATCTCAAAGCATTTTGCAAATGTTAATGAATGAAGCCTCTTACCATCTCTGTGAGGTAGGTGTTGTCCCCATTTGACCCACGGGGCTGGAAAAAAACAGTGTTTTAAAGGGAAAGTAAACTCCAGACTGTGTTTTGCATAGTTCAGTGTAACCAGATACTTGACTTCTCGTTGACAGTTTACTGTGTAAAGTAAAAGGTGCATAGAGAGGCTGCCCACCTATTTCATTCATTGACCCTCATCTGAAATGCATGTTGATGTTGTTTATTGGTATAGGAAACTTAGGATTTCACAGGTGTTGGACCAAAGCAGTGTTGCTGTATGAACCAGGATGATAAAAAAAAGACACAGCACATTGGCACTGGATAAGTGAGAAGAATTCAGATTAAAAGAGCCTCTACAGGAATAAATGTTTGAGTCCAATCACCTGAACAAGCCAGTGGTTGATGATGAAGCTTTCAGAAATTCTGTATTTCCAAGATCAGACTTGATCGCTCTGTCAGTTATCAAGAAAGGCTTTGTGGTACTTTTGCAGTTGCACACTTAGTTCCTTCCTGTGGCATCCTTTTTGATGCCAGTACAGGAGCTATTCAGACTACATGGCTTCAGTCCAGCACACCCAGGATGCTGCTTTCTTCCTGCTCCTGGAGAGACTGATTTGGTTTTTAGTATTGTCACAGGCTTCAGAGGGAGAAAACTGTCTGGTCTCAAAGGCATAGTCATATTTAAGCAGACATGGTTTTTGTATTCTCTTTTGATGCAGGCATGCCTGGGCAATCTTACATATTCAAGGTGAGGACCCATATGGTGATGTGTGGCACTGGCTGAATTTTGGTCTGGAAGCACCTTCTTCCAGTTACTAGAATGGAGGCACAATCTGTAATCAATTGGAAATAAGCCTGTCTAGTCAAACCTTGGAGGATGTTCTCGAAGGAAGCTGTAGCTTCCCCTAGGGTGTCTGCTTTTCTCTTGGAGCAAAGGCCATGAAACCCATGCAGGGCTCTGGGTTGCTCTGAGGTGCAAGTTCACCTTGTGATTTTATCCCACTTGTCTCTTCCACTCAGCTGAGCATGGAACTGAAGCAGAATTTGAAGAACACCATGACCCAGAAGTACCGGAAGGAGGGGGAAGAGAGTGTTACCAGTGCAGTAGACAAACTGCAGCAGGAGGTGAGTATCTATAAAGGCAGGGAGAATTAATGCAATCGCAGGGCTTAAAATCAAACACGTACAAGGCATCGTGGGCTCTTGACATCTGACATACAGATGACTCTTCTGTATGCTGAGTGTATGGTCTGCTGCTTCTGATTCAAGAGAAGGTTGGGTGGGGTGCAGGGCCTGGGCCGTGCAATTGGCAGAACTGCATGGTGTGATCTTTGAATTCTGTGCCCGGTAGCACTGAGGAAACAATATCTGAATTGCTCCCAGAATGAACTGGAGCTGCCGAGTCACTCTGACAGCTGTTCCTGCTTCCCACTTGAAAGCTTTGGAGAAATTGCTGACATTTTTCATTAAGCTGCTCAATACCCTCGAGAGTGTGATGTAATGAAAGAAGAGCCTCCCTGCTGCTGTTTCTTGATGTGCCTGGCTCAGGGGTGGTTCAGGTTAGGGCTGCTGCAGTTCTGACAGGCTCTCCCCCAGGAAGGACCCTGGTGCACGGGCACTTACAAAGCATGGGGCATACTGTATGCCTACTGCCATAGCAATAGCAGGTGCGTTTGCAATAGGAACTGGTAATTAAATTTACCCTGTTATTGCCATTAACACTCTCCAGTGCAGTAGTTAAGAGCTGAGGCAGCTGCAGGTACACTCTGGTTACAGTTCATCCCAGCAGTAACCAAAAGTCACAGCTGCTAAAAGATAGATGGTGTTGTAGTAGCCTAAAAAATAATAAATAATGAAGTACTGTGAGATCGCTGGAGTCTGTCTGCAAAGGAGGGTGAAGCTGAGGGCTTGGTGGGGGAGGCTGGAGGGAGAAGGAGGTGCAGAGTTTGCAGGCTCAGCCTTTCCTCTGTGCACCTCCAGTTCAAGTGCTGTGGGAGCAACAACTACACAGACTGGGCTGACAGCGTGTGGATCAAATCTGGGGCCAGTGGACGGAAGGTCCCAGACAGCTGCTGTAAGACAATAACTGACCTGTGTGGCCGAAGAGACCATCCTTCCAACATCTACAAGGAGGTAAAGACAAAAAGGTTTCAGAGCTGCCTGGCACGAAGTATGCAAAGGAGGTGGGCAGGGAGTGAGGGTGATGAGCTGGTGCTACAACCTGTCTGTAGGCTTCAAAGTCAGTAGTGTTCCTTAGAAAGCAGAATTCATTTGAGCCTTCAGCCACCTAGGCTATTTTTTTATATGTAGATATAGAGAGAAAATAATAAATTATATTTGTTACTAGTGAATATGCTGGTGCTAAGGGGAAGTGGGAGAGGTAGTTGGTTCTCGCTTGGATGTAAGCCCTGCATTTGACACAGCTTCATTGTCATGGGAAATACTCGGTGAGGAGCAGATAATGGGATTGGCTGAGGTAATGGGATTTGACCTACAGGGTAAAGAAAAAGCATATGGGGAAGAAAGAGGGCCCTGTGACAGACAAATTAGGCCAGTTCTAGTGGGAGATAGAGGGGCTTGTCTCTTTTCTAGAAGAAGCAAATTGAATCCAAGACTAGCTGAGTAAGTGAACAAATAGCTCTCAGACCATTTATTCACCCAGTTTCCATAAGGCTGGTAAAAGTTCTTGTGTTTACTTAGGCAATCCTCAGTCCTGTCACCTGGTTTTAACTCACTGTGATGCTCTCTATGGGGTAGTGTAATCCTTTTTGTCATCAGTAGGACCAGCACCTTTGCTGGCTGTATTGAGCGTGGGGACCAACAACTGGAGCTTCTCCTTGTTCCCATCCCCTGACAGTTAAGGAGGGCTGTAGATGAAGAGTCACCATTTCAAAGCAGGTGTTCCTTCTCACAGTCTGTGCTTGCAGCAGGACTTGGAAGAGGAATCTACCATTAGACCAAGCAACTCAAACAGGAAATCAATCATCTATCTTTGGGGAATGAACAGGGTGCCTTTCTGATCTGCCAAAACCCCTCTTATGTCCAGCTGCTTGGCTGGGTTTTGCTCTTCAGAAGGAAGGTTTTCTCATAGGTTTTGTGCCTTTCAGGCAAGATCCAACAAGATCTTCTGAGAATGGAAACTCGCAATGGTTTGAGGGACAGGGCTGGCAACTCCCATGCTCCTTCTGTGCTGCATGAAGCTGGGGGTGGTTGCTCAGCTGTGTTACTAAGAGAGGCCCTGTAGGCTGCCAAATGTGTTGGGCTAGCTCTAGAGGAGAAGGAGCATAGTCAGATGCTGCTAATCATGATACGAGGTTTCAGTCAGAGTTTGGAAAGGATTTTAGTGGCTTTAGGGAAGAAAAGCCTAGAAAAGGGTCAGATCAGGGAACAGGAGTTCATATCAGAGCAGCTGGGTCTGACTCCAAGACCTAATGCTGGCATGGGAAAAGCGAGGCCTTTGCCATCCCTCCCTGGAGGACTGCACTCTCACTCCTTCCCTCTGCCTGCCTGTGTGTAGGTGTCCGTGCCCACCATAAACTCCTGGGGCCCCCCAGCACCCCTGGGGCACTGCTGCAGCCTACACAATAAATCCCCTTGATGTTACCATGGGAAACCTGCCTCTATTAGATTAAACACTTTAATTACATGAAGGGAACTCTTCCAAAATAAAACAACCGACAAACCAACCCAAAACCAGAGAATGCTCTGACTGTTTTATTTTTGCCTTATGACAACAAAACCTTGTGCCTGAAACAGGGAGGGAAAGGTCACGCTGCCAGCCAAGGAGGCAGTTCCAAGGCAGAGGCAGAGCTTGGCTTTCCAGGTCCACACTGAAACTCAACTGCTGCCATAAATAGCAGCAGGAATTTACTCTTAAAAGGCTGCTCTCGTGTTAGAGCCCTTGGCACTGGATCCACTCGGCAACATTTCCCTGGCCTTTTGGCCTGGCGGGAGTAAACACCCTTTCCAGGCACGTGCTAGGCAGTGAAGGAGGGAACCTTTCTCTATGTATCTCTGGGAAAAACAGCACGTTCCCGCTGTGTGGTGTGGCTGGTTCTTCTTCATTTCTCCTGCCCAGCTAGCAGCCATCTTGGATGCTTTCAATGGTTCCTGATCCAGTAGGTCCAGAGCAATACAAAACATGATGCAGCTGTATAGCTTTTCCAGTGATGTCAGGGGAAGATGCTGCTTTTCATAGTTTAAAGTGAACAAGAGGTTAAAATGAAGCTGATTTTCTGTGTCCTTCCTTTCACCCTGCAGAGTGGTTGCATTACCAAACTGGAAAACTTCATTCAAGAGCATCTGAAAATTATTGGGGCAGTGGGGATCAGCATTGCTTGCGTGCGAAGAAAAGGGCTGAGTGGAGTTTTGGGGGTGCTGAGCAGAAGTTAAAGCAACCCTAGAGCTGAAGGATGATAAAAATGAGATGGTTTAGGCTCTTCCCTTCCTGGCAAGAAGTTACCAGGTACTTCAGGAGCACAAGGATTCACTAGCTCCTAAGAAAAAGCCTATTCTGCTGGTCTGTAAAATTTGCTCCTGGTGAAAGGAGTGCAGCAGGCTCAGCCAGTGGGGAGAGACTTCTGCTCCAGGGTTGTGGGAAAGGCAGTGCTGGCCATGGCGTGTGGATTGGCAGCCTGAGAGAGACCTCTTGTGGGGATGTGCTGTGGTTGCCCGTGCAGCTGAGCAGCCCGTCTGGAGGAGTTTCCTGCTTTGGTTCATTAGGAGTATTTTAAGTCATCCAGAATTTCTCCCTTGGTTGTGTCATATTGAGGGACAGCACTGTGGGTCTGCAAATCATTTGGGAGAGGGTGATGAATGAAGGGGTGGGATATGGGTGCTCCCCACTCACATTTTAGAGGGGAAACCACAGGATATTCTTTCCTTCCAGATGCAGATGTCTCTAGGAGTTCCTCACCTTCCCCTTTGTCCTGGCAAGTAGCCAAATTACACCCCAGAGAAGCTGCTCCTGATTAATTAGGAGGATTTGCACAGATTACGTGCTGCTTTTTGCAAGCTGGAGTGCAGTGTCCCCAAGAAGGAGCTGGCTGCCACTCCAGTCTGGGTCCAGGCCCTTAGTTTGCAAACTGCTGCCTGCACTGCATCCATTTTTCTTTCTTTTTTTTTTTTTTTTCCTTTTTCCTTCATGCGTTTCTCTCTTCCCTTTACACCCTGTAGATCTTTGGGATGATCTTCACCTGCTGCTTGTACAAGAGTTTAAAGTCAGAACCATACTAATAGCTGCGGGGGCTCTGTTGCTCCCCCTCTGCCACTTCCCTTAGCGCCTGCCGACCTGACCGCTCTCCTCCACCACCACCACCAAAGTGTCTGTAACCCGAGGACTTCACTCTGTAATTAAACGCCTCCCAAACCATGCACCGCCTTACCTGCCCCCCTGGGGGACAGTTACCCTCCTTGTTGTGTACGGGGCAGCCAGGAGCTCAGCCAGTGCTCTGCATTGTCAAGAACCAAAAGAGCTGTGGATCTTCTGTTCGAAGCTTTAGCGAAACAGTCCCCTCATGTAATTACGAAGCAAGATTTACCCAGGGCCATTGCTATTGTGGCTTTTCCTCAGCCAGCATCTCCTTATCAGGATGCTCTACAGGAACCACAGTTTGCTCTCCGAGAAGGGCCGCAGCAGCATCGGGCAGTGAGTATGAGGACAGATGATGTTTCTGTGCGGAGTTGGAGCCAGAGCTGAGTCTCTCATACATGGAAGATTTTTTTTCCCTCCTCCCAGGCATGCACCGATGTCATAACGCAGCCGTTCTCTGCCTGAGAGGATGCCTGCCTGCTTGCTTGGGGCAGAAGCTACTCTCCCTGAAGACCAGGAGCACAGCTTGGTGCAGCTGAAATCTTGTCGCGACTCTGACATCGCCGAGATGTGGGTGCCTTAGGATTTCTCAGCAATCCTTCCTCCTCTTCCTTGAAGCTTCCCCCAGTACAGTGCCATCAGGAGCCACAAGAGGCCTTTTTGCCTACCAGCAATTCTGGAGCAAAGACAATGGACTATTTTCCAATTCTCTTGGGTCTGGTCTGTTTTATTGAGTGAGAAAATTTTGTTTCTTCCTGCCTATCCCCTTGCTGAGGTTTGGTGAAGAACTGGCCTGTTACTGGTCCCCTTTGGCCTGTTTGATTAGTTCTCACATCTCTTACATGTTGAGAGATACCCTCGGCTTGATTTTTCTAATTAAAACCTCCAGGCTTGTCTCTCTTGGGCAGGAAATTAATATATACGAATATTTTATCAGCTCTAAACAGCTCATTAATCAGCTGAGGCGTTTTTTAGCTGTAATGAGATCTGGAACCCCATTTTACTGGTTATTGCCTCAGACCAGAAGAGAAAGTCAGGAGACTCAGCTTCAACCAGTAGCTCCAGTGTACTCGGTAATTTGGTAGTGCTGGATTAACTGTCTGTTTGCTGCAGTGGAATAGATTTTGTTAAATATTCTGTCTTGCACTGGGATCCCAGCCACATACAGGACACAGACACCACCGCTGCTGTGGTCTTGGTGCCATCGTGATGCCAACAGGGTCTTAGCCTGACCTGGTAGGATCTTACATGTCTCTTGTTCTCACCTTCCCAATAGGCCTGTTAGACCCATGAAGCAGGAAGGGCTGTGGGTTTGGGTGTTTCTGAGCAGCGAAGACAAGCCCTTTTATAAAGAACCAAATTTATTCCCTCTCCTGGCCTTTTGGTGGTGCCAGCTGAGCCCTGTCTCTTGGCAGCAGGGAGTTAAGCGAAATCACCCAGACCCCTGAATGGTCTCGAGGTATTGAGGGGTTTTCAGTTCACAGAGCAGGAATCTTGTACTGATGCTAAAGGGTGTCAAGTTAAAATTCAGAGCAGGTCAGTCTGCAACTCCCCCGTCAACGTCAGCCCCATGAAATAATCCTTAACTAATGCAGAAAGAGAGGTGGAGGAACTGAGGTGTATCCTTGGTTCCACAGCAGTAGGAAAGAGGGGAAGGAAATCTAAATCATTGTGTAATGATCTAAAGGAGAAAGCTCTAAATTATTTCTTGGTTTATAATCAAGTTCCCGACAAGTATTGACTACTAATGAAGAGGAAAATATTGAGCGTGTTGCTTGAAGCAATATTTCTACTTTTTTAAGCATATCTTCATAGCTGCCTTCACCCGTTTCCTTCCGATACGTTGTACAGGGTTGGGAGAGGCCAGGAAGAACGAGGTATTAACAGTAAGTTGGCTTGTGTCCTTTGAGTTGTTTTATAATTTTTCTCTGTGTAATAATATTCATTGCTCTCTGGTTTGTTTTTGTTTTTTAACCTAGTTTGAGTTGCTGGCCAATAGAAAAATAAAGCTTAAGGTTCTGTACTGATTCTGTTTAGCAAAACCAAAGGGGTGCTGTGAGCCAGAGGGATTCCTCGGGATGCTTGAGGAACCGGCTCCTCGACAGCAGGAGAAGCTGGACTGAGGGACCAGGCTGGGAAGGAAGCTGGGGAAGAACCTGCTTCACGTTGCTGGTCTCACTGGCCTGGCTGTGATCTGCTGCCGTGGGGCACTGTGGACTGTCCTCCGTGTGGCAGCCAGAGAGCTGGAGTCACAGATCCTCAGGGCACCGGGCGTTGCACGTCAGCTGCTGTCTGTTCATGGAGGTGGGAACACCCAGCACTGCTGTAGGGTGTGTGGAACACCTAACTGTGCTCACTGGGGTACTCGGTGACCTCTCTTGTTCTTGTCACACAGGCTGCACTGCTGTCATCCTGTGCAGAGCACCAGGGCAGACAGAGCAGGGCCTTTGTCATTGGGTAATTTACATTCACAGAATCACAGAATCTCAGGGATTGGAAGGGACCTTGAAAGTTCATCTAGTCCCATCCCCCTGCTGGAGCAGGAACACCTACAGCACATCACA
>VZTM01041222.1:47451-68311 GCA_013400555.1 Jacana jacana | reverse complement strand
GGGCTCTGGCAGCAGGGCTGCCCATTCCTACCGCGGTGGGATCACGGGACCTCTGCGGGGTAGCTCACAGCCACGTCAAAAAGAGGGAGGAGTTGTGAGCCCTTTGTTATTGCCCCTTGGGGTTCAGCGTTGAGAGCTGCCCGTTGCAGGTTTCAGGTAGGCCTGTGTGCAGGCGGGTGGCAGGGCCTGCCTGCAGCTGACAGGCATGGCCGCTCGGGGGCTCTCGGGGCTGTGAATTCAGCTCCTGCAATCCAAGTGAGTCTCATTCAAGCTGCTTGGCTGAGGGGACAGCTGGGCCACGGTGTCGCCAAGCTCCAGGGAAGTGCTGTACAGGTCACACTGGTGTTCCCTCACCCAGAAGGGAAGGTAGCAGCTTCAGCCCCGGCAATGTGTCTGAATCTCATGGTGCAGCAAAGCGCTGGTCACACAAGACTGAGAATTGGGACTCGTCCTGGCCTGCTCTCTCTTCAGAGCAGGCACTTCTGCTGCAAAAGCCCCCAGTTGTGTTGGCACTGGTACAGTACCGCTGTGGTGAAGGCAGATGCTCTCCTGAGATGCATCGGGTAACACAGGGATGTGATCCCATCCATTTATGAGACCTCGTCCCAGGACTTCAGTGCAGCTACAGGTATCTGTCTTCAGGTGAGATGAGTTGAAGGTGGAGTGTGAACAAAGAAGGGAGGGCTGGAGGAGCAGGATGGGCTGGGCTTCTAATTGCCTGTTTGCAGCAGGGGCACAGAAGGTGGCACGGGTGGCTCTGTGTTAAATGTCTCCCAGGCAGCTGCTTGGCCACCTTGGCTGTTCTGCCAAGGCCGAAAGAAATGTCCCAAACTCCTCCCCTCCTGGTGCCTTGGCTTGTTCCCCTCCGTGACATTAGGGGTGCGGTGTGGTTGCAGTTACCCTTTTGCATCCCCAGAGGGGAATTAGTCCCTCTTCTGCAAGACTGTCATGGAGTGGAATCTGTGAAGTCTGCAGCGCCGTGTCTTTCAGCATGAAGCAGTTGCTCAGAAGCAATTTCACTTCTTGTTTGAATTGGCTCCTTCCGCAGTGTCTGCCATCAGGGTGCAGTCACCACCCTACAGCATCACCCCGGCCCGCGCAGCCGCAGCTCGCCGGCCTGGGGCTCTCTTGAGGTGGGAGCAGGGTTCTCCCCCTGTGGACCTGGAGATCTGGGCTGTGCTAATTGCCCTTGGCAGCAGTTAGCTCTGCTGGTGGCCTGCTCTCTTAGCCCAGTACAACTTGCTCAGGAATAAAAGGGAAAACAGATGTAGCAGTAAATAATTTCTGCAAGGGTCCAGCTTTGGGGCAGCCCCTCTGTTCCTGCCGTTGTAAATCAGACACAAGAATGTCATGGTCCTCTGCAGGGCGGCTTCTCACCCCAAACCACTTCACAAAAATGCTTTTTCTGCCTCTGCCATATAATTGGGAGGAATTTTTCCCCGCAGGGAGGCCTTGGTGGCCCTTTCTTTGGCTGTTTATAAAGCCTCCCTTGGGTGGTGTTTGGAATGGCCTTGTTTTCCTATTGGGCTGCGACAATGGAGAGAGACAGACAAGGAGCAGGCAGCGATTCTCTCCTCCTGGTGAGACAGGACAAACACACCCTCCTTTCCTACTGTGAAACCTCCCCGGGTTTCCATATGTACTTGTGTCTGTGCACCCTGGGAGAAGGTGCCCCATGCCACGTCTCAAGCAGCACCATCGCTCTCCGTGGGCATGGGTGCACATGGGCAGAGACTGACAGCTTCTCCTGGTGTGGCTGGGTTCGCTGTGGGGTCCTGGGCTGGCTCCTGCGCTATTAAAGAGCGGCTCTTCAGGCTGCTGGCCACATTGTGCCTTGTTTCCCAGCCCAGCTGCTTCCCTGGAAGGAGCTCATCTGCCTGCTGCTTCCCTGCACCAGAGTCTGGTTGGGAGGAGAGGTGGCAGTTCTGCTGGTGGCACTGCCTGGCTGGGCAGGAAAGCAAGGGGGGAGAGATTCATGTGGTGCCTTCAGAAGACACAAATCCCTTGTGAGGAGGGGGCATGATGCTCTCAAACCATCTCTAATCACATGAACAGCAGGGATGCTGCTGCCCACCTGAGCCATTCAGTGACACTGCGGCACAGCAGACTGCCAGGCACACTGGGGTTTTGAAGTCCTCTTACTCCCTGCAAAGGAGGCTGCTCTTCCTGCTCTCTCGGCTCTCGGCATTAGTAGAAAGGATGCTGCACGCACCCAGACCATCAGGGTCAGCAGCTTTCTCTCTTCTGATTACTGCTCCCGCATGCAGAAATGGAGCTGCTGTGCATTATGCATTTCCAGCATTCATTGTCTGAAGTAGTGAACTATCCTGCTGACAAGGAGAGAGCAGTTTCACCGGGTGGAGAGAGCCCAGTGCCCCAGGAGGGCCTGAGCCTGAATGTGGCTGCACTACTTGGACAGCAACCCCAGCCCTCCTGCCTTGCAGCCTCAGAGGTGGCTTTGACGGCCATAAGACATGTCTCTGGGAACTGTGGGATGAGGGTGTGGGTCACACCAAGCCCCATGCAGCCCTCTGTGGTTAGAGACCAATCCAAACTGTTGACTTCAGGGTGCAGGATGTGTGCAGTGATGCATCACAACTTTGGCCATAGGTGTATCTGTATCTATGTATCTCATCCTGCTGCACTGGAGAATCACAGAATGGTTAGAGTTGGAAGGGACCTTAATGGTCATTGCATTCCAACCCCCCTGCCACCTCCCACTAGAGAAGGAAACTCCTTCCAGCCTGGCCTTGAACACTTTCAGGGATGGGGCATCCACAACTTCTCTGGGCAACCTGTTCCAGTGTCTTACCAGCCTCACAGTAAAGAATTTCTTTCTGGTATCTAAGCTAAGTCTCTCCTCTTTCAATTTAAAACCGTTACCCCTCCTCCTATCACTACACTCCCTGACAAAAGTCCCTTTCCAGCTCTCCTGTAGGCTCCTGTCAGATACTGGCAGGCTGCTATAAGATCTCCCTGGAGCCTTCTCTTCTCCAGGCTGAACAACCCCAACTCTCTCCCCCCGTCCTCACAGGAGAGGTGCTCCAGCCCTCTTACCATTTTAGTGGCCCTCTGCTGGACCCATTCCAACAGGTCCATGTCCTTCCTGTGTTGAAGACTCCAAAGCTGGACACTGCTCCAGGTGGGGTTTCACAAGAGCAGAGAGGATTTCTGCTGCCCACAGGAACTTTCACAGGTGAGGTTTTTATTTCTTATTTTGCTCAGGAATGCTGCAATCCCTTTACCCCAGAAACCTGCCACCGCAGAAGCGTGCTCAGTCCTTCCAGAGTCATGGTCCCTCTCTCCCTTCCCAGCAGAGGGATGTCCTGTCCCCTGGAGGGTCAGCAGCCACAGCCACAGCCTTCCCTCTTGTGAAGGGCTCCCCAGCCTGGGATTAGCGAGGCACCAAGGCGAATTGTTGTATCTCACAGCAAACACCTTTCTCATTAACCTCGCAGTGCCCCGTTAGCAGGGGGCTGCGCCGCTCGGTACCGTGCCACACTCGCAGCACGTATTTTAAGTATTGACAAAGCCGCTTCTTCCCTGGGAGAGCTGCCTCTTTAATCGCCTTTTAATCCTCCCAAGGAGTCTTCCCCGGCTGTTTTACATGCTTTGATTTCTGGCAGCCCATTCTGGGATGCAGCTTTAAGCAATGATGGCCTGAGATGGGAGGTGCAGATTTTGAGACTGGGACTTCAAGCACTGCCTCCCCTCCTGGGGGGTGTCAGCTCCGTTCCCCCAGGCCAGAAACAACAGCTGATATCACTATGAGATGATATCTAAAGGCACATCCCTCCATGCCTAGTTCTTACAGCTCCTCTCTTGCATGTTATTCCTCTGTTATATGCTGTGTTTTCAGGTACTATTTTATATTTATCTAGATTAAAATTGCCCCATTTAACTGTGCCCAGCTCTCAGAGATACCCCAGGCTAATTCCCATTTGGTTCCTCCTTGCATTTTCCGTCTCTCCTCTGTCAATCCACAAATGTGATCCATGTTATATTTTCTTTTCCTCCTTTCTCCCTCTCCCACTGTTCTCTTCCAGGAGTTTAATGAGTATTTTTAATAGCTGTCAGTTGAAGGCTGACCTGCTCTTTCCTTACCCGAACGCCTCATGCTCCCTGGATGGGCTCAGGAGTGATTCAGTTGTTTGGGCTCTAGCTGGCAAGGATTACTCAAACATTCCCGAGGTTTGTCCACGCTTCCAAGTTGAGCAATCCTGAACCCCAGCACAGGGAGTGGAGAGTGGAGTCCTAAATCATCAGATAGCAAAGAAGGCTGTGTCTGTATTAAATACGTTTTTCAACAAAACCAACCCCCAAATTTATTCAAACATATGTCACGATCCACTTGCCATAGTTAGTGCCACTGGATGAGGCTATTAAAATAACAGTCCCTACAAACACAGGCTTTTGGTGCCCTTTTCACCACAAAACCCAACCCTGCCTTCTGGAAGTCATCTGAATGTAAAGGACCGTGGGTGAGAAGAGGCGGAGTTCCAGAAGCAGAGCTGTAGAGATGGGGTTGAGGTGCTGATTGGGAACACCGCAGCTTGGTATCGCATCCCCAGTTTGCCTGGAGGTTTGCATACCCCTCTTGCATTGGGGATTTTGCTGGAACTCCACAATGCCTTTAGCAAGGTCATTCAGGTGGTACTGGTGCTGGATGGGAGGGGACAGGCACACAGCACGGCAGAAGGCTGTCCTGCACCTGCCTGGGTGGGCGCTGATCTCCTCTGCAGCCATGAGCCCGCTGCCAGGGGCTGCTGCGCACGGTGGGCAAATGAATTCCTATCGGTGTTTCTTTTCCCCTTCTAATCATACTTCCTTTCCCTTCTCCCCTTCCTTTTAGCGTCTGCACAAGCTGTGCCAAGCCCCAGGTACCCCCTGTTGCAGCTGCACCACCTAAGTGCTGCCTGTGACCCCAGCAACAATAAAAATGTTGCTCCAAAGGAGCCGTGACCCTCTGAAACTGCTGAACTCTGGTGACACTCCTCTTCTGAGACCAACAATGGGAAATGCAAATGGGTGACAGGCTGCAGCCTGTGGTTTAGCATCAGCAATTTCTTCTAGTTTTGCATAGCCAGGAGCTTCGAGTAAACTCGATTCTGCTCTTGCAGGGAGAGGTTTCTGGAATGTGAATGCAAATAACTCCTGCTCTCCACGCACCACTGGAGATGCTCTGGTTTCACTGCTTTAGGATTCAGGGTCCAAGGATGCTCGTCATCTCCCAGGGGGAGATGCTGCCAGGCTGTGGGTTAACTAAAAGCAGGAACTAGGCTAGAGAAGAGAGGGGAGCTTAGGGTTTGAGGAGAGGGAGGCAGTTCCCGCTTCACCTGCTTAGAGGCAGCTCAGGGGAACAGGTTCACTTTTCTGGCCCAGTTTTTAATGACACTTCTCCAGGAAAGGGTCCTGGAGGGAGGAGGTAGTGAGTTGCAACTCCCCTAGGGGTTTCCACCTGCCCTGTGCTTGGGCCAGCAGGCAGAGCAGCCCTGCTGACACCACCTCCTGGGAAGCAGTCAGAAAGGACAGGCTGTAATTAAGGCAATTATGCCTTTAATTAGGGATAATTGAGGTAATGGCTTTTTTTCCAGTCTACATCTCCTCTCCCAGATAACCTATGAGCTAAGCTGAGCCCCCTTTTAGGGTTTGTAGGAGACAAATGTTCACACCTTGCTTCCTTTGGCTAATTAATCCTGTCCCCACTCCCACTAGAGGTGGCCAGAGATGCCTTCATTTGCTCTTAGTGAAGTCAGTTGGGGCATGAGGGTTATTTGAAAGCCTGAAGGAGCTCCTAGGCAGTTCTTTGATGGGTTGGTTTTCCCTTCTGCACATCTAGCTCAGGAAAGGGACTGTAGCACCAGCCAAAACAGACATGTTGGGACTGAGCCCAGCAGTGGTGCCCGGGGCACAGTGGCTGAGCTACAGACAGAGGGGATGCGCTTTGACCCAAGAGCAGTCTGGACTGAAGGCTGGGTGCTCACCAAAAGGCTGCAGGATGGAAGAGATGAAGCTGCGTGCTGTATTTTCATTATCTCCCATCCCACACTGCAGAAGCACTAGGATAAGGCCAGTGACACGTCCCTAATGTGTCACCACCATCAGGCAGCTCAGAACAGCTGAGGGCAGGAGCAGCCTCCTTCCCAGTGCCCTGCCTGGCACATCCCAACTGTGGCATGATACCTGTCCCTGCCTGGGGGAAGCAGCAGTTGCCACAGCTGATTTAGGTTTTGGGGGTTGCTATGCTGCAGGTGGCCTGAGCTCTTACCCTCTTGATTGCAGAAGGTAAGGAGCAGCAGAGGGATGGCCATGGCTTTAGCTCCAGCAGTTCTGCAATGAGCTTTTTCCTATACAGGAGCTGCGAGATGATCCAGGGACGGGGGCTGTGTCCTGGGAGCGAGGGTTAAATAAACCCTGTAGTCAACAAAACAAATGTCGTGTCCTCTCAACTGAGGCTTGTTCCAGTTTTTATGTCCAAGAGCTGAGCCCAGCCTCTCTGTTATGCAGGTAAGTGCTAATTTGGGTGTCTCTGACACTAGAGTGAAGGGAACAAGAGATGGGGAGGAAATATGGAGATGCTTTTTGCTTCAGCTTTTTCACAGAGCTCTGTCTGTGGTGACTTTTTGCAGCTGGCTTCTTCTGCAGCTGGGGTGAAAGGTCCACTTGAACTTGCTGTTGCATGTTTGCCCGCTTATGAGACTTGTCCTTCCCATCACACTCAAGAGAAAATCTCTGCTATCTCCTGGAGAGAGGTGGCATTGTCTCGATCAGTTCTCACACCGTGAGGGATGCTGCCTCTAACAGGTGGAGGAAGTGGATTGGAAAAGGGCAAATGGAAAAAGTGGGTTGCAAAGGGGGCAGTTATGATGAGGCAAGAGTGGGGTTCCCTCTGGCAGGGGAGCAGTGCTGCCCCCTCCCTGCTTTTCCCTCCCTTTGGTGCTAGAATACACCAGGGACCACTTGTTCTGCATCCTGGGCTGCAGTGGCCCAACACTGTGACCAGAAATAGGTGGTATCCCAGTAGCAAAAATGTGAGCAAGGCTTAAAGTCCGAAAGGGTCCCGCTGTTTGGTAGAGTTGGATATGAAGTTGGGTGGCACACTCCACATGTCTGACCTCTTCTAAACCAAAGGACCTCCTCAAGGCTAGGTGTGTAGTTAGGTACAGGAAACATCTCTGTGTTTTAAACCAACCCTCTGAGGTCATCTACTCCTTGCTTTGGAGAGTTCACCCAACCTCCTGGAGCTGGGAAGATGCCTTCTTCCTCACTATAGGTGCTGGTGTGTTGATTTTATACGTGCATATACCCCATAAGTCACACTCTGCCAACTGCACATCTCAACACCAGGTTGTACATCAGCCATTGCTCCCTGCTGCTCTACTGTGTGGTGAGAGATGGGCAACCACCATCCTCCCCAGCTGATGGGCCAGCCTGCAGACTAAGGTCCATGCTGATAGAGGCCAAGAAGCCTAGGTTTAATTTGGGGCTGCTGTTTGTTGCACTGATGAAGCTAAGGCTGAAGAATCTCCTGCACGTGAGGTCAACCTTAGAGCTGGTGTTCACAACTCTGAGGTCTTTGAGGTGGCCCTGAGCTTGGTGGTGTCCTGATTTGGGCTTCAAGCTAGGACAGGTGGGGATGCTGGCTGCCCTCTCTCACAAGCCTACTTGTACTAGTTGCAGTGGCAGCTTGCTGGTAGACCTCTGGAAGGTTCCTGCCCGAGACTTTGGGGTGAGCAGCAGAGACAGGATCAGGCACATGGCATCTCATCCAGCACCCTATTCATGAGCTGTCCTTTGCTGCTGAGGAGCACCATGGCTGCACTCTCCTGCCCCTCAAGGCCAGCTCTCCGAAGTACCTCAGTGCTTTCTAGGTATCTGGCCTCAGTCATCCAGCGGGATTAAATCCAGCCTGTGTGACATCTGCCTAAAAGTTTCCTGGGGCCCTGGGGCTCAGCTGCTCCCTGGAGTAGCATCTCCCATTGCCTGTAAATCAGGCGCTGACACGACTTTAATACAACTTTTTAAAGTATGCATTTGTATCTAGTAAGCCCTTGAGTATGGCAGAGTCCCTTTTATATTGAAATTCAGGCTCCTCAATAACATTTTATTATGAGGCTTGCTATTTTTGGAATTGCTGTTACTCTGTTATGAGCAAGGCACCTAACATCCTTCGATATGAAATCATTAAGGGCACAGCAGAGTTCATTACAGGGGCATTTCTCTGGATTAAGAACAAATCAATACTACATACTAATATCACAGCCTGGTACCTGGCTTCGGTTGCAAATAGCACATCCAGAGAGGCAGATACACTTCTTTTGGCCTCTTGTGCTCTTCTTCCAATATCTTATTTACTGTTTTCCCCCAAGCTGTTGTGATGGATTTATGAGCAGACAAAATCCAAGGGTTGTTTTTCCTTGAGCTACCTGAATATTGTAGCTTTTAAAACAGAGGAGAAAGAAATAACCAGCTTAAGTTTGTGATATTGCAGGACTCTGACATGCAATATGACTTCCCTGCTTCTGCCAGGAGAGCCCCCAGAAACAGAGGAGCAGAAGGGAGCAATGGCCTGAAGCTCTCTCTGGTGACATGTAGTTGATCGCGTTCAGATTTAGAATGTTTCGTATGTTTTGAGCTGGGAAAATACCTGGGGCAGGTGGGTTGGGAGGGGAAAAAGGATGAGTACTATTTGTAAGAAGCCTCCAGTAGAAAGTTCTGCTGACCAAGTATCCCCTGGAGGAGTTGCCTGCTTTTGTGGAAATCTGTCCTGGATTGAGATATGGGAGCAGCTGGACTTTGTTGGCCTACTGGGCATGCTGCACTGGCAGAGAATGACATTAAACACTGCTGTCTTGGTGGGTCTGGGGCAATAGGACCACAGCCTCCATGAAGGACCTTCACTCAAGCACTGCATGACCACCTTGACCTTGTGTGGAAGCTCCAGCTTCGCTTGGGATAATGCAGATCTACGTCCTACACATGGCCCAAAGCAGGTTTGTCTATCTGTGGTTTGAGACAAGAGCAGGACAAAAGGGATTTAACTGTGCTTGACACTGGGCTGTGGAGTGGAAAGGAAAGGCCAGGCCGTCAGGACCCACCAGTTACTCTGGCTGTTGCTCACCATCAAGATCTGGGTCTCAAGGTGTCTCCCACTGTAGCTGAAAGAGGAGTTTCTCCATGTTGCTGCTCCCAGCTATTGCAGCACACAATGTTCATTCGGTTTAGCAGCAGCTTGGGCAGCTGAGGTGAAAGCTGCTGAGGTCAAAGGCATTTGGTTCTCTTTATTTATTAGAAGTAATTATTCATCAGTGGAATTTAATTATTACTTTTTTGCCTTTAAGAAATGTTGCTTAATGGAGGAAAGCAGCTGTTTGTCTGGGCTGCATTTAGTGCTGAGTAGATCCAAAGGGGGTTTTCTTCAAGCTGTTCTGACAATAATAATAATACTAAAAAAAAATCCATTTGGTAAAGTGTGGAGCTGTAGGCTGTCTTTGTAATGAGCTGAAGCACTCAAGCCCTTATTAACTTAATGCTTTCGTTTACTGGCTTGTTCCTGGAGGAAGACCTCCTGGTCAAACTGCTATTGCTCCTTTAAAATACTAAAGTTAGTAATTGCTTCAGCTGCATAGCTCATTATGAGGAGCAGCCTACATCTCAGAGTAGCGCCCCTCCTCTTGGCTTTGTTTTTAAATTTTGGGGGGCGATTTTAGCAAAACCTCTTGTTATACCTCCAGCCCAGGCGTTAGCTATTCCAGTGCTGCATGTAATTTTATAAACTCAATTATAGAAGTTCTGCTTTTCCACTCTCTTTGGAAATGGGAGGCTTGAGGGCTCGGCTGTATCACACACCATTGCTGTATTGATGAAGAGCTGGGCAGAGCCCATCAGCTGGTGGGTAGTGGCTGATCAATGTTGGTAGAAGCACATCCTAGCTCATCAGGGCAGCCTTTAACCATGAGTAGCTGACTCTGCTCTGATTACCATATACCTCTTTTTTCCTTTAAGTGGATGTTTTCTCCCTTCCCCCTCCTAGGGGAAGGTTTTCTCCCCTTCCCTCCTCTGGGAAGGAGCAGGCTCTCGCCTGTGCTATACTCGGGAAGACTTAGTTAAAAGGAAAAAAGAAAAAGGTGAAGGGAGCACTTTAACTCATCTTTGAGTAACTGGCTGGAGCTAACTGGGATTTAGCTGTGTTCTTGTACCTTCTGGATTGCTGGGGACAGTGATGCTGCTGATCTCTGAATTTCTGCACCAGCTCAGGGCAGCAGCTCACCATCAGCAGTTCCAGCACTGGGCTCTGCTCTCAGTCAAAAAGCACCTTTTAAAAATCTATTTAAAGATATTCCGTTACGATTTGAGGGCGGTATATGATAGGGAGTCCGTGACAAGAGGGATGCAAGAAGACACCAGGGGTTGGGTGAAATTAGGCTTCTTTCTCTTCTCCACCTCTGATGGTTTCTGAAGGCTGGGATGAGTGCCATCTCAGAGGTACAGGCAGGGAAACTGAGGCACCGCAATGGTGGTTTGCCTGAGGTTTGTGTAATGAGCCTATTTGTTCTTCTCCAGGCCTGTCCCTAAACATACACCTTATGGTGAAGTATTGTTCTGTCTTTGAAACTCATGAACAATGGTGTCATGTGGAGATGGGCAAAAGGAGACTCCCTTGCTGATGTGACCATACTGGAGAAAGCAAATGGTGGAATGGAATGGACCCAGAGTACACCAGTGTCGGAGCATGGATTCCCACTGAGCTTCCTCCCCTTGGATTGGGTCTCTGGAGAGATGTTGGTAAGGACAGTGACGTTTATGTTGATCTCTGAGGTAATTCAAAGCTTGTAGATACCATTGTGGTGAACCACTAGAAAATGTGGTGAGCAGGCCCTCAAGGAAGGTCAGCACCTCAAGGTGGGTGCAGAGCAGAGCAGTCCTACTGCTGGGCACCGATTTATTTCATATTTTTTTAAAAGCACTTCATTTCTTGGAGTGCTCTAAGTGCTCCTGCTTTTAAAAGAAGGAAGTCTGATTCCTAAAGAGCTGATATTCAGTGTTCATTCCTCAGGCTCCAAAACCAGCCCTTAGTGTAGGGCGTGGGTTAATTCAAAATCATTAGTGCCTACGGAAAGTCTTGACCACAGCCATTCCTGCTTGCTTTGAAGTTTGCCTTTAACGGACAGCTTCTTGCACTCCCCAAAGTATTTGGGCTTTTAGCTTTTTGTCTGCTGTTCTGTGCCTTTCTTTGATCAGTATTTGTTCAGCTCCTGAAAGCAGAAAATAATGAACCCATTTTATTAAAACACTTGCTTTGTATTTGGGAGGGATAAATGAAAGACTTTCCAGCATGAATTCTCTAGCTTGGCTGTTTCAAGACATAATGTTCGATACAGGAGCAGATGCATCAGGAAGGAAACTGTGGAGAACTTGTGTGGTGCTTGGGAGCTCCATGTCTTCAGGCCAACTACGTGTGACCTACAAGCATAAGACAAGGTGTGGGTCACCAAAAGGGGTGACTGCCCAAATCTGGAAGATGTGCGCTTGTGGAGAAGGAGAAATAAGACTGGGGGCAGGAAACCTAATGGGTTCTGCATGTTTTGTCTCTGCACCTCCTAGATGTTTCTGCAAAGAGCATCAAGGAGAAAGAGAAAGGCACTGGAATTGGCTGCCCAGGGAGGTGGTGGAGTCACCATTTTTTTAAGAGTGTTTAAAAAACCACAAAATGTGTTTAAGAGTAGACTGGATGTGGTGTTGAGGGATATGGTGTAGGAGAGAACTTGTAGAGTAGGGCTGATGGTTGGACTTGATGATCCCAAGGGTCTCTTCCAACCTGAATGATTCTATGATTCTATGAGATGAGGGTTTAAAGGAGACTGGTCCCATGTAAATATTGTGCTGTTTCCAAGCACTAGCCCAAAGTGAAGCTGGTTGCTTTGCAGCTCCCTCCAGGTGGCTGGAGTTGCTGAAGCCAAAGATAACTTCTTGCCTTTTACTTCTTTTTATGGCCTTACGTGCTTCAGATGCCCACAGCTGAGGTCTGCAGCAAGTTCTAAAAGCTCTTTGAGTATCTAAGACTTGGGCACCTCAAACAGCTTTGCTTAGCAGAACTTAACAAAACGAATTAATGTTGGACACTCAAGTGGTGTGGGGCACCACACGCCACTGGGCTGTTTCAAGTCACATTGAAGTTAATGAAAAGGCTCCCACAGACTTCAGTGAGCGACACATCAAACCGCGCAGCGTGGCGAAGCCGAAGTCCCAGCCACGTGCTTCCTGCCCTTGGGTTTCAAACATCTCTATTGTGCTGGCCCTGTCGAACAATTAAAAATGCTTTCTCACTGGCTGGAGGAACCGAAATAAAATTAGGTCTGAAAACAAAGCCACAATGTAAAATCATGGCAGGAGCACACGGAAGGGGAAATCAAAGCTGTGTTCATCACCTGGGCAGTCAGAGACACGTGGAAATAACATTATTTTGCAGAGGTCTCAACCAAAAAGTTCCAGGGGTAAGAAAATCTTGCTGGCTAATTAAGCTCAAATGGATGTACCTGGTTCTGCTCAGAGACAGAACTAAGTAGAAGTGCTATTATCTTAGTAGGTTCAGTACTGAAGTTAGAAACTATTTGGAATTAAACTGCTTTTAGAGGAAAATAAAGTGCTTTTTTTTTTTTTTTAAGTGGGAGGAAAAAATATATTTTTCCTGTAGAGCTATTTGCAGGGAAAGAGCTGGCTCATGTTCTGCATCCTCACAGCTTATTACCAATGAAATGTAAATTTGTAGCCACAGGGCTAGTTAGGCATCTCTATGGAAATGTACAGCTACGGGGCTTGTGCTCTGGCTGTAGCCAGTGTTTTCAGAGTTTTTCTTCACACAGACAAGAAGCATATAGAAGTCAGACTTTAGTATCCAATTCCAGGCTGCATTTGGGGAAAGGTGATGGGAAGAACAAAAACCCAGCACGCATCTCTCAATAAATCACCCTGGGGGAGACCCTCACAAGAGGTTGTTTTTCAGAGCAAAACTCCTTCTGAAATATAAGGCTTGAGGCTCGTTACAGGTAGGCAAAGAAGCACTTCAATTCCTTCCTGCAGATGGACTCAGAATCATGATTGAGAAGGTTTTTGTTCTTTTTTTAAAACTGGAATTTCAAGAAAAGTAAAGCTTTCCAAGCAGACGTGTACCTTGGTGCTGATGCTCCAGGTGGAAGCCGGATGCTGGACTCCACAAACAGATTCCTCTCTACTTTCATGACCTCATCTTCCATCACGTGCTTCTCTGGTACTAATTCATTATTTTTATATGATGGTGACAAGTGACAGTCCTGCAGGAGGCTGCCCTGGCCCCAGAGAGGCTGCAGCCTGGGTGACGGGTTCTTCTGTTGCGCTTCTGATTGTCCTTGCTTGCTTTCCCGGTACCAGGTTAGTGCGATGCTGCAAGTCCTTCAAAACAGACTTGAAAAGTGTCCAAAATGCCTCATATACAAAGTGAACAAACAACTGCAGAGCAGTGGGGTTTTTTTTTTTTTTGATTTGTGGTTTTCTTTTTTTTTTTTCCCCAGCAATCTCTCAATTGACAGATTTCTGCATGTAATTGAGGGCTGCCTATTCAGTACAATTTATCTTTTTTGTGTCACTTCTACTTACCTGTTCATTCTGCTAAGGGTTTTTTATCAAGATTCAGGAAAAGCAGGAAAAGGCAAGGTCTTTTTTTTTCTTTTTTCCCTTTTCCCTCTGTATACTCATGTCTCTTTTACATTGGTTTTAAAGAGTATGGTTGTTGTAAGCATATTTAATGGCTCTTCTCAAAGAGACCCAGCAGGTGAGAAAGCAGATCCAATATGCTTATTGCAGAAGCAAGCATGGGAGAGAGGACAGCAAAAAGGGAATTCCTTTCCTAGGTACCAAAGAGCGGAGATGAAAGCTGGGATTTATAGAAATCCAGGGAAAAATTCACTGACTCTTTATGGAATGGGATTTAAGCTCTGCTTCTGCTCCTAACCCTCTGAAGGACAAAACTCGAGACAACCTTTTCTATCAAGGCAGTAGACCATTTGCTTTGCCAAACTACAGGAATGGCTTTTTTTGGTCAATGCTGGGTTTGGAAAGTCCCGAGGAAAAGCTGTGGTGCAGACAGGTTGTCATGTGCTGCACGAGCCAGTATGAATGTCTGCTGTGACAGTCTCGCTACTCGGGTTGGTTTCTTCTGCTGCTCCTTGTGTAACATCTGTCTGCCAGAGTGATACCAGACTGTCTCTGGCTTCTGCTGCACCCTGTTTTCTCTCTGAGAAACAGTAATAAGAGCAACCAAGGTGGTTTTTTTCCCTCTTTCCTTTGAATTTTTCACTGAGGCCTGCTGTGTTCTTGCAAATTGCATCTTCGTTCTCGCTATTTAAGAGCCATAGCTTTTCATATCAGGCAACTTGGCATCGGCTTTGAAAGGGAACATGTTCTTCTAACGCGGAAAACTAGATTAGAAAATGGCTTTTGCAGACAGAAAGCCAGTCCCGTCGGCTCGTCTCACCCCGTCCGTTGGCAGCGAGGCAGGACAGCTTGCACCGCGCACGGCTGCCTCCGCCAGACCTACCAGCCGGGGCGGCTGCTGCGCTTCCTCGGAAGGGCTCGCACGCTGGGCACGGGCTGGGGACGGCGCTTCAGCTCTTTGTGAACACGCTGGCAGGGATCTGACCTCCCTGTAACGCTCCACCGCAGCACGGGGAAGCGCCCTGCGGGAGCTCTGTTTGGAAAGGTCACCCTATATTTCATAGTGTCCCTTTTAAGAAAAGATAGCCTGAAAGAGAAGTGAAGTTTGAAGGGGTTTTTGGGTGGTTTTTGTTTTATCTTTGAGCGCATTTAGCTAGCTCATCGGCGGGCACGCAGAGCGTAAGCGATCCAGCTAGGGACCAAATGCCAGAATCAATGGCTTAATTCTCTTTGCGTTAGGGTAAAGCATATGGTTTTAAAACATCTTTGGTGAAGAACTGCTGAACATGGGAAACATCTACTATTGCCTTGTGCTAAATTGAAAAGCAAGTTCAAGTGTAAAGATTGGTGGGGTGATAGCCAAAGGCAAAGCACTCCCACAACTTGTTTTGTGAGTCCATCTAGTTTTAACGGCTGCGCGTCCAAGTCTGACCCAGTAAGCACATTAAATAATTACCATTTCTGGAACCAGAGGTTTTGTTCAAACCTGCTTCTTTTTAGTTCTTCAACTATGAAAAAGAATCTGCAGAGTTGCTTCTTACCCAGCACCTGACCTGAGAGGGCCTAAAGTTTAACTGTGCAGCGCAAGCTACAGGATTATCATCTCTCCCAGCCCATTTTCCTCCAAGGCTTTGCCCTACGCTGACATACAGGCTGATGCTGCATCTGAACAGACTCCTGAGCGTGCAGAGGGGTAGAAATTGGCCTCCTCTGTTTCCAGGTAAGGTGGGTGTCTGTCTGCTCACACCCCCCACTGAAATGGAAGTCGGAGAACAGTGCCAAATGTGGCCCAGCTTTCAAGCTGACAGTGCGATGGGAAGTTGTGGCCTTGTAGCAGGGTCAGTGCCTGTCCCAGCGTGGGTAACCGCCATGAGCCCCACACAGAGAGCTCATCTTTCCATGCTTCCTTCCACCACAGCCCAGAGCACCCTCTGTTGGGCCAGGCAGTACCACGCCACACGCGCAGCCCCACGTGAAGCCAATGAAAGGAGTAACAGGCGGAAAGCTTGTACGCGAACCAGCTACAGCGCGGTGCAGGTGCTTGGCAAGATCAAGACTTTGATCCTGTTCACACCAGCATGTGTAAATTCTCACATCCAGTGCTTTCCATGGGAACGCTCAGACATGTTTTACCTAAAAGAAGGGCACTGCACCATCTGATCCGCTGTTTTTCTGTAATACAGCAGCCCCAGTGCTTTGTAAGACCTGGGATGGAGACCACAAGGTGATTCTAACTGCAGGGGAAAGTGCACTCTGCAGGCTCCAGCTTTCAGGAATGACATGTCATTCTTACCAAATTTACCTAATTCCCCATCGCTGGAACCCTGAGCTTCAGTCCCATGTTTCTAATCCCCTTACCTGCCCAGTGCAAAACACTGAACTCGGAGTAACCAGCACAAGCCCATGGCAAAACCTAAGCAGACACTTAACTCTATCCAGAAACTGTATAAAGGCTACAGAGAAAGACTGCCTTTATTTAAAAATGTTTATGAAATATAGTAATTTTCCTACATGAACAAACATTTACTTTTGCTGGCAGAAGCATCTAGAAGTTCATAACACATCTCCAAACACAGATTTTAAAAAGAAGCATCCAAGCTTTTAATTTAATCTCCAAATTTTGGTTAAGTGGACTTCATTTGTCCCTTGTTTCCTTGAAAGAGGTTAGTGGTTCGGGGCAGTATTTTCTCCAGAAAGTAAACATCTCTCAATGGTTGCACTACAGGTGGTTTTCATTCTCTGCTGCCTGAAGTCCAGTTTCCAGTTTCGAATTAGAGATCTGTTCCACATGACTTGCAGCACAGTACTTTTTTCAGCCTATTTCTCCAGGGGTGCATAATTCAAAAGCTTCTCAATCAGATCCACGTGAGCCAGGAGCATTCTGCGGCAGCAGTATCTCTTCAAACCAAGGGCATCCAGGGCATCTCTATTAATGAACAAGAACAACAATGAAAAAAATAGTGGATGAAGTGAGTCAGAACCACTTGTAAGTGTTCCTAAGCAACGTACTGATTACTTTGAGCTTAGTCATAGAGGAAAACTTGTCTGCAGTTCAAACTAAGAAAGAGAAATTTAGCATGTGCTGTTGATGTTCTTTTCTATTTACTGCTGTTGACAGGGTGTTTGCCTGTTCTCTGGCCTGCAGGAGCACACCATCTTCTGTTGAACCTGGCATCCAGCTGACAGAACCCCTGAACTTTCAGAGGTAAGTCTGCAGAGCTCCCACAGGAACAGAACCGTAACAGACCAACTCTTAGGAATTTCCTCTTCTGAACTACCTGACTCGTGAGGGTGTACCTGGTCATGAAAGAGACTTGAAATATGGTACATTTCTAACCTCAATTATTTAACTACAGTAACTCAGTCTTCCTTTTACAAACACCAGTCTGTAGAAAAGAGAGGAGCCAATCTGGCTATAAAAATCTGATCCATCAAGAGCTGTGAATGTACTAACAGGAACAAAGTTTGGAAACCTAGGAAGTGATTTCCATTCATTCTAAAATCCTGGACAGTCCATAATTACCCATGTTGGCTACAGGTCCTGCTAATTGCATGGCAGAAGGTAGCATGAAGGTACTAGACCACCTCCTGACACAAGAATAAGGAACAGTATCTCTAAGCATCGTTATCTGTGCTGTTGTGAGCATCTGTAAGCACCGTTCTAATGTTTCTCTAAACTGAGGATGATACTTGCCTACTTTGCAAGCCATGTTTAAAGCCTCAAAGATACACAGAAAGTAAAATAACTCAAAGTGCAAACTACCCCACATACGGATGGGATGTTAATTATAAGGAAGATTAAAAATCTTTTCCAGTTGCCATGTAAGATGGCATTCAGTTCTACAACCTGTTCACCACAAATATACAGGTAAGGATGTGCAGACTTGTGGTTTATGGTCTTTCCACTTAATCCCTTTTGAGTGACTGGCTGAGATGCTGATGGCTGGGTAGAGAATGTATGAATCATCCTTTCCTAAACCACTCTGTGTGTCCTCAATGGCTATCTTCATCAGACCTCTTGAAGATAAGTGACACTATCCAAGCTCTTTAGCGCCAACCTATTAACCAGAGAGCTGGTCTGATACTCTTTCAGAATTTGACATTCATGAAATACGACTGATTTCAAGTTTTTAGATCAATATGATGCAGTGCAACAATCCAGCATTTGCTTACAACAAACGCACTTTCCTGAAACCTGCAATTCTTCTGTGGAAAGAAGCCAACAGATACTTTTTTAAAGTACAAAAGATGGAAAGGAAGCCTCTGCATAAGCTGGACCACGGTAAAAGGTTGTTTGGCTTCAAGCAGTATCGAACTGTATGGACTCAAAACTCCAGCAGCTTCTCTGATGATGTCAGTTAGTCCTTGTACCTATCAACAGTTCTTCAAGGGCTTAAATGGCAGAGCTATTCATTTTAGGACTGGGACTCGCAAAAGTTATTTAAGGGAAACGTATGAACAGTGTGGGTTTTTTTAAAAGAATGTTTGTAATACCATATGATATCTTAATTTTTCAAAACACTTAAGAGCAGAAGCATTTGATGTCTGTTGAGATTTTTTAAGAGCTATCTGGAAAGTTCTGAACTTTCAAACACAGTTATCAGAGATGCAAAATACCATCATTAGTCACAACTTTAGGAATCATACCTTAGATTTACGCTAAACCTTCAGTTGTATTACTTTTTCTCTAGTCCCCAAGACCTTGTGAAAACCACAATTAGTAGTGATTCTGACACTGTACTATAGATTTTAACTGACTGATGTTTGTAAATTCTGCTTCTGATCTTACAGTACGATAACTGCATTAGTTTGAACAGACATCCAAGAATCACACCCGTGACCGTAGCAATTGTTTTCAAATGAGTATTTATCTGCAACAATGATACTCCCATCCTGTACAAAAGTAGAGGAATAATGTAGAGAAGAAAAATATGAAAATGTAATACTTGGTAAATAAATTATGAGTGCTTCTAGATTAGCTCTGATAAATTTCAGTATTAGTGGGAAATGACTGGGCTATTTTAATATACACTAGAACAGTACTTCTACTAATATTTTAATGTTTTTAATTCTGTAAGTGAAATAAATCCCCCTCCTTTTTTTTTTTGGTAGGAACTTTCCAAAACCCTTTAGTTTACCAGCTGCAATATTCTGCTTAGCTAACTTTCACAGGTTCTGGGATGTAAATGTACTCTAAAAAGGCCACTCATGGAAGTAACGAGATTTAGGAAAAGTACTGAATGATTTTCACTGGACAGTTTTTAATGAAAGCAATAAATGGTGGAGGGACAGGACATCTTGTCCCCGCAAACTCCACATCAAACACTGAGAAACAACTTCCTACAAGTTTAGAGGAGGCTCCAAACCCAAAGCTTTCCCTCTCTGTTTTGTTCTGTGCTCTACTGTTTAACATCTGACTAAACAGCATCCTAAACCTCCTGTCACATTTGCTTTAGAGAAAAGGCAGCAAAACATGTTGTTAATATACATTCTTCTCATAGGTGATAGATGTAAGCCCACTAAAAAAACCTGTTTGTAACCCTATTTGAATGCAAAGCAAATGCTCTCCTCTTTCTACTTAACAGCTTCAACATCACTTTGGGAAGTCTCCCAAACTTCTAATGTTTTGTTGTTTGGTGGTTTGTTTTTTTTTTTTTCCTGACTCCTTTGAATTGCAGACATCCATGTTGTCTTCCCCCCCTCCCTGCTTGATGAAAATGTAAATATTCCTCACGAGTTGCCTTCTCAAGCACTTCTGAAGCAGGCCCACTACAGCCAGACCCTCCTTGAACTACCAAAATAGAATTCTGGCTATGCAAAGCATGCACAGACTTCTTAGAATGGTCAGGGCTATCAGTCAGGCATCCAGAGCAGTTATACTTCCCCTCCACCTAGCAAACCAGTACTTTCAAGTAAAGTTAGCAATTCTGGGTAGTGAATATCAAACGCTTTTAAGAAAACCTAAAATGGGTACACACTGTTAATGTTAGTTCTAATATTTGTAAAGTCTTCCCTCTCTCCCTCCTTTAAAAAACCTGAACACTGGTGTCAAAGCTGACTGTACAGCTTGGTTTTTTCCTTCCAGTTCCACATTTGAGACTGGGTGTAAATTTTAAGACTTGGTAATTTCCATACCACTACCCAGAGATTCAGTAGAGAAGCAAGTGCTTTCCTAACCTATTATAATTTCTAACCTCTGGTTAAATACTTAGCTTCAGTACAATCTGTAGTTCCAGCTACTTTGCAATGCCATGATCCTGCACTTATATACCTTATGCATCGTGCAGTCTCATCTAAAACCTGAACCAAAGAACGTACAGAAATAATACCCACCCTTCTGTATATTCTGCTTGCAGAAGGCCAAGATAGGCTTCCCACTTGTTTCCAACTATTTTGCCGCATGTGAAACATCTGACTGGGATGATCATTTTTGCAGAGTAGCTGTAACAATAAAAAAAACCAAACAGTATCACACCCCTGCAAAATAACTAAATACCGTATTCATCTATAAGAAAGGAAATTCAGGACTTGTACAAGTCTCAAACGGCAGCCCAAGAGGCTCCGTGTCAGTAGGCAAGAGAAGAGGCCGTAATTCCGCGTTACGGAGCCGCCGAATTACAGCAGCGCAACAGATCGGGCCGGGCCCGCCCGGCCTCCCGGGCGAAGCGGTCCCGAAGAGCGCGGCGGCGCCTGGCCGGGGCTGGAAACCCAGCACCCTCTGGCTGGGAAAAAC
Source organism: Jacana jacana (assembly GCA_013400555.1). NCBI lineage: Eukaryota > Metazoa > Chordata > Aves > Charadriiformes > Jacanidae > Jacana > Jacana jacana. The sequence continues at coordinate 47,889 of VZTM01041222.1, read as the reverse complement.
GGCCGGCGCCCGAGCTCAGGAGCGGTTTACCCCTGCGGGTCGGCGGAAACAGGCCTAGAGGCGGCGGCGGAGGAAAAGACGGTCCTAGGGCCCAGAGAGCCCGCGGCCTTGCTCGCTCGGCCAGGCCTTCCTAGAGGAGATCGGCCTCAGTCCGCCCGCGAAACCCAGCCCCACCGGGCACTGAGGGGAATCCCAGCCCCACGAGGCGCCCCCGACTGCGGCGAGGAGGCGCCCAACCCTGCCGAAGCGCTGAAGGGACCGCAGACCCCGTCAGGCCAGTCCTACCGTAAGGGCTTCGCCGCGCTCCCCTAGCGGCTGCCGAGGCGCTGCCGGCGGGGCGGGGAGAAAGCGTTCTAGCGCACCCCCGTTTCCGCCCAGGCCGGCTGGGTGGTAGCGGCCGAGCCTACGGCGTCCCGGACGGCCCAAGAGAGCGCGCGC
>VZTM01041222.1:0-46706 GCA_013400555.1 Jacana jacana | reverse complement strand
GCAATGGCTGGTCGCAGGCGAAGCAACCGATTTGATTTGGTACCCCAAGCCGGGGAGGGTTTGTAGCTGCGGATGATGTATCTTGAAACCGTTTACCTGTGCGTCATTAATCGAGGGATTGGGGCAGCATTAGGCGGACGCTGTGTGTGCTTGGCAAAGGGAAGCACGCTGTGGTGGCCACAAACTTTAGGGACAGATGCTGCTGTGCTGGAGCCTCTGCGATGAAGCATGAGTCGGAACACTGTCAGTTCTCATTGTTCTCTTGTTACAGCGTCAGCGTTAGGCTAATTGTCCTTGGGCAGAGCAGAAATTCTCCAAAAGTGTTTTATTTTCCTGCTCAAGTATCTGGGAGTTGATACAGTGCTCAGCGCAGAGCCATTACTGTCAGGCATATAAATAATTGTGTCTTAATGCACAGCTTATGTTAATACGTCTTTCGTGACTATTTTTTGAACGACTGGATTATTGACCCTCTGCACAGAAATGCCAGACCTAACTTGAACTGAAAAAGAGCAAACAGTTGTGCCTTATCTAATAAGGGTTTGAGGTTGTTTGAAAACGTTTTACAATTCTGACTGCTCGTGAAAAGGTGGTAATTTTTGCCGTCCCAGGAACAATTATACACAGTTGTGAACGGAGCGGATTGACTGGGCGTGCAGGGTAGATGAACCTCCTGCCATCTCTAGGTTATTAGCGTTTGTTATCGTAGGCCAGCGGGAGCCAAACCCTGTCTTTTTCTCTTTCTTCTCTTTCTTCTGTGATTTCTTAATTTTTTTTTNAGGGGAGGGAGGGGGGTGGTGTGTGTGTGAGAGAATTTGGAGATTGTGCTTTGATGCATTTTCAGCACCAGGGCTCCAAAGTAATTTTCTTACTGAACTGTGCACTGAAAAGCGTTTTGTGTCTGGAGATGGAAATTTGCAATAGGGAGTGAGAGAGAGGGGTTGTCACCAGGGCTTCATGGCAGAGCCACATCTTTAGATGTAGGTTAAGTGTCTTCTAACTGCTTTGCAGGAACGTGCTTGCTTGTTTCTTAAAAAAAATAATGGATTTTTAACTTTCAGACCTAGTTTTTCTACCTGACTTAGCTTAGCATCTTTTTTTCAAAGAGAAGTTTACTTGGCTCATTCTCACAGTATTGCTTTAACTTTGTTACTTCTTTTCTGGATAACCTGCTTTGGCTGGGTGATGGGCTTAATGTGAATTAACAGGTCTTTTATGGCCGTAGCTGCTTTGATCCTAGAAAATAAAAGGATTTTTGTGATCTATGACCTAGAGAGACTGCTACATACTGAGAACATTCTCTGCTCAACTTCATGTATCCTCTGTTTAATGTGACTGTTTGCCAAACCGCAAAAGTCTGTTTAAAAGAGCTGGGGGCGATGTGTGTACATGTGACTGTTAGGGATCAGAGTCAGTGTTTCATGGGCTGTAGCTCATAAGGGTGACTGCATAGTGAACCATTTGTGGCATACCACCTTTCAACTCCTCTTTTTCAGGTGGGCTGGCTGCTCAGCTCTTACACTTTAGCATTTAGTCAAATCTGGTCTCTTCAACCATTCTTTTGAAGATGGATGAGGACTGGAAGACTTGGAGAATTACGTTTCTTTAAGCATCCTTTGAGGAAGAATTATGAGAATTGGAGCCCTGTCTCCTAGAACTAATTCTAGAACTGCATGGGTCTTTCTCACGGAAAGTTCTTGTCCTGTTTCTGGTCTCTTGTCACCTTCAGCAAGCAGCAGTCCCTGAACCGCTGAGTCTTTGGGCCTTTGGTCTGGTGGTCATGAAACCCATCACAGCGCTCCTTAGCATTGAGCAGAAGAAACTTGCCTATAACTCATAGTTCTCAGACTTACTTCAACTCTGTGGATTGCTTTTCCAATGTGCAGTTCTGATGGAGCAGTTTCTATCGTGTGAGGCTTTGTTGTGGGGCACTGCAGGTAATAGATCCCACTTCTCGGTTAACGTAGTGCAGGACTTCTTCCAGTGATCTGAACAACTTTTGAAAGCTGACAGTGTTCTGTCCCACTGTCACTGTTGGGCTAAGGCTTGTTCTTAGTGGGTTTTTTTGGTGGATTTCTGTAGACATACAAAAAACAGCTAGGCATGACCTCTTTGTGGCATTGCTAGTGATGAGTACTGAAATCCTAGACTGGTGACTAAGGAGTAGATCCTGCTTCCTGTTCTCCCATCCTGAAAATATACGGGAAAATATTGCTGCTTGTTAAAAAAACACCCCCCTAAAAAAGTCAGTTAAGTGACCCCACTGACTGAACTACTCTTAAAATACTTTTATAGCTTGAGTGGCCATATGACCTCCTGCAGCTTATGTTGGCACATTGTGTCTTTTTCTGACCTTGTCTCTGTAATTAGGGCTGTAGGAAGGAGTCGTGGGATCTCTGCTCTAGTACCAGTAGCGTGAGAAAGCAGGGGCTGAGAATTTTTGGAGGTTTTTTGTGGGTTGCAATGGGTCAGTTTAGGTGTGCACCCTCTCGAGTCTGGAGAATTTTCGCCTTTCACTGCTTTTTACCATCTGTAGTTGTTACCTTTCTTTTGGCTTTGCTTATTTCTGCATACAAATAGGAAAACACCAGAGCTGAAGATTTGGGTCTTCTAAGATCTGATTTGCCAGTCGGGTGGCAGTTGTGTTCAAGGGTAGTGAATTGTTATTTATATTCAGGACTTTTTAGAAGAACTCTTTAGTGAAGGATTGTTTTGGCACTATTTATTGTAACTTGTAACCTTCTATAAACGTATAGATAGCCCTGTTGTCTCTGTTTGGAGTTAAAAGCTCGGTTTCCTGTTGCTGTCAGTGGTCATTTAGAGCAAGAATGTTACCGGTTTTCACACCATTTGTGACTAACACCTCAGAATGGTGTAGGCAGCTGTAAAAGTTTGTGGTACCATCTTCGGTGTTGCACTCCTCGGATCTCAGTGAAGCCAGAGAGAGAAGTACCCTAAGAAAAAGACTTGCATGAGTCTTGAAATGAGTGATTAAATAGGACATTAGTCAGGAACTGAAATGTGACATGGAAAACTTAATGAATAAATATGTAGTAGTAGAGAGCCAGAGCGAGAAGGGAAGATTAAAAAAAAAAAAAAAAGGCAAGATGAAGCTTGGCTGTTGTTTTCTCAGGCATATTCTCCACATCTCCAAGTCTATTAAATCTGCAGATTTACTGCTGGGCTTTCTCTAGTCCTGGGTAACTACTCAAAAGTGTGGGCTCCCTCTGGGACTGGCCAGTGTGACTTTGAAGTGACTTCCCTCCTTTCCTTCTAAAGCTTGCAGGCTCAAGGAGAGAAGACTAAGCTGGAATCTCGATTTGTTTTTTCCCTTTGATTTTTTGGGGGTAAGTGGCTTTCTGCCCCATTATTTGCCCCACCCCTGCAATTGGGTATAGCTTCATATGTAATGGTAGGTAGGTGGAGAAAGCCAAGAAGGAGGGACAGGGATGATGGAAGGAGGAAAGATTTGTCTACTCTGTAGAGCTTTGCGTTGTTTAGTTGCCCTGCATGCTCTTTAATAGCTGCTCAGGCCCCTGGATTTAGTGAAACAAACACAGAAGCTGCTAAGTAAGTAGAAATGAAGAGAAACCCCTCTAAGCTGGGGATGTGACTGCAGCTTCACTGTAATACCAGAGAAGCCTGATGCTGCTGATTTCATTAAAAGCAACATTCGGGGCCTCAAAGCAGGCTTTAATACTTGCTATATATTTTTTTAAATATGCTGACCTTATCTGGTAAGCCTGTAATATTTGTTGCAATGAAGAGCAGCTGCTGCATAAATACATATATAATATCAGTTGCCAATTCTGAAAGCTGTGCTGAGACTGTGACTTGTTTGAAGAGGGGTTGTTATTAAAAGGCAGGTGGCAGGATGTTTATTTTACACCTTGTTAATTGCTTGTTTTTCCTGCTGTAATTGGCTTCCTAATGGGGGCAGAATGCACTTGGTTTTGCACACAAAGCTTCATTAGTAACAACCGATGGAAAGGATTCAGAGGGTGGGATTTATATGAAATACATATATTGAGTAACAGATGTCTCTGCTAAATAGAGTGTATGAGGAAGTCCCATAGATGTGTCCAAATATGCAAATGGTTTTCCATAAAATGATTTAAGGTGTCCTTGTGTTAAATGTAAAGATCACTGCCTGTTACTTGAGAAGGGGGCAGAGTCTTTACCTTGCTATTTTTGTGGGGCAGAGACTTCACTGCTTCACTGGATGGCAGTTAGAGTGCTGGGATGGTGCTCCGTACTTGGGACTCTGACAGAGAACATGTATTCATACGGAGATCATTAAAGGTATCTTTGACAGGTCTAGAAACTGCTTCTACTAACTAACTGGGAGGAGGTGGTGAGTAGTGGTGGTGTTTAGCAGTTTTGTAATGTTTATGGAGCCTTCCCTCCTTCTTGTTAGTGCTATTTCAGGTGTCCTCCCATTCACACTGGGCCCTTGGAGGCAGGAATTGCTATGGAGAAGCATAGCTGGACCATCTGTATTTCCAGAGTGATCCTGCTTGTGCTTGGAAGTGAGAGCTGGGATGTTCTTCTGGCTAGGGATGGGTGCTCCACATAGGCAGTTTGTGTATTAATAATGACCTTTTTTTATGTGGTGTAAGGTTCCCTAGCATAAGAGACTGGTCTTAAGAACTGTCTGTTGCTGTTCATGTCATGATGATGTACATCAGGCACCATTGTGTCTGATGCCATGAACAGAATTTTGTGCTGTTTGGTTTAACATGCAATAGGTGAGTGTAGTTGTGTGTGTGTTTGGATATGTGTATATATATATGCATGTATATACAATTGATAATACAAGCATAAGATAGCCTTTATGGAAATGGCTTATCCTTAACTCCCTCTACTCCATCTTTTTTTATCTTTTTAATTTTTATATAAAAAACACTGAGATAGGGCTGGACAAAAACACCCGTCTATTCCCTCACTTCTGCTTCCTCAGATGTCAGCATTTAACTAGCTTGGGACTGGTTTTATCTGTCATGTTTGTTCTCAGTAAGGTCACTTCAAGGCAAAAGTATGTTTGCTAGTCTTGGATTGACATATTTTATAAGAAAAAGCCTTTATTACATGAATATATCACAGCCTAATTGACTGTTTCATGTTGGGGGGGAGGCAGTAATATCCTGAGGCAGCATTTTAATCAGAAAGATCACAGTAGCTGCCCATCAGCTCTGTTTTTCCATGCAAGTGTCCTCAGATGACAAAATAATCCCCTTTCTTGGGATAATGCTTTTCATTTCTGTAGAATCTTTCCTTCCAGAGTAAAGGATGGACTATGAAGTTGATGTAAGGCCAGGTCCTGTCATCTGAAGGGAGGAGCCCCAAGGTGTTGTCCTTCCACAGTGAAAGCAGTATATGCATTCCCATTGAGCTCATGGATGTGCTTTTGGCTCTGATGTACTTCCTATCCTTGGCTGGGAAGTTTTTTCTCTGGGTATATAAGCAGGTCCTCTCCCAGCAAGATTTATTTCTATTTGAAGGGACCGTAGCAAGCAAGTCTTCTTGTAGTAGTTTGCCCTGGCATCTCTGAGTCTCTGAATTCCAATGAAAATGAATAGGGGGATGCTCTAACTTATTTTTGAAGTATTATCTCTAGGGTTCTTATAAGTGATGATGAATGTATTTGGAACAAAGAAGCAGAGGCTCTGCTGAAGGCTATCCTTTGGGCCTTTTGGGGATGCTTATGTCTCTATTTAAACTTTATGCTTGGGCTTTTGAGGTAAAACAGAACCAATTTTCTGTTTTGTAATTTTACTTTTTAGCTGGGTCTCTTCTAACTAACTCAACGCTGAAATTAACAGCATATTGTTCAGAAAACTGTTCACTCTCACAGTGATAAGACCCAATGTTACCAAGGAACGGTAGGCAGAGAGGCCCTTGCTTATACTGACTGCTATAACAATCACGGTCAGGTAATTTGATTATTTGCCCCGTTGGAGGGTTGGAAGTGGAAGAGCGTAGAGGGGTCACACCTGGAGGGAGGAGCGGTGACCCAAAACCAACCAACAAGTTATTCCATCCCACCTGCATCGTGTTCGGTATAAAAGCTTAGGTATCAAAGGACCCTGTCTGTTTGTCTGCCTCTGATCCCAATCCAAGCATTCCTGACTCCAGATCTAGAATCCAGCTCCTGTTAGTCAACTAGTCCAGTCTGGGACTTTTCCCAATGCCTGCTGCAGACATGATCATCATCCTGGGAGCTTGATAGGGTTTTATATATACTGTGTACCTTTTTTTTCCCCCTTTTTAAAATTTTCTTTTAATATTTTTTTCATTATTTATTTATATTTTTATTACAGTAGTTCACTTTTTTCCTAAACTCATAAATCTCTTTAATCTCTTCCTCTCTTTTTCTTAGAGGAGGTAGGGAGGGGCCATCTATTGTTCTGATTGGTCCATCCGGTCAAAGCCATGATACCTTCCATTTGTCTTCTGGCTGGTCTTGCATCTTGCAAGCCTTCATGGGAGTGGGAATAAAAGATAGTGGTTATAAATAGGAGCAAAGATCCATCTTGCTGAGTACCTTGTCTCTAACAGTGGTCAGTAGTGACTACTTAGGGAAGCAGGTAAGCTTAAAGCAAGTGTGCAGTAGTCATACAGTGGGATGCTTGCATTTACGTTTCATCAAAGTCTGTAGCTGTAGTCTGGTTACAGAACTGACCAGGTAGGGAAGAAAATGCAGTTTTTCTTATTAAAACAACTTATTTAGCTTGGGCATGTCACTCTGTTGCATCCAGCTTAAGGTCCTGGATGGAAGCTGGATGTCCTAAACCAGCTCTGAAGCTGCCTCAGCTACGTGCTGCATCCTGGTGAAAGACAGCTATTTCTGGAAGAGTCTGTGATGGTGTGCAGAGCGCGAGGCCTTCCCAGTGTACAGGGCTTCCAGCATGGATGTGGGGAACAGAACAGAGTTGATGCATAGGCTATCATGTTATTACTCAGATGAGTGGGCTGCTGTGCACCTATCATTGTGCCGTCCACGGGGAATGTTCCATTGCTTCGTTTATTGAGCTGCCGTTTTTAAAATTAAAAACAGCCAAATGTTTCATAAAATATTAAGAAGCACTGCTTTAGCGTCTCTCATCAGATTAAGTGTGTCACTTTGTGTGTCCTTAGGGTGATGAAGCCAATCAGCTTGGTTGTTCTCTCACCTTAAGGATGCATTAAGGTGACATGCTTCATCTCACAAGGGATGCTGAAGCTATCACACTGCAGAACTGGTAACCGTAGGGGTCCTGCACTTTAACTGTGGATTCTCAAATGAAATTTTGCAGAAGCAAAACAGTTTGCTTTGTATGAGTGAATTCCTCTTTGTTAGAGAAGCACTTCTTGAAAAAAACCCCATTGAGGTAATGCAGTGGTAGACACATGCACAGTGACTGCTCTGCTGGAAAGAAAGAAATTACAGAAATTTATATGAAAGGCCAAGAATTGTTCTGTTTCAGTGGGTAAAGGGGGAGAAGCCCCTACATCCTCAAACATTCTTTATGAATATGGATTTTGAAGCTGTTTTGCTTGCAGGTGAATTTCTTTTTCATTCAAGACCCAGTTCCAGCATTTTAATCACAACACAGTGGCACTGGAGTAGCAGAGGGTTGGGGACCTGTGGGGTACAGTAGCCTCAGGACTTGAAAGCTGAGTAAGGGTTTCTAGCTTGCTGCAGAGAAGCCCTGAGGGGGGCATGCTGCTGAAACACAGTATGTTGGAGCTGGAACTGCGTTGTAGAGAGCTAGCTTTCACTGAGTTTTCCATCATCTCTTGCCTCTACTTGTCAGTTCTAGTGCTCTTCAGCATGTGTATAGTACTTAAGAGTGCTCAACATACCAGCTTAAATAATCATGAAGTTTTAATAAACTCAAGATACAAGACCAACTTGACTTCTGAATGTCCTGGTTGTTCTTGGTTATGTTGCCTTTTTACATTCAGAAAGTAATGGCACACGTGGTGCGTTACTCTTGCATTCCCACTGCACGCAGCTAAATCACACACACGTGCACATCAGGGAGCAGTTATTCAGGAGTCTGTTCTGAAGGGCAGCAGTTCCTTTGTCTGATCAGATACGCTGCTGCTTTGCTTGGTGGTGGTGTGAGGGAATAATAAAGTAAAGCCTTCAATCATACGACCTGATCAGAGAGTGTTGTCTGTAGCGATTGATAAGTCCTCTTGGAACAATAGGCTTCTTGAGCTCTGCGCAGGGACTGATGGGTTTGATTGGGGTTTTGCATTCATTTTTGGCCTAAGTAAAAAGAACATCGAGATCAAGGTTGCCGTTTTGTTTGCAGCTTCCCTTCAAATCCCTGTCTGATCTAAAATGGTACTTAACTGTTATACCTCTGCTCTCCCCAAAGCTATTTGGAGAGCACTTTCCCCATCTCCTGTAGGATATGCTGAGTATTTTGAGGACTCCCAAATTATTTTGATTCCTTAAATTCTCTCTGTCTCTCAAGGAAGAATAAAACAAAGACATCTTTCCACCTTGCACCTCCCTGGTCTGATGGGTGGCGTGCTGAGCGAATGGACATGGGTTCTCTTTCCTGGGATGTCCCTCCAGCCAGGAGGTTTTCCTGCAGGTCTCTTGTATGACCTTGTCAAGCTGCTTCACTTTTCTTAATTTATGACATTTGCCATTCTCTGTAGAGAAGCTAAAAGGCTCAATATTAAACAGTGCTTGTATTCCGTGAAAGATAGCTTTTTCTGTTTGTATTGAGAAACCTCTGAAGATGAATGTTAGTATGTGTGTATGTGGTTCTTTCTAGCTCTGTAATAACTGAATTGTGCAGTGGTTTATCTGTAATGTTGGTGAATGTTAGCCATGCACAGTGTTTCACAAAGGATACCACCTGTTTGTGTCTGGGCCAGAGGTGTGTTTGGATGTATTTGCATTTCTGCAAAGGAGATGTAATTTTCTGCTTCTCTGTTGAGCTACATCTCCAGTGTGGGGGGTTGGTTTGAAGCAGAAATGCTCAATCTTCTTAAAATGCATGCCAAACAAATACTCTTTCCCTTCTATCTCACAGAACAAAATGGTATGTGGGTGAAAAAATCAGCTTTCAAGGATTCCTAGCTTCAGCCAGAGTGGTAGTGGGCTTGGGCTGTGCTGCAGTGCTCTGCCTGTACTGCTGCTTAGGCACTCTGTCTTTGAAGAGTGAATGGAGACATCTGGAGGAAAGGGACTATGGGATGACTAGGACTTTTCTGTCACATACACAAGTAAATGTCTTACTTGAAGAATGGATAACAGAATGCCTTTATAGCAGAATGCAAGAACTGCTCCGAAGATCCTGCTCCTCTGCTAAAGGTGAGGACAGAGAGAGCTACGCTCAGAAGTGGAAGAGATTTCTTCATCTGGATGCAGCGGCTTAAGAAGCATTTGTTTTCTGGAAGTTTTCTGTGATCTTTTACAGTTCTATTGGGGTTTGATGTTTCTTTGCTCTTTGTTTCAGTAAGTGACCATTTCATTTTGGCAAAGCCCTACTGTTTAAATTATGATTAAGGCAAGTTTGTTGTGGACCTGTTTAGCATCAGTTTTATTGCTTGCCTGCATTCCTGCTCTGACACAGGATTGTCATTGCAGTGCCTTTGGAGTATCCTCTTTGCTGTCAACTGGCCCAACTCCTAGGGCTCAAAAGTTATGTGGGGATTACTCTGGGAGCCTAAGGGAGTTATTGGGAAGAAGTCAAATTCTCAAAGTTGCCGGGAAATCTGTCATAAGTCTTGCAGCTGCTGGGTTATTGCCACATCCTTTATTCATGGGACCCATGATGAGCCATTGCTAGACAATAATGGTTTCAGGTTCCTTTGTACTCTATTATGAAAGGAGAAACAGTTGTGGGCCATTGTTTTGCCCAATGTAAGAACACACAGGATTCTCTGTATCAAAGCATTTACAGTTTAACAAGCTTTGTTTTCTGCCTTCCTCTGGTTCTTTCTCCATGCACCCAGTGTACCTGGCAATGATTTGTCCGAAGTCGGACTGCTTTTGCACCCTGTGGCTTTTGGCAACTGGAAGCCCCGTTAACCAGGTGCAGTACTGATTCTGATGGCAAGTATTGCTGTGAATGAGCCAACTGCCCCTTACTGCTGCCTAAGTTACTTGCTACAGGGAGGAAAATGGTTTTGAAGGTCCCTCCTCATGGTGCTTCCTTAGTGTGTGTATAACTGTATGTGTGCATACATGCACAGTGTATGTATTAACACTGCCTTTGCCTGTTGGTGACTAGCTCTGTTAGGCAGGCTTTTGTTTAACTTGCAGAGTTGGCTTGGACCTGCATATTCGCCACACATCCTCAATCCTCAGGGCATTTGGCAGTTTGTTGTCCTCTTATCTGCCTCTGCAGTGAAAGGGGTGAAAGTCAGAACTAGTTTATATGCCTCACCGTGTTCCCTTATTTTTGCTGCTGGCTCATCGCTTTGTCCTGCTTCATGGTGGACAGTGTTTGAAACAACCAAATTTTGAATAGCTAGTGGTTGAGGTTTTCATTTCCCATGGGAAGATGCTACTCCACCTGAACAGCTTTTGTTCTCTGGATGTCTGTCTTGGAGCAGTCTTCTGTTTTTAGTTTAGTCCAATTGCTCTACACTCTAAACAACCATTTGGTATAAAATGGGTGAATTAAAAAGTTATCCAAAATAGTATTGGAAGTGTCAAGAATGTGCATCAAAGTAATTTAAAATACTTAAATTTAAAATGAAATGTATTGTGCACTGAAATTGTTTGATGCATCTCTCTGCTCAGGACTGAGCTGGGATGGAATCCAAACCAAACCATGCAAGATCCCTGGAGGGAAAAGTGCAATGCAAATTGGAGGTAGAAAAGTCAGGCTGAGCTCTGGTTTGGCTTTGTCTTTGCAGTCTTTGAATGTGAGCCAGTTATGGATGAACAGCAGTAGGACAAATATTTAGGTGCTGCTGTACAGCCTATGGAAGCTTTTAGTCAGTGGCATGCATTACAGATTTCATACCAGATCTGAAAAACCGTGTTTCTGTCAGAACCAACGCTACTTAATTTCAGCACAGTTTTCTGCCAGCCATGAAATGTGTCTGCATGTGCTCACAGTGAGCTTGCTTGGATGCAGGGCTTGGTTCCGTATATTTCTTCTCTTCTTGGCTTGCCTTCTGCAGATACAATAATAATAAAAAGCCCCAGAAAAATCCTCTTAAAAAATGTTGCTATTGCAACTGATATATTGATGATTTTAGCAGTCATTTAAATTGTTTGTGTTTGGTGCTTTTTGTTTGTTTTATTTTGGAACTTCTCATTTTGAAGTATTTGAAGATTTACATGTGATAGCACTACAGTAGAGCTAGGCATTTGGTCAGCTGCATGGATATCAGGAAACAAGTCAAGGGGGACACGTTTCTGAGCCATGGTTTGGAAGAGTTGGGGTGTAAGGGACTGAAAGCTGCAAGTATTGGGGAAAAAAAAGCTTTTCTGAAATCTGATACGCCAAGCTGCCTCATTTTTTGAAGGGTCAGAATAGACACAACCAATTTGAGGGACTGGGAAAGGAGGAAGTCACAGAGGATGCAAAGATCCAGGGGTGCATGGAAGTGCATACGTACATGCCAATGACAAGAGCAGAGTGTGACTGTTAGTAGTTTCTAGATTTACTGTGAAACAGTTTGCATCACCACAGATGCACAGAAATTTGCTGCTCACTAGTCTGGCCTTGACTTGTAATAGTTGCTTTTGAGCCTTAATATCAGCAAGGATCACTGGAGTGAGATGGATCAGGTACTGTTTACCCAGCACTCAGTCTGCAGCTTGTGCTGTCATGGACTGGACTGGGTGTAACAAGAGAGATGAGGTCAACAGGGTGGGGAAAATCCTCTTATGACTTCATAGGGCAGACTGTCGTGGAAATACAAGGGAATGGGGAGTTGAAAGTCATAAAGGAAGTCAAACCAGGGTTTACTTCGATGTAGCAGCACACGGGTGATGGAGATTGAAGGCTGAGTATTCTGACTATAGAAGCTTCTGTTTATCTTCAGAAATCAAAGGTCTGTCTTGAATGGTTTCCTTCTAAGACAGGGTGTGTGTAATGTGCATACTGTGTTACGACTGTATGGTGTACACATGTAAAACTGCCTTTCACAGTGTCCTGCTGCTGCAGAGTGGATCAGACTGGCTCTCCTCTGCTTGTGCCAAGGAAAATAAACTGCCCCACCATAACTTGTCAGGAAAGCAGGGTTCTGTAATCCTGTGTATAAGGCCACCGGCCAACAGTGTTGAAAACAAAGCCAGCCCTTCCTGTGGTGTTGGATGCTGCTTCTAGGCAGGTCACAGAGCCAGCTGGGCAGGGAGGCAGCGAAACTGTCACTTCTGCAACTTTCTTATTTATGGCTGCTGAAGAACAGTATGTGGTTTTCTTGCCCCTTTCCTATCCCCTTATCCCTCAATTACTTAAGACAGCCCTGTTGCTTCTGTCAGCGAAGGTGCTGTTTTCTTTTGCAGCTCACAGAACAGGAGAAGCAGCATTGCACATATGGTATTTTGTTCCAGGCACTTTTTACACCCCTCCCATTTAATTTCAGATCTGTTTTCTCTTTTTAAAAGCTTCACAGAGCAAAAGATGAGGCTCTATTGACGCAGGAGGAGGGAGGGAGAAGGAACCTTCCCTTCTCTCTTAATTTTTTTTGCTGCTTATATATGTCACTGATGAAGTAGAATATGGTATGAATGTCAGCATCCCTGTAAGCCCGGTGGTGCGGAGCAAGTGCCTCAAATTTGAGACATATGGAGATTGCATGGGCAGGGCTGGGGCTGAAGGAGCGAGGCAAATGCTAGAAGCTGAGATCTGAGCAGCTGAGAGAAGGGGGCTGCAGCTGACCTAGCTCTGCCCCCTACCTGTTTCTTCTTTTCTTACTTTATTTTTTTGCCAATTCTGGTAGCAGAGCACAAGAGCAGATAGTGTGTGATTTATGGGGGCAAACAGGATCGTGAATGCTGCCCTGTGCTTGAGAGAAGACCTCAGGCCTTCCAAGCTTGTTTGTGCTCTTTCATTTCACACTAGTCCTGTGCTGTTCTCAGTGATCAGCCTTCCTGCTCTCTGTTTTATGTAACTGCTCTGTCCATGAATTTTCCTGCAATATTTGGGATGTTTCCCTCGCTTTCTGTCTGTGTTCAGTATGTGTACTATGGGTGGGTGATGTTGGAACCTGAAAACTCTCACCAGTATGCCACAATCAGCTCGTGTTCTGAGAACACCTCCTGGTTATCCATAAAGTTCATCTGTAGGTCAGACCTCTGCTAGTAGAGTGCTTATTTTACGGGATGTGAGAAGTGAGGCAGAAAGTGAGGTGCTCGTGTCAGTAGGGGCTATGGCTTGAGTCTAGGTTGTGCTGCCATATTGCATCCACTTGGCTAGACTGGGTCCTGTTTGGTGCTTTCCTTGTTTCCCCTGCGCATCCGAGTTGACCCTTGGTTGAACATAAGTGAGTCACAAGTGTTTCTGAGCTACTGGTGCTGCTGCATTTCTGAGCTTTCTGTCAGGGAATGAAACTATTCCTAAGTCTCTTATGGTAGAATGATCAGAGTAAGGTCACCCATTCATGCACTTGACCTCTTACTTTTCCCTGATGTTTGTCCCTTGCTACAATACAGTTGCTATTTTCAAAAAAGCACTGTTTCCTTTGAAAAATTACAATTCAATTCCAGAAAAAAACCCAAGTTCTCTTTGATGGAACTTGACTGAAGGTTGCGTTTATCTTTGTGCATGTGATATGGGCTGTAAACAAAGTTTTTCCGGCTGTTTTCCAGAAGGAGTCACAAAGAAGCTTAAAATATGCTTTTCTGTATCTCTCTGGAGATTGCTGTGCTTTCACAATTTACTTTCATCTGAATTGAGCATCACTACTCAGAATTTAACAACAGTGCAGGCCAAGTAAGGGAGCATGATATTAATCCTGTTTAGTTGGCCCTGTGTAATCCAGCTGTTCCTAATACACTTTGGCTTGGATTCATGCCACTTAATTGAAGGGTCTAAAATAAGAGATGGAGAGATGCTTTTGTCTAAATGATTACTTCCATCTTAGTTGGAAGAGATGTCCATCTCTCTCCAATGATCTTAGACAGAGCTGACTGATGATCTGCCAAACTTGCGTATTTCACGAATGCCTAAAGCTGGGTCACATGGAGTCAAGCCCTAGTGTTGGAGAGCCCATGCAAAACATGTTTTGCGTGCCACCGTTGTGTGTGCCACCTTTTGCAGCTTTGCTGCTACTTGGGTTTAAAGGAGACTCTTGCTTACAGTTTTGTAGAGCTGCTAAAAAGCTTGTTTCAAGTTGGATCCATTTTCCTTCTCTCTTTTTCTAGTATAGAGTCTGGTCCTATGCTGCTAGTAATATGAATGGTGATGCCTTACTTCAGTTTTACACATCCATCTTGATCTTGAGTTGTTTTGGATCGTTAAGGCTCCTTTAGGCCAGGAACTGTAGCTGCTGCTGGCAAGGGTAGCAGGTCAACAAGGAGCATTCAGCAGCCATTTGGCTTTCAGCATGGCATAGCAGTTGCCCTGTCTCAGACTGCCCGTAATGGTTACCCAAACTCAACCAGAGAGTTCAAATAAGGCAGAGCCTTGCCTGCAGGTGCTTCCTCAGGAATGGCAGAGCACAGGAAGGGCCAGATGTCGGTGACATCTGCAGGCACAGGATAAAGCTTAGTGTGAAACCTTGCAGATTCCTTTTTTTTTTTTCTCTGAACTTTCTTGCTGTTTGTCACTCATTCAGAATCAGGGCTCTCTCTGAGCCTTCCCTATCCATTTTGACCCCCAGTCTGAGAGCTGGAGGTGAGCAGAGCAGCATCACATCAATCAGAGATTGTAGTAAATAAGCTGGGAAACCACTCTCTGTAACCCTCTCATTAATTACATGTACTTGTGATGTAATGATTCAACCACTGGGTGTCTCTGGGCTATGCAGAGCTCCAGGCAACATCAAGTCCCTAGAAAGCTGGCGCTCTGCTTACGCTTGTTTTAGGCCTTGTTCGTTCTTGTTTTGAAGGGAATTGTGTTTCCTGCAAGGTTGGACACTCAGAATGTGACTTCCCTGCTCTTGAAAATGGAGTGGGGTGGCACTGTGTGTTGCAAGTAGTGCCTGTCTTGTCCCATTCAAAGGGTGGTGAATTCCCTAGCCTGATCTTGCTTCACTGCTGTTTCTGAACACCATATCCCTCATTGCACTGACCTGTGCAGAAGGTCTAAGGGAGGAGGATGTCAGCACAGCAGCTTTGCTACCCTTCCCTAAATGATTGACTTTTTTCTTTTTCCCTTAGTTATGCCAGGCTTACTCTTGCATGCACACTCAAGTAGATAATTAATCTGTCTCTCAACAGGACTCTGCTAGCCATGGTATTTTCTTCAATACCATGGAAAGAGTTACTTTTTCATTATGATGTTGGAAGGGTGTAAGGCAGCTTATTCTCTACTTCAAAAGTGCCATGATAGAAGGTAAAGCTTTTATTAAACATGCCTGGCTGAATTTATACGCTTAAGTATCTGAACTGTGGCTAATATCTTTTGAAAGAGAAGGAAAGAACACAGCTGTAATGGCCTGCATTTTGTGTTTGGATGGTTAATCAGTAGTATTTTCAGTAGTTAATCAGTAGTATAAGAAAATAATTGAATTAGTTGCTTCATAGATTCAGGCCAGGAAAAAAAAAAACCAACAAAATATGATTTTCTATTCCTGTAGGATAATTATCCCCTTCTTTCCATCTTAAAACCATTTAGGAGTGTTGACGTCTCAATGGTTCACAGGTGATGGTATCTGTGTTGTAGCTCTCTTTGCTGTTATTACCTTACTTGATGGAAGACTTGTCTGCATTAGGTGGTGAAGCAGCTGACTCAAACCATGAGCTCTTTCCTGCTGACATGGCTCTGAGTGGGTACATGATTATGCTGAATCAAATTAAATAGGTAAATCTGCCAGCAGCTGGACACATCGTTTGGTCCCATCGCATGCGTGTGCTGTTTGTCACAGAGTTCAGCATACCTTTATGGAGTGTAAATGGTGAGATAGGATTTTGTTGGACTCCAGCTGTAATTTGAGCGTACCTGAGTGGAATTGGTAAATTTGGGGAGTGGTCAGGATGTTAATCACCCAGTGGGACATCTGGTGGAACAAGCCCTAGACCTGGGAATAACTGATTTTATACGTTTCCAGCAGTGATTATAAGAAGATGAACAAAGGTGGGTGTGTCATGTTCAAGCACTCAACTACTGCATTGGATAGAAAAAACACACTGCAAATCAGCTGCAGGGAAATAACCTTTTATCCCATGCAGAGCTGCATGCTTTACAGTTATATAGGAGCCGAAAGTTTTCTCATTGTACAGACAAAATAATTCTGGTCTGCTGCTTGGTGGCTTGTGTACGGGGTTTAGGCTTGCAGCACCACTAACTGGAAATCCGTCCATAAGTTAAGCATATAGCTGTGGTGTGTGGACAAGTATCATGTTCATAGATTCATTACAAACCTGGTTACAAGCTCATGTGTAGAGACAGCCATAGTGTTTGGCTTGGATAAATACCCCAGTTCTGGATACAAGAGAGGGGTGATGCTGTGCTTGCCTAGACGATTTGGATGTAGGATAGAGGTTCACAGTCTGTGGCAGAAGACCGGGAGCTGGGAATCATGACAGTGCTGTTGTTTCCATCCTATAGATGTCTGACCAAATAAGATGGGGGACCCAGGACTCTTGGAACAGTTAGGGTTGAAAAACATGAATCTGGCAATTGTATTGCAGTTTCAAAAAGATGTTTTTAAATCTGCCCCTGGTCGTGCCTTGGAGACTTTTAACACTTAACCACTTGCAAGCGCTAATACGAGTTACAAGAAACCTGACATTAGTTTCTGTTTATTCTTTCTCCACGTTCAGTCTATAGAGGTTATTTCACTTCCACGGAGGCAGAAACTTAGGTTTTACTGGCACTAACCCATGTGGCTGTCTGCAGCTGTAATTGAGAAGGAAGGGTTACGCTGCTGAATTTTCTTGTCACCACAGTGTCTCGCATAGAGGCCTCACTGGCTGCTGGAAGGTGCACTATACGCTTTTGTTTAGGTAGTTGAGAATATCACAACAGCAAACATTTCTTGTATCACTTGCCAAACCCATGGTAATGGAGTAGGAGCTGAACTGAACGGGTCCACCTGGATGTAACGCAGTCACTGTTGAGGGGGTGAAAGAAATGGGAACTGAGAAAAAATTTTCAAGGTATAGAAATGAAGATCCTGTTTCACTTATTCTCCTATAATCTGGGTCCCTACTTGGCAAAGTAGTGACAAATCCCTATTCAGCTAAGTATTCAGAGGTGCCTTTCCAAAGGGTTTCAAGTCGAGGAAGGCACAGGGAGCAGCACTTCAAAGGGCTTTCAAAATGTGTGTGTTATAGATGCCCTGCACTCATAGAATCTGTGGAGAATTTCCTGCTATGTCCTTGATAGTCTCTTTCCTTGAACTACCTAGCTCCAAGGTCTGTCTCGCACTGGTCTGGCTTAGCCAGTCAAAGTATTTCTCTGAAATGAGGCCTTTGTGATAGAACAGATCAGAAAATAAAATAAAATAAAAAAGTGATGGGAAACAGTGACCAGAACAGGGTTGTTAGTAGGCCTGAATTACTGGTCCAAACCCACTGCTGTCTGGTGGCAAAGTTGCCCATGTGTTCAGCAGCTCAGGAGTTTGTACTGGGCTGGTGGAGGCAGACCCACAAGGCTGCTAGGCTTTGTGCAGATGTTCTGCATGAAATACACCGTGGAGATTTGAAGGTGTTACAGTGATTAACTAAATGAGAACTTGAATAACAAAATGATCCCGTTACACTGCTTAGGCTTGGCAGGAGGAGAGGTGTCGGGGTGCTGCCGCAGCGCGTTTCAGAGCTGTGGGAGTTTGTGACAGCGGAGCAGGTGTGAACACTCCAGATCATGACTAAGTGGTGCCTGATGAAGAGTGCTATGTTACTCCTTTTCCATCAATGTTTTCTTCCAAATCTAATTTGCCTCAATTATGAATTTTTCTCTCTTATTTATGGTTACTGATGGCTTGCAGTTTTGTGTCAGCCTGTTCCTGTTGTAGGCACGAAGAGGGGGGGAATTAGTCCTTGCTTTGCTGGTTAATGGACACCCTGTAGCATTAACACACTGCATAGGGAAAGAGAACTCCTGTCCTCGGGGACATGTGCTCTGAATGGTGGAAGATGGGCAGGGATTGTTTCTGGCATTCTTGGAGCTGGGAATGGAGTCTGGGTTTCCTGAGCACTTAGACCAGCCTCCCACATCCTGATGGGCACACAGGCTTGTGTGACACTCTTTGTTGGTCTGCTGATTTTTGTTCTTTGATGTGTCATATTTTAGCTGTTGCTCTCTGGAAATGGCTGTTCTGTTGTGGCTGTTCAGCTCGAGATTTTTTGAACTTAGGTGTGAGAATAAATGGAATGAAAATAAGCAAGACCCCAGGTTCTTAGTAGAAGCTGGGATTCTCTTCCTGACACTTTTGGATGACTACAGATTGACATGAAGTCTGGAGGAGGCAGGTTTACAGATGTCTTGCCTAGGTTTCCAAGATTGCCCAAGACTGCAGATTTAACTGTTTAAAAAAATCAATATTGAATTCCAATACAAAGGGGCCATTAGTGCAGCTGACGTCAATTTTCCTAATATCATTTAATAGGGAAAACGAGAAAAGAGTGGGGTGAGGAAGACCTCGTAAAGGATTTAGCTTGCCCTTTTGGCTTACAACCAATTCTTTTGAAAAGTACCAACAACTATTTTCTTAATCTGTTTAGGTCTACTGACTCCTTCTCAAGGCACTCACTGGGTCAAGGCATTTGCAACTGCTAGCCCTAGTTATTGTGTTCCTTCATTGCACTCAGCTGGGATTTCCTACAGCTTCTCAGAGGTATGTTTGTATTCATAGGTAGGAGATAAGCTTGACTTGTGGACATAAAGAACTATACTTATTAAAAGGCTTTTCAGTCATTCTTATTTTCCTTATCTTAAAATACATACATAGAACCAACCACTTGATTTCTGAGGTGTTTAGATTTTCAAAGGTGGATGTTCTTGTCCAAGTGTGTAAATTAAGAAGCACCCTGTTCTGCATCTAGCTGTTGTACGAAGTCTGTCCAGTAGAGAGTGGGGACTCTTGAAGACCTGACCTTTGAGCATGGAAATAGGTACCTGATTTTCAGTTAATTGTATAACACCCCATGCTATACATATGAGCACAAACATTTCCCCTCATATCTATATATAAAAATATTTTTCCTACTAGCCTTAAGCTTTGGGTAGTTAGGAAAGTGTATGTTAATGTTCATTTTTTGTCTAGTCAGAATGCACACAGGAGATATTAGCGTTTGCCTTAAAGCCCTTTCTGGCAGAATTTGCTGTAAAGAACCCAAGCAATATATCTGGTTGGAGGACAGGGCATTATATATTAGCATATACATTTTTGTGCTTGCTGAAATGTTGCCTAATGCTGCAAGTAAAACACTAGACTGGGTGCCAAACATTTATCTTTATTCAGCCTGACTTCTACTTAATGTGCCTTCTTATTTCTAACCTGATTGTGTCCTTTGATGTGTTTCAAAAACGAGTACTTGTATATCTTAACATGAAAATATTGCAGATGCCACTGAGGTAGAAAAATTAAAATATACCCCCGATATAATTTCTTTCAGTCACTTTTAAACAAGTATTTGGGAGGACTTACCAAGTCTTTTGTGTTTCGAGGGTTTTGAACAGATACCTAACTTTTGGGAATTAGGACAAGATTTTCTTGTGTTCAAGTTGGCCCACATTGCTTTCTACAGAGCATTTTGCATCTTCCAAGTGTGTAGTACTGGCCTTCTGCAATAAATACGGTGTGAATTAGACAATGGGTCTCTGTGTGTGTACCGATATTGGACAATTATCTGCATGAGAAGTGCCTTTTTTGAAGCCAATTTTCCTGATTGTCCCATCTTAATGCACTTAAATTTGAATAATGGAATAGCTCCAGAGTGTATTTGATTCCTTTTTGGATAAAACTAAACTGGAAGTTGTGTTCTAGGAGCATATGACACTCTAGTCCAAAGTACCCCATCCCCAAATGCTAATGATGTGGGTGAGGGGGGGCCATAACAGGTTTGTTCCTATTGGGCTGGATTTGGACATTTTGTGCCTACTTCTGTGTGACAGGAATAACTTGAGTAAGGCTAGTGGTGCTCAACTGGGCTGTGCATGTGATGGGCTTGGTGGGGGGGAAAAACAGCACTTCGAACAAGCAGTGTGTAGAGCACAAGTGGAAGGCACTCTGCTTGCATACGTAAAGACAAGGAAGGCTGGGGATATGAAGGCTAGGTACAGCCTTGGCCACAGTGACCATGAGATGGAGCTCAGGATCCTGAGTGGAGGAAACAAGACAAAAAGCAGGATTGCAATCCTGGACTTGAAATGATGTGCCAGTAATCCTTTCTGGAGCTAAGCAAGATTTTGGTTATATATATCTTGAGCACCCAGAGGACACTGGACTAAAAGATAAATTGGCAAAGCCTTTAATCTACTAGAATATATTCTACCTTACTAATATGTTTATAATTGTGTGTTGTTCATTATTTTACTGTTCTTTTACTACTTTCTACCAGAAAAACCTGGTAGGTTTTGGGACAAAAGATGTGCTTTACTGGGGTCAAATGCGTGTGAAAGAGGGTGCAGACTCTGGCTGTTGCTAGGTTACACTTTATGTGCTCACATAGAAAAAGAAATCCTTATATGTTGGGAGTGTCATATGATAGGTCAAAATATTTCTCTTGCTACATGATGTCAGTCACTGTTATTGTGTAATGAGTAGATCCTATGGTTAATTTTTCATGTGATTTACATTAGTTGAACTCACCTCTGAGTCAATCTAATATATGCAAATCTTTCTTGATTCACTCACTGGAAGTGAATAATGCATTTTTCTTCTGGGAATTTGCATTTCTTACAAACTACAATAGGCATAGAAGCAATTCTGAATAAAGCAGATCTATTTTTATTAAAAGAAATGTAAATTGGATGTCTTGTTCAAAACTTTTGAAATGTGCTATATAGAACACGTGTCATTCTCTGTCCTAGCTTCAGTATGAATCAGCATAGGAATCCTGTTTTTAAGCATATGCCTATATTTCTGCTATTTACGTCTCTATTCAGGAATTCAGACTAAGGCATTGCATCCTTTACCCCTGGTGAGAGGATGCAGCAGCACATAGAAGGCAAAGTCTTACACGTTCTTGTCTCTGAATATTCTTCCATCACATGCCATTGTCCTTGAAAGTCTGTTCCGCGTAATCACGGGAAGACTTGCTAGAGGTTAATCTTTAACTTTCCGGATATTGAGGAGCAGTCCCGCTCCTTCGACTGAAATGAGCTGCTGTTCTCTCAGTGCAAGTCTCTTGCTTGTACTATGTGGGAATAAATTGAATGTATTCCAAACATAACTGTTCTCTGTGTGTCTCTCCATAGCCATGTCCTGAGAGAAGCCTGTGATTTCTGTGATCTTGTTGCTTTTTTTATTTTTGGTTTCAGCCCTGCAATGGTGCTGTTGTACCAGTTACTGCACGTTTAAGTTAAAGGCTGCATTAGAAAATACATATATGTTATGCCACTGATAAAGGAATAGGTTTTACCTCCTGTGAGACTTTGGGGCTTTTGTTCTGTTTATGGGCTTGGTGTCTGTCTACATTCACTTGTGGTGCTGGGAGAGCAGTAATGCAGCAGGCACAAAACCATTAAGAAACATGGTTTTGTCTTACAAGGAAGGTGTTTTAACTCCATAGGCTACACATCTTTTACTTTGCTGCTGCTTCTAAATCAGGTTTTTTCTTGCTCTCAGTAATACCGTTTGGCTTCGAAATTCACCTGCTGCAAGACTGAAGCTGTAAGTGAATCTCTTGGGAAACTGTCATGCCTCTCATTCTTCCTTAATGCATCTAATAAATTAGGAAATAAAATCCTGCCTAGGGAGCTGTGTACGCTGGGGCTCTTGAGCATCAACCTTCTGCTTTTGCTTGGACTCAGCTGAGCCTTGATGTGACCAGCATGGCTGAATCAAGACCTGTTGGTCAAACTAAAGGGCAAGAAGGAAATGCACAGGAAGTGGAAGTAGGGAGGGGTATCCCGGGAAGAGTATTGGGACGCTGCCCAGTGGTGGAGGGATGGGGTCATGAAGGCCAAAGCGCAGCTGAAATTGAATTTGGCAAGGGATGCAAAGAATAAGAAGGGCTTCTACAGTTATGTCAGCCTGAAAAGGAAGGTCAAAGAAAGAGTTAACCCCCTTGAGGAGCGAGACTGGTGAACTGTCAATGGACGAGGAGAAGGCTGAGGTACTCACCAGCTTCAACTTTGCCTCTGCCTTCACTGGCAACCTCTTCCCACACCTCTCGACTGGATGGACCTCAAGGCAGGAACTGGGGAAGCAAAGTCCCTCCCACTGTAAGAGAAGATCAGGTTTGAGACTACCTGAGGAACCTGAACATATGTAAATCTATGGGAGCTGACGAGAGTCCTGAGGGAATTGGGTGATGTAGTTGCCAAGCCGCTCTCCATGATACTTGAAAAGCCATGGCAGTCAGGTGAAGTCCCTGGTGAGTGGAAAAAGGGGAAATACTGCACTAATTTTTAAAAAGGGTAGAAAGGAGCTCCTTTCTACCAGGGTGCTCCCCAAGGTGCTCCCCAGGGTGCTCTACCAGGCTTTCTACCAGGGTGCTCCCCAAGGAGCTCCTTTCCTTTCCAGGGTGCTCCTTTCTACCCTGGGAACCACCAACCTGTCAGCCCCACGTCTGGGCCTGGGAAGATCATGGAACAGAACTTTCCAGAAGCTGTGTTAAGGTACATGGAGGACAAGGAGATGATTTGAGACAGCCAGCATGGCTTCATCAAGGGTACATCCTGCCTGATGAACCCTGTGACCTTCTCTGATGGAGTGACTACATCAGTGGACAAGGGAAGAGCTATGGATGTCATCTATCTGGACTTCTGTAAGGCCTTTGACAAGGTCCAACACACAACCTTCTCTTCAAATTGGAGAGGGATGGATTTGATGGGTGGACTGTTTGGTGGATTAGGAATTGGTTGGATGATTGCATCCAGAGGGTAGTGGTGAACAGCTCAATGTCTAGATGGAGATCAGTGACAAGTGGTATCCCTCAGGGGTGTATATTTGGACCAGTACTGATTACTATCTTCACAGACACAGAGAGTAGGATCAAGTTTACAGATGAGGCCAAGCTAAGTGTTGCGGCTGATATGCTTGAGGGATGGAATGCCACCCAGAGGGACCTCGACAAGCTAAAGAAGTAGGCCCTTAGTGAACTAAATGAACCTTAGGAGGTTCAACGAGGCCAACTTACAGGGTCTTGCACCCGGGTCATGACAACCCGTGGTATCAGTGCAGGCTGGGTGATGAAGGGATTGAGAGCAGCCCTGCTGAGAAGGACTTGGGAATACTGGTGGATGAAAACCTGGACATGAGCTGGCAATGTGTGCTTGCAGACTAGAAACCAGTCATATCCTGGGCTGCATCACAAGAAGCATGGCCATGGAGGTAATTCTGCCCCTCTGCTCTCATGAGACCCCACCTGGAGTACTGTGACCAGCTCTGAAGCCATCAGCATAGGAAAGATATGGACCTGTTGGAGCACGTCCAGAGGAGGGCCACAAAAACGATCAGGGGATGGAAGACCCCCTTGCTGTGAGGAAAGGCTGAGGCAGTTGGGGTTGTTTAGGCAGGAGAAGAGAAGGGAGGCCTTATAGCAGCCTTTCAATACTTAGAAAGGGCCTGCAGGGAAGATGGGGACAGACTTTTTTGTTTGGTCTGTTGTGGTAGGATCAGTGGTAACAGTTTTAAGCTGAAAAATGGTAGATGCAGAGTAGATATAAGGAAGAAAACGTTTATGTTGAGGATGGAAGGGCTTGTTCAGAGAGGTGGTAGAGGCCCTATCCCTGGAAACATTCAAGGTCAGGCTCTGAGCAATCTGATGATGTCTTTGCTGCAGCAGGGTTGGACTAGACGATCTTTTAATGTCCCTTCAAACCCAAACTGTTTTATGATTCTGTGATCTCAAAGATATTGAAAGCCTTTCAGTTGAAAAATGCAGTACTGGTAATGAAGGATTGTTCCATGTATTAAGTGCTCTGTGGCAAAATAACAATTCCTCATGTTGCTGAAGAACATGTAACCTAGAAGATAAAGTCTTTGCATTTTTGAGGACAACAAGGAGCAGAGAATCCCTAAGTTCAACATCACGAAGGAAAAAGATTCTAATACTTTCCCAGTCCTTTTTGAGGATGATTGTTTCAGGGTTTTGCTCTAGCAGGAACACTTCAGGCGCATAGATCTCTAAACTGTAGGCATCCTTGGCAAGTAAGAGTTGTAATCTTTAATTCAGTTTTCTCTAATTACCTCCTTTTGGTATTGATAGAGGAAGAGTAAACTGACAGCTGTAGGAACTTGAATAAAAGTGACATTTCAAGTAAACTTTGCCTGTGAGGATGGCTAACAGCTTTGTTCCCTTGCATTGCTTGAGAGATAATGGGACTGTCACAACGTTAATATCTACTGCCGTTTGTTTTCATTGTTTAATGTGCATGGTCACTGGAGCTCATAATTAGAAAATAAGTTCCTTTTAGGAATATGCCTTATAAAGCAGAACTCAAAATTAGTATTCATTATGAATGCCACTGTGTGTATGACTCAAACAAATATGAGCACCTAGCCATTGTTTGCTTTTTCCTTTGCAATCACTGTATTATTCCCCTTGTGGCCTTTAAATGTTGGCCTGATTTTGACTTCTGTAGATAATTGTCTAATACAATTCTTTGGGAAGGGAAGCTAACCACCAAGTTAATTTTACTATCTGAAGTGTTCTGCTTCTTAGGCAGATCTATCTTTAAAGGCTTGGGTTCTTGCTGTAATGACTAAACCATTGGGGGATATTGCACACAAAAGTGAAAACGTTCACTTGCTTAATCATTCTGATTAACCTCCTGTGTAAAGATGGATTTTATCCCTGGAATTTTTGGTGGCTTTCATCCATCCACTTTTGTTTAGCGTTTCACAGTAGTGATTTGTGCTTTGATTAACGTTTGTGTAGGCTAGACCACTTGCTAGTCTGGTCTGCGTGTCAGCTCACTGGTTTTGTGTGTGTGAATTTTGACTGCTGGAAATTCTCTTGGTACATGCATTCAAATCTACTGTCTTACTTGCAATTACTATGTTGGCTCTTTTGGTAAGAACAAAACTTTTCCTGTGGGAAAAGTTTTGGCAGAGGAGGACGTTGGATGCCTGCAGAAGGGCTGTTTGTAGCTTGATTCCCCTCACTTCCATTTGATGGCACAGTACCAGGCTTGTTCTAAGACTCTGCTGGTCAATTAATTTGTTCTTTTCTGTTCTTGAATTGGAAACTAATTGAGTGCGTGTGAAAGGTGCCAGATTAAACTGTTTTTGCTTCGAGCGCCAGTGAAAATACCATTCCCTCCCATGTTTCCTACACTTGAAAAAATGAGCTTACATGATCATGCTATGTGTGAGGTTGTCAGGCTCATGCAGATAGTCACTCCATGCTGACAATATTTGACTCTGTCAGCTGATTTTAATAAATTTTTTCAGAAAGTGGAGGTCCCGCCTTGCCACCCAGGTACCCTTCTTGTGTCCTTTAGCTTCCTGAATGAGCTGACTTTAGTGCACGTGTGCTAGCATGGGAAACCCTGTAGGTGCGAGTGTCCTTGTCTGGTTTGGATTGGATACATGCAATGTTCAGCCTCTCCTTCAGACAGATCAGGGTCATCTTCTGTGAATGCACAGTGTGACTTTTTCCCCTTCTTTTCTTCCCCTTTTCAAGATACAGTCCTGGCTGTAAGGAAGAGGCTGTGGTTACTTGAAGCTCTCAAGCAGCATTTGTGTCAACATTTTAAC
Organism: Jacana jacana; assembly: GCA_013400555.1. NCBI lineage: Eukaryota > Metazoa > Chordata > Aves > Charadriiformes > Jacanidae > Jacana > Jacana jacana. The sequence continues at coordinate 20,759 of VZTM01041222.1, read as the reverse complement.
TTTGTTTTCTTTATGCTGTGGTAAAGATAAGCAATTTTAGATCGTGGTCTGGCATAAAATCTTCTTATTCAAAACTCACACCATGATCAGGCTGCGTGCCTTAATTGACCAAGTTTGTTAGCTGTTTTGGTGAGTGACAATGACTCTTGCACTATGTTAAAGTTCTCCCTCTTTCCTTGAGATAAAGAATGTTCTCTGATTTTCATGGATGCCAACCGCTGCTTTCCTTTCTTTCGTATTACTGGCTGGTACAGCTGTGGCACAACAGATGACATGTGTAGTCCAGCCCTGAGGCCAGATCGGGGAGGTAAATCAAACAGTTCAGGAATTGCAGGATCCACATGTTTCCTTATGTAGACAGGTCTGCTGCCTTGGAAGCTTCATGGGACACAAGAGTACAGACTGGGAGTCTTTGTTGCTCTTTGCTTTGGCACAGTGTGGGAGTTTTGTTTGGTTTTGGTGTTTTGGGATGAGAAGAGCCTAATAAACTGCAGGGCATGTTTGTGTAGAGCTGGAATACAGTCCCCCTGGAAAAGGAAGTGCAGCCTTTCCAGGGGGCAGTGGGGTCTTATAATGTGGGCCCCCCCTTCCGTCACAGAGGGGAACGGTTAGGAAGGAAGATGGTTAAGCTTTTTAGAATCTGATGGGTTTACAAGTAAAAAATCTTGTTCTCCGTTAAATATGCAATAGTTTTTTCTTTGCAATATGTGACATTCTATTTGTTGCATTTTCCCCCACCCCCTTACTTGCATACTTTAATCTTTTTCCTAGGAAGTCCAGGCTCTTGGGGATTTTTCCCCTTTTTATGTAAAACAGCTTCACTACCTAGATACTTTATGAAATNCAAGCCAGGATGCCATTGGCCTTCTTGGCCACCTGGGCACACTGCTGGCTCATGTTCAGCCTCCTGTCGACCAGCACCCCCAGGTCCTTTTCTGCCAGGCAGCTCTCCAGCCACACTGCCCCAAGCCTGTAGCGATGCATGGAGTTGTTGTGGCCCAAGTGCAGGACCCGGCACTTGGCCTCGTTGAAGGCCATGCCATTAACATTGGCCCATCTATCCAGTCTATCCAAGTCTCTCTGTAGAGCTTCCCTGTCCTCAACCAGATCAACACTCCCACCCAACTTCGTGTCATCTGCAAACTTACTAATAGTGTTTTCTATGTCCTTATCTATATCATTGATGAAAATATTAAAAAGGAAAGGCCCCAATACTGAGCCCTGAGGAACACCACTTGTGACCGGCCGCCAGCTGGATTTAACTCCATTGAGCTTGGGAAATGTCTAAAGTTCCTGTTTGCCTAGGATTAAATGAACAAGCTGGAGTAAAGGGTGTAAGCCCTGTCTTCCTGCTTTCTGAAGAGCACTGCTATATTTTGGTACATCACCAATTCATAAATTCTACATTAGTTGTCCAAAGAAACCCATTGAAATTTTTTTTTTCCACAGAAATGTTCTGTCCATTTCTAGGCTCCTCTTTCTTTCTCTTGTAAGAAAACAATATTTTTTGTACAGTTTTGTAACAGGAAAATATAGGGGCATCTGATTACTATGAGAAGCAGATGTTTATTAGCTTTGGGCATATTTGTATGACTGTGCATATCACTGCTGACTTGTGGACTTGCAGTTCAGCTTTAAAAGATCCTCCACTGGGGGTGATGTAGTCCCTCCTCCCCCCTGCCCCCCTCAGGTTATCACATGCTAATGACTGTTTCTCTACCAAGGTCCTCTTTTTGTGGAGTTTGCTTCTGGGAAAGATGCTAATTTTAACAAAACAGGAAGACACAAACAGTCGTGTGAGGGAGTGGTTCTGGTAGTGATGTGCTGTAAAGGAAGGAAGGGTCTTTGCTTTGGATAGCGGTGCTGGTTTGAATTGATGTCTGCAACCTGCCACAGCCATCTCTGAGTGGGATATGTTGCTCATGAAGAACTGGCAAAAGGATTCAGGCTCCAGTAGCAGTAACAGCTGTCTAGCATTAGCTTTGCCCCTTTACTATAGGATTGACTACAGGGAGCTCCAAGTGAGGGTGCATTTTGCTTCCCTCGAGCTTTGAGGTTGTTTATTTCCTCAACACCCGAGGCAAAGGTAATACTTTTTTTTCTTTTTAAATGAGAGAAAGAAGCAGAAGGTACTGTGGAGGTATTGCAATGTAACTTTGGGAAAGAAGGTGCTGAGGTCCTTCTCATCCCCCTTCTTTCTTTCAGAGGTGGTCTGCCTGTTGAGTGACTGGTACAGGGTGGAGCAAGAGCAGAATAAAGCGGGTTCTGTGGAAGTATTGATAGCTGGTGCTATCAGTACACAGCAAACAAGCAGAGATGCAGGAACCAACCTTTCTGTCTTACCGTGCATTTCTCTTGAATGTTGCAATGCTAATGCCACTTGCTTCTAGTTCATGTGGACTTCTGTCAGGCAATACAAGACATGGCAAATGAAGCCATAGGAATTTCCTCGAGCAGTGTTTATTTTAGTGACTAGCATGTCCTTGCAAACTTACTAACTTGCTTGCAGATCTTGCTCTGTAACTGCACTGGATATATCTGTGATTGTACAAAATTGCATGCTATTCTGATTTAAATGAGCAAATCCCAGTGAAGTGAGTAGAACTGCTGTGGTGTAACTGAGGAGAGCCTGGTTCTGTGTTATCTGATGGTAAGTGTGCTTTGGGCAGTTAGCACTGCACTGAGGCCAGAGAGCAGCAGCAGACTAGCTGTTTTATATACAAGTGTTGTACTGCTAGTTTTGTGGTTATCCCCCGAGGCAGACAGGATGTTGCATGTGCACTCTGACCACTCGTTCCTTTGAGGCAGCTGGCCCAGTGTCAATTGTTAAAAGCTGTGGTAAAAGTTTAAAGGAAGAAGAACCTGATGGTTGATGTATGAAAAGTTGCCCCTAGGAAGGTAGAATTGAACTCCCAAGTTGAGTGTATGTGCTCTACGCCTGACTTATCGGTAATACAACAGGCATAATAATGAGACTGTAAGGGTATTTCAGTGAAGTAGTTAGGATATGGAGCAGGAGCTGATGAACTCTAATAAATAAAGCATTTTGATCCATTAGAGCCTTTGCCTTCACTAGAAATATTCGTATTCTTAAGTTCTTTGTTGGATTAGGGTAATACCATCTAAATAACCTGGATGATGGAACAAAGGAAGGGAACTTTAGGAAAGTATAAGCAATCAGCAGATTTTTTTTTTTTCTCCGATTTGCTTCTGAGGTTAAAGTAACAGGAACCAGATGTAAAATAGCAGATATGTTCAAGACTTGAATTCACTTTGTAAATTACCATGTCATGTCTGAGAGACAGAGAGAGGCAGAAAGAGCCCTGTGCCAAATGGGCAGGAATTTTAAATTCTCTTCTGTTTCTCACTTCACAGAAACTGAATCAAAAATACCTGTTGCTTGCGTAAGTATCTCTGGCTCATCTACTTGAAGATACTTTCCAAAGGAAGGATAGTCTTCATAGAAATCTTCATTGGATAGTGCTCATTGTTTTAATCTACAAGGAATTGAAGTTCTATAAATGTTAAGTAGAACAAATTTAAAACATAATAGACAACCCCCCTGTTTCCAACATAGAATCATGGCTTAGTTTGGGTTGGAAGAGACCTTTAGAGGTCTAGTCCAACCCCCCTGCAATGAGCAGGGGTATCTTCAATGAGAACAGGTTGCTCAGAGCCCCATTCAACTGACCTTGGACACTTGCAGGAGTGAGGTGAATACCACCTCTCTGGGCAACCTACTCCACCCCCCTCAACATAAACATTTGCTTCCCTATATCTACTCTGAATCTACTCTTTTTCAGTTTAAATTACCTTTGGTACTATTGCAATAGGCCCTATTAGAAGATCTGTCCTCATCTTTCTTCCAAGCCTCCTTTAAGTTCTGAAAGGCTGCAGTAAGGTTTCCTTGGAGTGTTCTATTCTCCAGGCTGAACAACACCAACTCTCTCAGACTGTCCTTGTAAGACAGGTGTTCCAGCTCTCTGATTGTTTTCATGGCCCTGCGCTGGACTCATTCCAGTAAGTCCATGTCTTTCCTGTGCTGAGGACTCCAGAGGTGGAGACAGTACTCCAGGTGGGGTCTCACCAGAGCGGAGTGGAGGGGCAGAATCATTCCCTCGACCAGTTGGCCATGCTGTTTTTGATACAGCTTGGGGTACGGTTGGCCTTCTGTGATGTGAGCACACTTTGCTGGCTAATTTCCAGCTTTCTGTCCACCAATATCCCCAAGTCCTTCTCAGCAGGGCTGCTCTTAATCCCTTCATTCCCAGCCTGTACTGATACTGGGAGTTGCCCTGACCCAGGTGCAAGATCCTGCAGACTTAGCTTTGTTGAACCTCCTAAGGTTCACACAGGCCCCCTTCTTGAGCTTGTCCAGCTCCCTCTGGATGGTATCCTGTACATCAGGTGTGTAGCAGAAGCCTTAAATGAAAGCTGTAGAAACTTCTAGTGTACTGTTGTTTTAATGATACTATAATTCATTTGCTGTTTCCTGCCTCTTTTCCAAAAGTTGGAATCTCAGCCAAAATATGTTTGGAAGATGAACAAAAGGGTTTGATTTGCTGAGATTCTTGCTCTTTTGGGGCAAGGAGTGAACAATCACTTTTTGGGTTTTCTCCTCAAAATGACTTCCTTCTCATTTCTATAGGTCTTTACTTTCCTGCTCCTTTCTGCCCTGCTAAAGTCTGTGTTGGCAAATTTTGATACTGTAATAAATGACAATGGACTGGAAAGGAAGGGAGCTAATGGAGTTGTGTCTGTCAGTAGGATGTTGTGAAAATGCCTCTTCCAGGGCTGTTTATCTTAATTTTAAGGGGTGGATTGTTAAAAGGAGGATAAATATTCCTTACACAAAGAGATATTTTTGCATAAAAATCTGTGATCCCCATCATAGTGTGTACCCCACAGCAAGCTAGAGGTCAGAAAGTTACTGACAGTGTAGGTATGGAGCTTTATCTTGTTTTTAAATCAGCTCCCTTTCTAGGGAGAGTTCTGGTTAGACCAAGTCCTGCATGAAATGCAGTTGCTAACAAGTGGAAATGAAAAAGGTAAGACATTTTTTTGTGTGTGGCTGTGAATAGCACAGTGACATGGTGGAGCAGCACTAAGCACTGCCTCATTGCTTGCAGTCTGGCCATTACTGCCCCATCTTCCCAAGCTGATGAAGCGGGAGAGATGTATTTCATTCCCTTGCTCCTGGCTAAGGCTGCATTGGGATGTTGAGGGAAGAGGGTAGCGGGGGTCAGATCCTAAAGAGAAGTGCATGCTCTAGTCTTGGAGATGACATGAAAGTTAAATCCCATTCCTAAGGGAAAGAAATGTTGCCTTTCTGCATCCTGTTAGCTGAAAAAGAGGGTAGTGTTGTGGAGAGACTCCCTGCATTGCATCAAGTTTGTGTGCTGTCTCTTCAGCTGCAAAGCTACAGACACATCCCTTCCAATCTTGTGTGTGTGAGCGAGATGGCTCTCTGGGGACCTTAATGTTGCGGTTACCATGGGAGCCAATTCAAAGTGGATTGTCATGTCATCAGAACTAGAAGATATGTGCAAATTCTGTTGTAGCATTTTGCAGAGGTTTGGGATTTTAAATATTTCTTGCAAGAAAAGTATTTCTATTATTTACATGGGGCTATAACTGTTTTGTGTGTTAAGCATTTCTGAAATCAAACTGGCTCTGTGATAGAGAGGACAATGGGGCAAAACAAGTTAGACAGCCTGATGTGGGTACAGGTAGAAGAATTTCAACTCGGGATGTAAGTTTCCCATTGGAATTGTTCTGTTTTATTGTAGTGTTTTTGAGTTACCCTGATTCCACTCATATAGAGCAGAAGAATATTTTTTTCTTGCTTATTTATATCTCCATCCTTTCTGCTTCCCTGCTTGTTGTGTTTGTGTTGGCTAACACTTTCACCTGCTGCAATACTCAAGAAAAGTCCTCAGCTGAGTCTTGGAGATGCTCATTCTTGAAAAGGCCACTGTGATGAGAGGGATGTGCTGTGTACCTCACACTTGTGGGGCTTTGGTTTTGTTTTAATCCATGAAAATTGGACGGTTAATCAAGCTGCACCCCTATGGTTTAAACATCTGCTTGTCACTAGAACTTGTTCAGTGACTTTGGACTTAACAGCTTGGGGGTTGAGCTCTAGACCTCCAGGATCTCTAGGTTCCTGTGCTCACAGTGCTTCTAGCACTCATGACATCTCAGTCTACCAGCACAGTGGAGAAGGCAGATGTGCTCCTTTGAAACTTTTTTTTGTGTGAAGCTAAATCAAATCTCTAAATTTTAATTGCTAATTTCTTTTAGAATGAACAGTTTGTCTCTGACCTACATATGGGACTCGAATGTGACTTTCTGGCTTTTAGAAGACTTTTTATTGTTGAAAATCTGAAATACTATTAAGACTTCAGGGATGCTGTTGTTTCTTTTGTTGTAACTTTTTTTAAATTTTTTTTTTTAATTTCTGCTGGTAGTGTGGGCTCTCATTCTTCCTGGAGAGGAAAGCTACATCAACAGGTAGAGCATTAGGAACTGTTTTATTGGTTGCTGTTTGCAAGTCTGCTGGGGAATTATAGGAAAGCTGGTTTTGAGCAGAACTGATTATTTCTTTTCTTACACTGTCTCTGTAGGAAACTTTTGTAATTGCTCTTGGGTTTTTTGTATTTTTCTCAATACAGGAAAAAAATCTAGTCTGTGAACAAGAATATTTTAGTATTAAGGCCTGTAAATTTTGATGACTTGTCAAAAAACAATAACAAAACTCTCAAATACCTCTGGAAACCATTCTTGTCCTGTGCTGAAGTTCTGCATTGAAAAATCTAATTCTTTGTTCCAGTGTTAGAATTGTTTAATCTGTTTTTCTCATTTCTAAGGAGGAAGTGTTTTCTGTCCATCAAGTACAGAATCTATGAAGAAAACTTAACTATATTATTCCCTAGAGAGATGGCATTTTCATAATAACATTACTATTCAGGCAGGTTCATTCAGATTTTATCAAATATTCTAGGTAAGCCTGTTTCAGGAACTGGGTGTAAGGATAAAGATGTGCACTGCTGAAGGAAGCCAAATGAGTGAAAAGTAAGAGTATTGCTGAGGAACTGGAAACGAGTTGTTCTAGTTCAAGCCACTCTGCTTGAACATTTGGTGCAGGTGAAATCAAAATGAGAGAGCCCACAAAATAGAGGGGAAACAAAGGCTAGTATCCTGTACCAGATAATAAATGGATAGTTCCACTTATTCAGGGATTCAGAAATATTTTACAAGCATCAGTGAATGATTTGTTTGTACATCATGGTGTACTTCAGCACTAGTATGCGTCATAAAAACTTCCATGGATGTTTATGGTAGGACAGTGGTTGATGATTTGGCTTTTCATTCAGTGGAACATTTTTCTAAAAGAATAAATCTTTTTTTTTTTTTTTTTCAGAAGAGACTGTTTTAACGAAAGGGAGAGGAAGATATTGGTGCAAGTCTGAACTGAACTCTTATTGTGCATGAAGTGTCTGAGCATTCAGGACACATGCTTTCACCTTCAACAATAAGCTCTTTGTACCTGTTAAAAACCTGTACTCAAAACAATTCATTCTGCAGTGCATGTGATTCTCCCTTGGGGAAGAGGGAGAATAAACTGAACATCATATATTAGCTGCAGCACTTAGTGCGCTGCTGGGAGGCACTTGGATACGACAGTGATACAGGCAGTCAGAAGTGATGCAGCACAGAAGAGAAAGTGTCTGTGCCAGCAGATTGTGTTTGATGTTCACTACAGTGTTTCTCTAGAGTACAGCTATGTTTAAGCACCTAAGCCAAAAGCATTTTTGCTCCACAGCCCCCAACTACCCTGTAAATACAGATAGAACACCTTGTGGCTACAGAAAATTCAAGAAAGTAGGGAGGTAGCTCTTTTTAAGATGGAGGCAAGCCATCTCTGCCAGCCAGGAAAACTCAGCATAGCTGGCAAGCTCCTGCTATCCCTGTGCTGTTTGCTGATCAAAGAAACCGTGAATCTGAACTAATACAATGCAATTTCTTGATTGATTGTTATGGATGGGATTTTTCCAAAACTTTCTTTGTGATTTAGGAACCTACCTGTCATGGTCTTTCCTTGGGGCACGAGCATTGATTCTCTGATGCTATCTAGAGAGCGTCTGGATGCTGGCAATTCTGTACAAGCAATTCTTGAGGCATTATAAGCAAGAGAGAGAAGTTATTTGCTTATGTATCAACTGTGTATCTGGGAAGGAGGGGGGAACACTGTCTCCACAGTGCCTACAGAGTAGACTATAGCAAGAGGTTGGGACTTGCAGTGGAAGGTGCATCCAACTGATCAAAGAATGTTGATATTGCAATGGGTGCTGGTGTCCGAGAGTACATGTGTTATGTACCAAGTTCTTGGTCACCGTTTTTATGTATAATTCATGTTTACTCTAAAAGCAGGTGTGGTTATCTAGTTCTTTAGACATCAGGGAAGATGTTAAAAGATGATGGCTTTTTCATCCTCCCCCCCTCCAATAACAAATAACAATAACAGCTACTCTATTCAATCTGGGCATTTGATTTTTGATCTCATTTATAAAAGAGTTTCCTGATAGGGAACTTTATATTCCTGGCCATGAAGGACTGAGCTTTAGAAGCACTGTTTTAATTTAAGAAACTTGATCTTTAAAAATGCTATGTCTGCATGGGCAGTGTATGTTAGCACTTTGGGCACGTTCCTATGCTGGTTTCTTGTCAAAGATAGGCTTCTACCTGTATCTTGTTCGAAGAGACTTTTACTTCTTTTAGAGGCCTGAAACCAGTACTGTCATAAAATATGATAATGTCTTCAAACTGACAATTACCTGGAGATGTTTTCTCTTGGATAAATTTATCTGCCTTTATTTTCCTATCCTGTGTACAGAAACAAGGCAGCAGTATAATTCTTACCTGCTTTCTGTTTTGTTTAATCCTGTTGAATGGAAACCCTTCTTCAAGGGTCACAGTCATGCATTGAATTGGGACACCATATGATGTTCTCTGCTGTGCTGGAAGGGCAACATAAAAATGACAGAAGAATGAGACAAAGTACAGTGTGAGCAAGCTCCAGTAGCTTAGTCTTGAATAGCTTGGTTCAAGGCATCACATAAATATGACAGAAGATAGTTTTATGGTTTAAAAAATGAAGAGAGAATTATGTAGGTAATCTTTGCAACCTAGTAAAAATATCATAGTACACAAAAATTGAAGTGTTACAGCTTCCTGTCGTCTAAATTGGCATCTAATCTTAGTAGGTGAGACAACACTTGAGGATGTTGTTTATAGTGATTGCTTTTTTTATGACTCAAGAACAAAGTGGTGTTTTGAAAACTTTCATTATATGAATCAGACAAATAAAGCAATTCAGGTAATAAGTAAAATCTCTTAAGATCAAGGAAACTCCATGCTTTACATCATATTAATAATTGGCCTAGACCTTTTATTTTAATGTCCTGAATCTAAGTCTGAAAATGTCATTGGGGAGAGGAGGGGAGGATTAGTCTAGTTAAGAAGAGCAAAATCTCTTTCTTTTTAGAGCCCCAAGCTGTATTTTGCCTGTTATCCATGGTTTCCTCAAATTGGGAAGTAGCTTTACATGCAAAGGAGATGCTTGGCTGCTACACGGGCTGTTCGAGCTGTAGAGCAATTTTTTTCCTGGTCAAGAGTAAAAACTTCAACTTATGTTAATTCTGTGTGACTAAAGCCATCTAAGAATTAAACACCTAATCATTCATTTAGGGCTTCCTTCTGCCCTATGATGAAATGGGAAAAGAAAGAGAAAGGGAACTTGGAAAGGGAGGTCCATCCCACCTCAAACAGAGCTTTCCTCAAGATGGGCTATATTTGGGTTGCTGCTTCTTTCCTTTGGCTGTACAGGAGCCAAGATGGCTCTTGGAGACTGTACCTGGCAGCTAAATAGCTCAAGTTTTATACAGGTGTTTGTGTGTGTGATTTGAATCCCAAGCATAGTTAGTACTCACAGCAACAAGTGCCTTTGTTACAGAGGGTGTATCTTGAGGTCATGCAGTGTTTGTAACCAGAGATGTTTTCCTTCCGAGGCTGCTGCTCAATTTGTGGGATTCCCATTCTGGTAGCTTACAGGTATTTAGTTGAGTATAAAGGTGACTGCGTGAAGGAGAACCTGCTTCTCCTGTTGGAAAGAGAGAGTCTATTTGCAAAGACTTCATAATGTGCTTGTAAGAAGCTCATTCTGTTTGCTCAGCCAGTTAACTGCTTGCTCTCGTAATGAGGAAGAAGGGTGGATTTTGTCAGAATGGTACAACAAGGTGTTCACAAAAACCAGGGTGCACCTCTCTTAAATTAAAAAAAACCAAACCAAACAAAAACAAAACCAGGGCTTTTTGAAATAGGAGCTTATGTTATGTAAAATCAAAACTTTTGGAGCTGGGAGTTAACTCCTTGGGTTTTGGAGTGTGTTTTCCTCCCCGGAATTCACTAAGTAATTCCATTGTTGTCCAAGTTTTACAGACTTTTCAGGGTCCAGCTGGCATTCCAACTGGTAACTTGTCACTCAGTAGGAAGCTCAGCTATGGGACTGAGTGGTTACCCAGCTGTTCTACTGGGGTGGGGTGTGGTGGGGTTTTGGGATTAAAAATTATTTATTTATTTACTTATTTATTTATTTTAAATCAATGTTGGTATATTCTCAATTCCAGTCTTGTGCCCTGGTGCTAGTTAAACCTTGCACTAGGGGTCATGTTGTAAAGAGTCCATCAAGTTCAGAAAGGTTTTACAGCCTCTCAGATATGGGCTTTTTCTTCTTCCATAATGGTGTCATTTTCCTTTCTTCTCATCCAGCCTTTTTTTTTTTCCTCAGATGAATTTAAAAACGCTTCAAGTGATAGATAAACAAAGCAAAACTCAATTCTCATGTGGTTCAGTGCTGAGCTGCAGACTCACTGTTTGACTTTAAGACCTGGGTCTGTTTAGCCCAGACAAACGACTGAGAGGGAACTTCATCAATGTTTATAATTATGTAAAGGGTGAGTGTGGAGAGGATGGGGCCAGACTCTTTTCAGTGGTGCTCAGTGACAGGACAAGGGGCAATGGACACAAGCTGGCTAGCAAGAAATGCCATCTCAACATGAGGAAAAACTTCTTTAAGGGTGTCAAAGCACTGGAACAGGCTGCTCAGAGAGGTTGTGGAGTCTCCTTCCCTGGAGATGTGTTCCTGTCCAGCCTGCTGTAGGTGAACTTGCTTTGGCAGGGGCTTGGACTAGGTGATCTCCAAAGTTCCCTTCCAAATGCTACCATTCTGTGAAGCCAGCTTGTCTGTCAAACCACATACTAGACAGTGAAATTAAGCTACCTGTTTCCAAGGGGCTTCTGAAGGTAAGTACAGTCAAGATTTTGAGTTCGTATACTGAGTGCTCTGCCCGTAGGAGGACAGGAGGGAAGGTATTACATGTTCCTGCATAACCAGAACAGGTAGTGAAAAGTCACATACAGCCAGTCTTGCTTTCTTTTCTCCTCTCCCACTGCAGTGTTTTAGCTTGAAAGTTCTGAAGACATTCCACGGACAAATTATAACTTTGAATAGAGATGAGATTTCATTTGCTTTGGTTTTACTGTGAAATTTCAAAGAGCATCTCAGCATCGCAGGCTGCTAAGGTAACAAAAGAAAGATCAGCAGGAGAGCGAGTTTCTCCAGGCAGATTTCCTGCCCCAAGACAAAGGCAGCAAAGAACTGTCAGGATATGTTTTTGTCACAGGAACAGAAGAGGAAAACTGGATGCCTATCAATTGGTCTTCACAAACGAATTGCTCTGAAGAAGCATGACTTATTCCATCTGGAGCTGGGGGTCCTGTGCTAGGCCTGGAGTAATAGTGGAGAAGGGATTGCTTTGAGGGATTGTCATGTACCCTTGCTGTGCTAGGTGCTGGCGGTGCGAAATGTCTTGATGGTGGAGGGAGAAACCTGAGCTTTGCACTGAAATGACCAATAAACGTGATCTCTTTTGTAAGAGAAGAGCGTCTTTCGCTTCTCCTGGGTTTTTAATGGATGAATTGAATTTCTACAGAGCCCTTCCACCCTGGCCTCTGACTGTCCAGGCCAATCACTTGCTCATTCATGTTGCTACAGAACTAATTCTACTTCAGCAATGGATAAGGAGTTCTGCTAGACCTGTGCTTGATTACCAGCTCTGTTTACCACAAGGGAGCAGTTATTAATGTGCGCTCATTTTAAGCCTATTACAACTCCTTCACTTTGATTAATCTCATTGTGGAGCTCTTTACTCTTTTAGCCTGTGTAAGATGTGAGTGTGATTGTAGAAGTGCTTCCCTTGTTTCCCTCCCAGCTGAGGGAGGAGGCAAACGGCTATCGATTTTTATATAAAAATGAATTTAACGAGACCTGGAGGCTGGGCTTGATCCAAGGCTTACTGGAGTTGGTGGTGATCAGTCATAGAATTTCAGTGGATTTTAGGCTCTGGTATCTGACTTGCTGCCATGGTGTTCAGCTGTCTGCGTAGTAGGGGTTTTGCAAGTCTTCATCAATTGTTCAAAAGCAACAAGCTTTCATGGTGAGGGAGTGCAAGGGGGAAGCATGCTGACCAGGTACTTAACAGCTGCTTCTTTTATTCTTGTGATCCTGTTGTCTCATCTCTCTGCTTGAATTGGGGTTATTCAGCCTGGAGAAGAGAAAGCTCCAGGGAGACCTTATAGTAGCCTTTCAGTACCTAAAGGTGGCCTGCAGGGAGATGGGGAGGGATTCTTTATTGGGGAGTGGAGTGATAGGACAAAGGGGAGCGGTTTTATACTGAAAGAGGGGAGATCTAAAGTAGATGGTAGGAAGATATTCTTTACTGTGAGGGTAGTGAGACACTGGACTGGGTTGCCCAGAGAAGTTGTGGATACTCCATCCCTGGAAGTGTTCAAGGCCAGGGTGGGTGGCACTTAGGGCAACCTGGTGCAGTGGGAGGCGTCTCTGCCATGTATTTGGAAATTGATGGTCTTTAAGGTCCCTTCTAACCCAAACTGTTCTATGAGTCTATGAATGTATGGTCATGGTGCATGTCATATCAGTTCATAAGGAAGCACATAGCTCCAGGCATATGGAGCATAGCTTTAGCAACAGGCTTTCAGAGAGAGAAGTTTAATGTCTCTAACTTTGAATCATAGAATCATATAGGTTGGAAGAGACCCTTGGGATCATCAAGTTCAACCATCATCCCTACTCTACAAGTTCTCCCCTACACCATATCCCTCAACACCACATCTAATCTACTCTTAAACACAGTCAGGGATGGTGACTCCACCACCTCCCTGGGCAGCTGATTGCACTGACTGACCACTCTTTCTGTGAAAAACTTTTTCCTGATGTCAAGCCTAAACCTACCCTGCTGCAGCTTGAGGTGCATTGTAATTTGTTAGGTATTAATATATATTTATATTAAAAAATGAATATTGTAATGTGAAGGCTGGGGAATCAGGTAGAGATAGGAAGGGTATAACAAACATAGGTGTGAACTAGTAATGTAATTCAGAGGTTCATCTCGTCCTGGTAGGTAGTAAACTATCCATGAGCCAGCAATGTGCCCTCGTCACCAAGAGGGCCAACGGAATGCTGGGCTGCATAGGGAAGAATGTGGCCAGTAAGTTGAGGGAAGTGATTCTTTCCCTCTACTCTGCACTGGTGAGGCCAGAACTGGAATACTGCATCCAGTTCTGGATTCTCCAGTTCAAGAGAGACAGGGAACTACTGGAGAGACTCCATTGTAGGGCAACAAAGATACTTAAGGGATTGGAGCACCTCCCTTATGAGGAAAGGCTGAGACAGCTGGGACTCTTCAGCCTGGAGAAGGCTGAGGGAAGACCTTATTAATGCTTATAAAAGTACCTGAAGGGTGGGTTGAAGGAGGATGGAGCCAGACTCCTTTCAGTGGTTCCCAGTGACAGGATGAGGGGCAATGGGCACAAGCTGGAGCACAGGAAGTTCCATTCAAATATGAGGAAAAACTTCTTTCAGGTGAGGGTGACGGAGCAGTGGCACAGGTTGCCCAGGGAGGTTGTGGAGTCCCCTTCTCTGGAGACCTTCAAGACCCACCTGGATGCAGTCCCGAGTTATGTGCTCTAGGCAATCCTGCTTTAGCAGGGGAGTTGGGCTGGATGATCTCTAGAGGTCCCTTCCAACTCTGACAATTCTGTGATTCTGTGAACTGTGTCAGCAGCTGGGCCACATCTGGCCTGCAGGCCAGTCCTATTCTGTTTTTCATGGACATACATGCAAATGTTGATGCTTTGCCTATGAGCTGCTGCCTTCTCCTCTAAGAAGGAATGATTTCTGTGACATGGAATAGAATATGGCTCACAGCACTGCCCCAAGCCAGCTGGTGGCTGGCATCCCCAAAAGATTGGACCATCTTCTCAGCCATAATTCTCTCTGCAAACGACTGTTGCAGCTCAAGCTTCGTTTCTCCCCCTCTCTCTCTGCTTTTTCTCTACTGACTTTTGATTGACTGGTGCTGTACGTCAACCAAATGCCATCAATTTCCCATGACACAAGAGTGAGTGAACAGTGCATCACTCTTACCTCCTCAACCCCCAGGAGCTTGTTCTGTACAGAAGTAGGCTTTTTCTATGCCCTGTTCCTGCAGATGTAATTTTTCAGGCTTCTTCACTATAAAATGTTAGGTAATGTATTTTCAGCTGGAACAAGTTGGTATAACTGTCCATTAAAGTTAAGAATAAATGTAGTATATCACCACAAGATGCCATTCATAGAAATGGGAAGGGGAGAAAGCTATCCATGTATCTGTCTTTGAAGGAATGCAGCTATTTCTAAGGCCTTTGTAAAGACAAATTTAATCTGTATGTCTAAAATGTAGTAAACCTAAAGAAAACAGCAAAACGGAGTGTCTCTTGGAGATTACTCTTTCCTGTCAAGCACACAGAAGGATGACAGGCTCTTTTTTGTGTGTGAGAGAAGGGTCATGAAGTATTGTTTATCTGCCGTGTTTACTGTTAGCAATGGAACTGTACAAATGAAAGGAACAGAGTTCATGTAGTCTGTGAATCCTAAATGGAAGTAGGATCTGTATAATAGCTATTGTAAAATTCATCTATTACCTTTGCTTAAGAAGCTGCCGATTGCCCTCTCAGATACATCACTCAGTTCATTGATAATGAGCATCTATTCAAACTAATGGCTTTAAAACCCAGGACAGAGCTAGTACCTTGTCCTTGGCTCTCTTATCTGTTGCTGCAACACCCAGTAAGTCCCCTTGGGCTCTTCTCTCTGTTGTCATCAGATGGCAAGTGCAATGCCCATCAATGGGTAGTGAAGCCAACCGGTTTGTCTGAGACCTTTCTCTGCCTTTTTTGAAAAGTCTGTGTTTACTCTGTACCTCGTTTTGCTTCAGCCTGAAGTTTTTGTAGCTGCCCAGAAATGTACTGGCAGTTGTGCTCATTATAGACCTATTGAGTTCGTTGAGGCAGTTTGATGGCTTGTACGCATAGACTTGGTTTGGGTGAAACAACAATGTGAAGAAAGCTCCTTTTCTGTTGTTAGTAAACTTACTGAGGTGGGAATTTCAGAACCTCACACCTGAGCTTTTCAGTTTCGTCATGCAGGATTTCAACGTGGTGCTATGTGCCTGATAACTTTGACCATTTGTTGTTCCCAGTTTAGAGGTGCAGTAACTCAGACTAAAGGTCAAACTGGTGGAGAGGAGTGAGGGAGCGACTACCAAGGCCTGCTAGTGAAATAAGCTTCATGTACAACTCATGAAAGTGAGATGAACAAGGCAGCTCTAAACTTTTTGCACACTCCAGAGGGTGCTGCATTGTTGTTTGCTTGTCATTTTGAGGCTTCCTTTAGAGTCATGGATTTCTGTGTAGGGACTCCATGTACCCTACCTCCTCCTTTCCAAAGCAAAAGAAGGTAAAAAGATTGTAGAACTGAAGTACAGAGAAAATGGAGGGGGAGAATGCTGGCTTCATGGTTTTTTTTTTTCCTCTGAGTAGAAGACCCCCAGCTGGGAGAAGTAGAGGGCACTCATGGGCACGCACTTGCGGATGTGTGCAACGGGTTAACACGCTAAAGGCCAACACCCAGCATATGTAGAAATAGTTGTGTGCTGGTCATTTGTATGAGGGATGACTCTCCACAGAACCGTAAGCGCTGTTGCCAAGACTATATATTTTCCCCTGAGTGTAAAGGCCAGCAAACCTGGACGTGCAATTGATTTGCTCTGGCTGCTGAGCCTTCATTGACTACTCAAGCTGCAATTTTTCTGTGAGTGAGAGAGGAAGGAGGCTATAAATGCTATTGTGGTGTTGAACTGGGGAGGGAAGGCTAGGGAGGTGGTGGTCTGGGTGATTCTCAGTCTGCTCATAGGCTCTGCATTCTCTGAGGATGACCGACTGCATGTGACAGCAGGGTACACCTGTCTCAAAGGGGGAAAAGAATCTTTGTGCAGGAGCTGGCAGGTCTCATGGAAAGGGCTTTTAACTAGATTTAAAGGGGGAAAGGGATAAAACTAGGCTCACCAGAGACAAGCTGTGGGACGGCACGTCAGCGTTTGTGGATAGCATGCTAGTATGGTTCTTCAGTCTGATATCTCAGTGGAGGTAAGGGATGGAGAGCCACGCAGTAGCAAAGACGCAAGGGATATTGATGGGCTAGAAATCATGGAAGCACTTGGGAATGGCCAGCTAGGAATTTGGGGTTCTCCCACCAAAAAAGAGATGAGGTCAATAGCCCAGCTGAAGTGCATGTACACCAAGACATGCAGCATGGGCAACACGTGGGAGGAGCTGGAACCCGTTGTGCAGCAGGGAAACTGTGATATAGTCGCCATCACAGAGACATGGCGGGGTGATATGCATAACTGGAGTGCCACATTGGATGGTTATAAAATCTTCAGAAGGGATAGGCCAGAAAGGAGAGGGTATGGAGTAGCTCTGTATGTTCTGGAGTGTTTTGATTGTCTTGAGCTTAATGGTGGTGACAATAGGATGCTTATAGGTAAGAATCAGGGGAAAGGCCAACAAAGGCAGATACCATGGTGAGAGTCTATTACAGACTGACCCAACCAGGTTCAAAAGGCAAACTAAATATTCTGTGAGCACCTGGGAGAAGTCTCATGTCTAATGGTCACTACCATTGATTCTTGTGAGGGACTTAACTTACCAGATGTCTGCTTGAAATACAATAGAGCAGAGGAAACAGTCTAGGAGGTTCATTGACTCTGTGGAAGATAGCTTTCTGATGCAACTGGTGAGCAAACCAACTAGGGAAGGTGACCTGTTGTTTGTCAACAGAAGGAGTTGTGGGTGATGTGAAGGTTAGAGGCTGACTTGGACACATAGATGACATGACAGAGTGATGGAGTTTTTGGAGAATATGGAGAAATAAGGAGAGGTGGTAGCAGAATCATAGAATCACTTAAGTTGGAAGAAACCCTTGGGACCATCGAGTCCAACCATCAGTCCTACTCTACAAAGTTCTCCCCTAAATGTCTCCATAAACTTCTGGAGGGGAGACTTTGGGCTATTTAGGAGCCTGGTTGACAGCGTCAGTCATGAGGTTGTCCTGAAGGGCAAAGGAGTCCAGGGAGGCTGGACATTCTTCAAGAAGGAAATCTTAAAGGTGCAGGAGTTGGCTGGCTCCGTGTGCTGTAAGACAGGCTGGCAGGGGGAAAGACTGTCCTGGCTAAATCAAGATCTATGGCTGGAACTCAGGAAGAAAAGGAAAGTTTACGGCCTATGGAAGAAGGGGCAGGCCACTCAGGAAGACTATAAAAATTGTGTGAGGCTATGCAGGGAGAAAATTAGAAGGGCCTAAGCCCAGCTAGAACTAAATTTGGCTGCTGCTGTAAAAGAGAACAAAAAATGTTTCTGTGAATACCTTAACAACCAAAGAAGGACTTAGGAGAATCTCTATCCTTTATTGCATGCGAGGGGGAACATAGTGACCAAGGGACAGGGTGAAGTGTGTGTTGGTCTGTTTGCCCAAGTAATAAGGGATGGGACAAAAGGAAACAATCTCAAGTTGTGCAAGGGAGGTTTAGATTGGATATTAGGAAAAATTTCTTCACTGAAGCAGTTTTGTTTCATTGGAAACAATGACATTGGAACAAGCTGCCCAGGGAACTGATGGAGTCCTCATCCCTGGAGGTATTTAAAAGATGGGTAGATGTTGCACTTAGGGTCATGGTTTAGAGAGAATTTGGCAGTGATAGGTTAATGGTTGGACATAGTGATCTTAAAGTCTCTTCCAAGCAAAACGAGTCTACAATTCTAAGATCTGTTTTTCCATGCTAGAGCTGCTGCTGTGCAGTGCTGGAAACCTTAAAAGGAAGCCTGTGGCTTCTTCTGCCTGAGCTGCCCAGACCTGCAGAAAGTTGTTGCAAGTAACTGGCTGCTTGATGGGTGCTGCTGAAGATTGCTTCACTTCCAGCCTTATTTGAGTATTTATCATGAAGCTGTCGGAGAGTAGGTTCATCTCACTTGTGGGATTTCCCTACTTCCCTCATACATGACTCCTGCTGACTTTTGCTCCCTGCAACCCCGCAATACAAAAAGTGTTAGAGGTCCTTTCCTCTGTGATGGCCTTCAGTTGTGGTGGCTGCAGATAGTAGGACACGCTGTTGGGGCAAAACAACTTGGTGCCAGCTTGGCCTGTAAGAAGGCAGGCAGATGGGGTTTGCCAACCAGCCGCTGCATGACTGAGTTCCTGATAGCTTTCTGCTTACAGCACAAATCTCTGGGGCACCCAGTCACTTGCATGGGGGGGGTGTCTTCTGCTCTCTTGAATGAGAAATAAGGCTTATCTGCCTATCCCAACCTTTGTGGTGTTCTAGAAGTGCTTTCTTCTGAAAGCGATGAGGCTCCTCTGTGCCTGTTCCGAATAGCATGGCCTGCAAGGCAGTGCCCATGAACTTGAGTCTACAAATACAAATTATTGTATTTAAGAGCCTCTCTACTGTTTAAAGTTGAACTTAAGTTTATACTTGCTCTTTCTTGGAAGGACTAGACTGTTGTAGGGAGAGGAGTCCAGGACAAAGTGTATACCAGAGGGGTGAGCTAATTTGTATGTTGATCCAGGTAAGTGCAAGGTAGGGTTGGTGCAGTGGCAGGTAAGGTAATTACAGTGCCAGTGATGTGATCTCATCACAGAAACACCATGCTTGTCTGGTAGCTAGTTTTTCTTCAGGGTATTCTCTGGATGTCTGAGGGAGTCTCTGGATGTCACACTCTCCCCACTGCCAAGTGCCTGCTGTGAGCACACACAGCTGTATATGCTTTACTGTGTGTCAACTGTATATGCTTCGCTGTGTGTTGGGTCCAGAAGCGCTGTGTCAGTGGTGGAAAAAATGTCATTGTGAGGAGAGGCTTTTTGAAATGACAGAGATGCATCTATATTTTTTCATGACTTGTACTTTTAGTAACCGTGTAACAAGTACTGACCTCCTAATTTTATCTCTTTATGGATTTATTTGTTAAATCCATTTGTGCTTAGGAGGAACGATGCCTCTGACTCTTCATGCTTTTGATATCTTTTTACCTAGTTGACAGAAGTAAAGATAAACTGAGATCTGGAGACGCATGGGAGGTGACAGTGTAGAAGAGCTGAAACCCTTTCTAAGGGACTTTTGCTCTTTCTGTAATCAGAATTGGTGCACCTGGAAGTGCTGCTGTGCTTTCTTTTGGCCTGGTTTTCTAAGTACAACTTCCTGAAAACTACTTCTTCTTGGGCCTCCAGAAGCAGTGCCATGAGCTGTTGCAGAGTGTTTTGCTCAGTTGTTCCAGGTGACTTTGCTGATGCCAAGGTGAGTTGGTGTCTGAGTCAGAACTCAGAATATTGGATTCCTGCTTGTTCGATTGTGGACGTGTGGAAGCTGCTTTAACAGATTGCTTTTTCAGGTAGTGAATCACTTAGTATTCCAGATACACCGAGAGTCTTACACCTGTGGCTTCTGGTACTAGCAAGTGGATTGGACTTCCCCACACCCCCCCCAGAATGAGAAAGATGGGTGGGAGGAGTATACATGGATGTACTGGGTGAGATTTTTTTGGGTTATTTTCTTCCCCCCAGGTATTATTCACCATATGAATAGCTCTTCTTTTCAAGAATATTATGCTTTCAAAGGCTTATAGTCCAGACATAAATGAAACTATACAATGCTGGAAAACTTCCTTCCTTTCCAACCACTCACCGCATACATCTGTTTCCTTGCCAGTGGAACCTCAGCATTGAATGCTGTGGTGCTTATCAAGGCTATTATTCTAATCTGCTATTTGAAATGAATGGAATTGAGAAGATGAACTGTGTAACTGTGTAGTGTATTTTCTAGATTATCCTTAATTTGAGAACAAGATGCATGCTTTGTTAGTTTCTCTCTTCTTCTGTGCTCTGATATTAACCAGATGAGAATATTAATGAAACCATACTAACGTTGTAATAGTCAGATTTTTAAAAAATCAGTTTGTAAGTACCACCACTGAATATCAGATGCTGTTCCATCATTAAGTTTGCAGTGGAAGTTAAAAAACTTGGAAACTACGGAAACCATACTATAGCAGGCCCAGTGTCAGGCTATGAGCTTAACAAGATACTCTCAAAATTAAAGGCAGTGTGTTGAGAATCTGCCCCAATATCTCATATCTTTTGAAGAGTTTGAACTCATTACTGCTTAAAGGCTATCTTTCTTTTTAGAACTATTCTGTTATTTACTTCTATATTTTTTTCTCTCTTCAGGCAATTAAACCATGTTTGGTCA
>VZTM01041221.1:9635-51249 GCA_013400555.1 Jacana jacana | reverse complement strand
CTATGATTCTATGATTCTATCGCCGATACACAGCACAAAGCGGGACCACAGAGCACAGCTGGAGGGGTGGAGAAGACCTGCTTCATAGGTACCAGTGTCCTGGGCACTCCATGCTGGGATGTGCCTCGGTGCTGAGGCCAGCGGTGGAAGGGCTGGAGGACAGTGGGTGTTGCTGGAGATGGGTGCCCTGAAGGCAAACGTGTTGCTCCATCGTGCAGCAATGGAGAAGCTAGGAGCATGGTGTCCCCAAGGCCAGGGCATTGTGGCTGGGAGGGTCGAGCGCTTCCAGCAGAGCTGGGGCTGTGGTATGGAGATACCCAGGCTGTGGTGCCAGGCCTCTCCTGCCCCTTGCTGGGGGTGTTGGCCTGCCGTGTGTTTTACAAAGCATAGGGACAGACCTTGTCTCCAAGCCCATTAGAGAAGTGGCTAATGAAGCTCTGCAGAGTCCCTGGGAGGTCAGTGGGAGATGTGCCAGCACCACAGCCATCTCCCCAGAGCCTGTATCTGAGCGGGAGCTTAGCACTGCTCCCCAGCACAGGGATGGATGCTTTGTGTATCCCCATTAAACATGCACTTACTCCTGGTGCTCATGTGGTGACAGGGTGCCCAACACCCCAGGACAGACACTGTGATGTCCCCTGCCTCAGGACAGAGAGCTTTTGACTGGGATGCCCCAATGCTCCCACCAGCCCTCAGCTTGGCTCCAGTGAGGCCAGGCAGTGGTCAGAGAGCCTGTACAAATATTATTGTTGTTATTATTACCCATAAATATATGCAGGCACTTAACGACCTTGGCATGGAGCATTTCCTGGGGATTAATGACCAGTTGGTGTTAATGGTCCTTAGCTGCACCTCGGGCCATCAGCTCCTCCCAGCCCATCATTAATCCACAGGAAATGTCTCAGGCATCGATCCTCATTGCTTAATTAATAAATGCAACTTGTCTCCCTGCCTGAGATTTACAGATACTCTCTGCTTCTTTCCCTGCTGCTTTGAAGGTGACTTCTTTAGCACAGGTCCCTCACGCTCCCGGACCTCGTGGGTCTTTGTTTCCTGGCATTTATCTGGGTGTGGGTCATGGCAGCAGGAAAGTCCTTTCTCTCCTGAGTGGGAGGGAAGGAACTGAGATACTGGTGGGTTTGAGGTTTCTCTAGCTCATGTGGCACAGCACGAGGAGCACACCTCTCCCACCAAAAGCAAAGGCTTGATTACCTTCAGCCAATTGGACCCGAGAGCCTGGGTAAGAAGGTGCATGAGCTGGCGTGGAACAACATGGTAATTCCCCGAGGCCTTAGCAGGTTCTACAATAATCAATGGGTTTTTGCCTGTGAGTCACAATTCATCTCTAATCTTCCTCGGGGGAGGTGGGATTTGCTATCTTTAGTGCTTGTGACTGCCTCTTTTCTGGGCTGAGCATCCCGCTGAGCCCGGGCACTCGCTGCAGGGATGCTGACCCAGCAGCTGATGTGGAGACGTGGCTGCGTTTAAATCCCCTTCCCTGGTTCTTTAGCCTTTGCCACAGCTTGGCTTTGTGCAGTGGGTGCTGCAGTATAAATCACGTTAATTCCTGAGGTGCTTTTCCTCGGTGAGTCTGAAATTCCCATTTTGGTTCCCTGGCTTGCCTGGTGAACTAAATTATTTTCATAGTCCCTTAAGGGCATATTGTCAGCCTAGACTTACTGCCATTATACACCATATCTGAAACATTAATATCTCTTCTAAATATAGTGTATTGACAAGGTATCTGGTATAGTGTAAATCCTTGGGACATTTGATCCAGATCATTAAAACTGAGTGAAGGAAGGGAGGAATAGATCAAGTTACCTTGCCGCTCTTAATTCAAACAAGCGATGAATTATTCATTCTGCTATTAATTCTACAGCCCTCCTGCTTTTTATTTATTTCTCTCCTTATTTATTCCCCCCCCCCAGATAGACAGCTCTGAAAGGATGCTCGGGCACCGGTGAGGAGAGATTTGTGCTGGAGAATGGGGTGCGTGGGCGCAGGCTGCCTGGCAGTGCTGGCTGTGCTGTGCGGGGCTCTCGGGGATGCTCCCAGCAGAGGTAAGAGCCCGATCCAAGCTCTCAGTGGGGATGCTGGGGCTGGAGGGGGCTGTTTGTGGGTGCTGCAGTGGCTCTGGGTACAAGTGGGTCCCAGTTCTCAGCCCATGCAGGGAGAGGGGCTCACTCAGGCCAGGGGATGCCCAGCTTGGTGCCGGGGGAAGGAGCTGGGGTCTGCAGTCACCAGTGCAGGACATTGCTTGGGGCTTGATTTTCTGCTTCTTTTATTGCATTTTACAGGTAGGGGTTATCCTGTTGTGGTGTCCAAGTGCTCTGCTGGTGCCTGTGTTAAATTCTGGAGTTGCACCTGCCTATATAAAAATATATATACATACACACACATATACATATGTATATGATGTATGCATGTGTGTCTATGTTGCTGTGCATGTAATAAACCTCTCACCTTACCTGGATAAAACATTTCCCCTGGGATACAGAGCAGTGTTAACAGACAACACAGAAGTTTGGGGGGCAGGGTGAGCCAGGTCAGCCCAGTAATTAAGGTAGTGAACCATATTGCTCCCCAGAAAGAGCAGGGCCTTTCTCATCAAAGAGCTGCGTCAGAAATCAAAACCCATCCCGTGCTCCCCCGCTGCCTGCATCCACCTGGGCTTCCCGGAGCACCTTAAGGCTCCCAGACCTTAGTCCATCAATCTGTTTGCCCTGTGGCTACTCACCTCCTCTTGTACATTTATTTCTATAACATTATTCCTTTCGTACCAGCCCCACATTACCTTATTGCCTATCCCTGGTAATTAGCAAGAGGATTTTAGACCTGACCAGCTTTGCTGCTTGTGCAAACACACACACCCCCTTACCCATTTGCCATGGTGCTGCATCACAAGCATCCACAGGACTCATCCCCCACTGCTGCCACCTCGCCGGGAGGTCACCGCACCAGCGAGCCTGATGAAAAGCCGTGCTCGCTGGCTGACTATTGATTCGCAATATACTTGGCTCAGATTGATGGCAGGGAGTGCCCAGCCTTGCTTGGGAACCCACACATGATCCCCCTCCCCGAGGCTACGCAGGGGCTGCGTCCATCCCAGACATGATGTATGTGCCCGCTACATCAGCCTTTTCACCCCTACCCTAATCAGACCCAGGGGCAGGTGGCAGCAGCCTCCCTCCCCTCACACACACACACCCTCCTCCTCCACCTTGTTTTATAATAACCAGGATAAAGATTTCATTAGAAAATCAATCCTTACATGCATAACTCATTGTTAAGCGCATGGAGCCCTTCATCCCTGTTCATCTCCTGGCTTGAATTCACCGATATCACTGTTATATGGAGGGAAAAACTGTCAGCAGGAGGCAAAAAGCCCAATGGCTGGGCAGCCGGGGCACCAGCAAGCCTGGAGCCACCGAGCCTTTAGAACTCACTCTTACGCACGGTGATGGGATAGAGTCAATGCTGTGCACCCCATCTCCATCCTTTTGGGCTTTCCCTGGAACAGAGACATCATATCCACCTCTGTGTCCCCACAGGCATCAAATGTGGGGGGGTGCTCTCGGCACCCTCCGGCAATTTCTCCAGCCCCAACTTCCCAGGGCTGTACCCCTACGAGACGGAGTGCACGTGGCTGATCGTGGTGGCCGAGGGCTCCTCCGTCCTGCTCTCCTTCAGCCACTTTGAGCTGGAGTACCACGCTGCCTGTGCCTACGACTACCTCCAGGTCTACAACGGGGCCTCCCGGGACAGGGGCAACCTCCTGGGCACCTTCTGTGGCCGCAGCCCCCCGCCACCCTTCTCCTCCGCCTGGCACGTCATGGCCGTCGTCTTCCGCTCCGACCGCCACGTGGCCAAGCGTGGCTTCGCCGCTGCCTACCGGAAAGGTAGTGGGGAGGAATGGTGGTAGAAGAGCGTCCATCTGTCTGTCCACCTTCCCCAACCATCCTCATCACCTGTGCTTCCCTGCAGATGCCTGTGGTGGGACGCTGACGGGGCTGTCTGGGGAGATTACCAGTCCCCGTTACCCCGAGAGCTACCCCAACGATGTTGAGTGCCGCTGGAGAATCGGGGGGACCGGCGGTGGTGGCCCCCTCACCCTGGTGTTCACTGACTTCCAGGTGGAGGGGGGCCAGGGCTGTGGCTTTGACTATGTGGCTCTTTTTGATGGCCCCACCGCTGCCTCCCCCGGCCTGGGACGCTACTGTGGCAGCACCCACCCACCCCGCACCATCTCCTCCACCCCATACCTCCTCATCCTCTTCAAGTCAGACTTCAACATCGGTGGCAGGGGCTTTAAGGCCCATTTCTACTCAGGTGCGGGGGTCTCAGGGGGGTGGGAAGGGCATGGGGGCAGGTCCCTAAGGTGATGATAGCGGAGTGGAGCCCTTTGGGGAGAACTCATGAGATGGTGGTGAGAAGTGTAATCAGCCACAGGACATAAATGGCTCTGTTGTGACTCTCCCAGTCCCCAGGGTACCTTTGTCTTGAGCAAGAGTCACCCTTTTCTCTTGCTCATGCCATTCCCTGGGCATACGGGTTTTTCCTGTCTGCCCTCATAGGACATTGTCCACCTTGGGTGTTGCCATCCCCCAAAGCTGATGGGTGTCCATCAGCCAAACTCAAGGCTGGGCAGCAGTGAGGTGGTGGGCAGAGCATGCTTTAGCAATAAAACAAGCGATTGCTCTGCCACGAGCTTGTCTGTACCCAGGGGACTTCACATTTGCTTTCATTTTTTCCTTTTCCCTTTCTCCCTGAGCAGGTGAGTGCCAGGAGGTGTTCACCACCATCAAAGGAAATTTCTCCAGCCCTCGGTACCCCAACTTCTACCCCAACAACCTTAAGTGCCAGTGGAGCATCCAGCTGCCCCCAGGCTACCAGGTCAAGGTCTTCTTCTTGGATATGGAGCTGGAGGGCCGGAGCAGCCTGACAGGCAGCTGTGACTATGACCATCTGGCTGCCTTTGACGGTGGTGCTGAGAATGGGTCCCTGCTGGGGCAGTGGTGTGGCCGGGAGAATCCAGCACCCATCACCTCCCGCAGCAACCAGCTGCTGCTGGTCCTCCACACTGACCGCAACACGGCCAAGAGGGGCTTCTCCATCGCCTATGTGGGAGGTAAGGTCTCACTTGCATGCTCCTCAATGCTTTATTTCCACTGAGACATGGCCAAGACCGTGTAATTTCTGGAAGGACCATGCAGTGAAGATACCCATCTGCAGGAGCAGAACACCTGGCTCTTTAGGGATGGGGTGAAGAAGACATGGCGGATGAACTCCAACTCTTGCAAAGTGCAAGACACACGTGCTCCACGTCGTGTTTAGTATTCAGGAGATGCTTTCCAGCTTCTCCTCCCTGTGTCTCTGTCGCTGCCATGCTGCTGCTTCTTTCTCAGGGTGTGAAGGTGAGAAAACCCTGGGGGGATTTAGTGGACCAAAACCCCAAGGAAGTAAGCAGCTCAAGCATCATAACCCTGTTCCCAGATTCCCTGCCAGCACGTGGCTGAGCAGACAGACATAAACCACATACTCTCTTCCACTGGCACTGGAAGGGCGGGACCCCTGGGGCACATCGTTCCCAAATCTGCCTGGCCAGTCTTGCCCAGCATCTTCCTGCCACCAGTGTGCCCCATGTCCCAGCCAGCGCATCCACAGCTGGTGCAGGTGGGAGGAGCAGCATGTAACCTTCCTCGTGCATTTGCTAACCTTTGCACCTCAAAAGTCGGTGAATTTATGATGTTTGTTGTATTTCAAGATTATTATGTCTGAGCTGACCTGTGGGTCAGGGATGATTGAGGCAGGGGCAGCCTCACCAGCAGGCTGGAGCCAGAGCAGCGATGTTGGACCAGCGGCCCAGGAGCTGGGGGCAGCTGGCTTGGGGTTTACGAGCTTTTATCCCTCAGCAGCAAAATCATTCTTCATTTCCAGCGTAGCAGAAGGGATCTGAGGGTATGTGGCTCTAGGAGTAAGAGATGGGATGGAGTTTTGTCCTGAGCCCCTGCAGTTTCTGGAGGAGGAGAAGTTGTACTAGACATCTAGTAGGGCTTTAGTGTGCAGGGCATGTCTGTCTCTGTCTTTGTCCTGCTTATGTCTTACTGTTCTACAGCAGTGTGCAGGGAGAGAAATCTTGGCCTCACTGTGTCTGATGGAGACAGGGCCCCAACAGGGCAGCTTGCAGACAGATAGATGGGATGCTAGCTGAAGAGCTGGGGAAGCCCTGTCACCAAGAGGGACGTGACTCCTCCTGAGGGTCCTGCATCTCCTGGAACATGCTGCCAGATGCGTGTTGGGGGAGGACAAAAGCTTGGCTACGAAACAGAGCCTCCCTCCCTAACACTAAGGCTGCAGCTCTGTTTGCCCAGCAATTCGGGCATCTGCTTGCAATTAGCAGCCTGTGTGGCACATCCAACCACCAGCGTCCTGCCAAGGAGAGTGTCTGCTCTCACTGGCAGCCACCAGCCTCTTTGGCTTCCCTGGGAGCCCTGGTGGCACAGGGGCACCTCAGCCTCCACATCCGCATCTGCAGCCCTTCAGCCATGCAGATAGTTGCCTTTCGTGTCCACAAAAGGGCATGACTTGGTTTGGCCTTATGTGATTTATGGCCTTCATGCCAGGAGAGAGGATCCATTTTTTCCCTCCTCCTCCTCTTCATCTAATGCACTTCAGTTATTTGGTAAATCTTCTAATGGTTTTATAATGCACTAAGTGAAGCAAAGTGACACTATTTTTTCATATTGATTTTATTGTGTCTTACCAGTTTCATAAGGCTAAGATTCAGAAGGAGCTGGAATAACTCAATAATTCATATTGCCCAAGTGGTTGGTTCAAGCTGAGAGAGGATTAACTTTAAAGAGGGGGGCATTTTTCTCCCTGCTGCTTGCCCTGCACGCATGCTTTCTGCAGCCAGAGGGGCCAAATACAGTGCCAGAAGAAGAATGATGGAGTGGGCCTGGGTTCTCCATTGCCTCTCTCCTCTTCTTGACATCAAGAGGACTGTTCATCAGCTTCCCATGAAAAATAACATTCTAGGGGGGTGGCAGCTTGATGGTGTTTGGGACAGCATCCCCAGGAGGATGCACCAAAGGCTGATACATCCTTCCTTGCCTATGGCAGTGACTGCATGATGCTGTTGCACATGATGGCACATGGGTGTCACTCAGAGAGCTGGGAAGAAGGATGAGGCTCAAGAGGGCTGGTGGTGGAGTCTCTCCCAGGGGCAGAAAGCAGGGCAGTGCCTGGGAACCAACCACGTCTGACCTCAGCATGGGGCTGGGCTAGAATATTGATATATAAAGTAAGGCCGCCTGCATTTTGGGTGTAGCTCCTTTTTTCCCTGAAAACTCATCCCCTGAGTCCTGTGGCAGCAACACCAGGTACTCCAAGATGACGACAAACTCACAAGGCCAATATCCCTGCTACTCCTGGGTACCACCTGGTTCATGTGTGGTGGGGACAGCTGCTTTGAAAGAGACTGTGGCTCCTGCACTGGGCTACTGAGGTGACTGCAGCTTGGGGAAATCCCCTCCTGATGGACCTTCATGTGTACCTTGTTTTCTGTCCCAACAGTTGTGCCCATGAATGTCAGCTGCACCCGGACGGATTTCCACATCCAGATCCCCGTGCAGTCCCTGGCCCATCTGGAGAGGAGTAGGATTTATTTGGGGACCCCCTCCTGTGCAGCCCAGGTGGTTGGCAGGATCTTTAAAATACACACCAGGTTCGACACCTGCGGCACCGAATCCCAGGTAAACGGCAGGCAAACCTTCCTTTAAAGCAAGCTGAGTAGGTGATTAGCCCCATGCTGGTCATATCAGCTGCAGAGACGAGTTCCCAGTTCCTCCCCCCACATCTTCCCAGTAGATACTGGTCTGACCCATGGGAAACTACCCTCCAAACCCCTGCGAAAAAGAGTCCCGATGAGCCACCACCTTTGTCTTGCAGAAACGCAACAACACGTCTGTCATCGTCAGCACCCTCTACATCGATTTTTCGGCGGGCGACCAGGAGGACATCCACCAGTATGAGGTGCAGTGTGAGCCAAAGAGGAAGGAAGCCTCAGTGACCCTCATCGCCGGCCCCGATCCATCCAGGCTCAGCCAAGCAGAAAACCTGGTGGAGGCTCAGCAGCGGGAAGGGGGAGCGACAGACGCTCGTGAAACCAAGAACCAGGACACCAGCGACATCGTCTTCATCAGCATCTGCATCCTGGCCGGGCTCCTCATGGTCATCGCAGTGGTGGGGCTGGTGCTTCTGTAGGATGCTGCTCTGCAGATCTTCAGGGCTTGCAAGCCCAGCTCTGCCTAGGGTGGAAACGCACCCCAAAATCCATCCCTCACCCCAAGCTGAGCACTAACACAACTGCTCAAACAGAGACACAGCTCCCAGGCCCCAAAGCTGAGCCTGAACCCAACCTCTACCTCCTCCCAGCGCCTGAAAAATCTGGGCGATAGGCAGCCATTTCCCTTCCCAACTTGTTTTCCTCTGTCTCAATCTGTCCATTTGGCTGGGGAATGCGATTCTTGTGCTTCCAAACTCTTCCCGCACCTGCTCCGATTTGTTTTCCCTCTGGGGCTGCTGCTTTCAGGAAAGCAACGTGGTTTCCCGATGGCGGCAAATCATCCCGCTGGTTATTTTTAGCTGGATTTTTCAAGGTACAAACCACCCCCAAATACAGCAATGTTCCCAACAAATAATTTCCACACTCCCACCCCTGCTGGGGTGGGTACTGTAGAGCTGTGTTACAGGTATCTCCACTTGGCAAATATAGATGTAGCTCACATAGATGCTTCCAGGCGACGTTTCTGGATGTCCACAAGGTGATGTTCATGAGAGGCATTTCTCGGGTGCCCTGCAGCTCCTGGTTGGATCTTCACATGTCATTTATTCCACCTGTTGCTCATGAGGACTCCAAGCCACCAACGGCTGGAGGGAAGGAGAACAACCTCACTTCTCTGTGTTTTCCTCCTTTTCAGCATGCCCAGGTGTCCATCGCTGTAAGTTCCATACTGGCATTGCTCCTGGAGTCTGAAATGGTAGGCATGAAGGTTTTGGTAACATTTTAAAGGTGGCCTCGGCAAGAGGGACTGGCTCCCCTGGGATTTACACAGGTTTTGCTGACAACCTCAGTGACACCAGACCTCCACCCCTGGTCCTTGCCACAGAAGGTGAGATCCCACTTAGGGTACCGTGTCTAGCTTCAGAGTCCTCAGCACAGGAAGGACACAGACATGTTGGAGCGGGTCCAGCGAAGGGCCACAAAGATGATCAGAGAGATGGAGCACCTCTCCTACAAAGACAGGCTCTGAGAGTTGAGGTTGTTCAGCCTGGAGAAGAGAAGGCTCTGGGGAGACCTTATAGCAGCCTTCCAGTATCTGAAGGGAGCTCCAGGAGAGCTGGAGAGGGACTCTGTCAGGGAGTGTGGTGACAGGACAAGGGGTAATAGTTTTAAACAGAAAGAGGGGAGATTTAGATTAGATACTAGAAAATAATTCTTCCCTGTGAAGGTGGTGAGACACTGGAACAGGTTGCCCAGGGAAGTTGTGGAAGCCCCATCCCTGGAGGTGTTCAAGGCCAGGCTGGATGGGGCTTTGAGCAACCCGCTCTGGTGGGAGGTGACCCTGCCCACGGCAGGGGGGTTGGAACTTGAGTTCCCTTGAGGTCCCTTCTAACTCTAGCCATTCTAAGGTGAGGTCAGCAGCCAGGAGCATGAAGATAGCCCTGTGACCACCTCCACCTCCAGAAAACTTGGATACTTCCCCAAAAGCCCTGATGCTACCAACTGCTGGATGGCCAAACAAACCCCTGCCTGCCTCTTGTGCCGTATTGACACAAAGGAAATTCCCTTTCAGCATCATGGTGGAGGCGGCTATCAAAGACCCCCCTGTGTTTGTCCTGGGATGGGTCAGAGCTAGCACATGGTGAAGCCAATGTGACATCTCTCTGCAGAAGCAGGGTGAATGCAGCCTTGGGAGCCTGGCATAGGGGCCACCCACTCCAACCTGTGTCAAACATGTTGTGGTGCAAGGAGGGATCTTAAATATCCAAGCATGGTCATTCAAGGGCAAATAGCTGAAGTTGAGAGCAGTGAGTAATCCAGGAGCCCTTTTTTGGTAGAGCTACCTGCCAAGGGGAGTCCATCCTATGGAGGATACCAGCACTGCAGCGCACAGAAGACCCCTCTGGCTGCTGAATCCCCTGGTGGGACTTTTATTGGAGGTTGACAGGACAATCCCATGGGTGAAAACCTTTCCTGACTGATGTCCTACTTCCAACAACCACTGGGATGGGTCTGTACCTGCTGCTGAGCATCAGGGGAAAGCAGCAGTGAAGGAAAAGGATGGTGGTGAAGCAGCTTTTCCTCCTGGTTTGCACCAGCCCGTGGATGCCTGAGAGGGTGTCGGGGAGGGAAGAAGGCACATATCCGTGCACGCCTCCTGAAGAGAAGCCTTCGTTATCAGAGCCCGGATTGACTTGGCAGTTCGTGGTGCAAAACATCAGCAAATGTGAGATTTCTGAGTGAAATATTTGCCAGCACCCTTAAGCTCCATTAAGGCAGCATTTTGCGAGCCTTTTGTGTACATAGAAGGGAAACAAGGCCAGACCCCCCTGCTGCCAGCAAAGCCTTGCTGCCAGTTAATTGCTAGGTATATTACTGTCAGCTTGAGACGACAGTTACAAGCTTTGACAACCAAAGAAACTTAAAGATATAATTAACCTTCCTGGCAGCCCAGATTTTGCTGAACCAGGTGAATGCTGCAGCTGCTCATGGCTAGCCAGGAGCTCCCAGCCCTTTGCCTGCAGGACAGGCACCTCCTTGCTTGGCTGGAGTCTCCAGCACCTTGCAATTTGTAGGGAAAAGAGGCTTTTCTGGGCAGCTGCTGCTGGTGCGCTCACCTAAGGAGTTGGACCTGGTCCTAGAGTCCAGCAGCAATATGGGCTGCTGTTGCACTCACCCCAGGGAGGGTTTCCAGCTCTGGTCTGAAGCCACCTGAGCATCCCCAGTACAGTGCTTGCCTGCTCGCATCCCTCAGGATGCAGGACTGGCACTCCGGGAGCAGCTCCACTCCCCTGAGCCAAGGCTCCTAGTGCCACAACTGCTCTCAGCCTCTTGTTTTTCTCCATTAGGTTTTGACATCCATTCTCTCCCTGCCCCACGGGATTTTGCTCACTGTCATCCCCTGTTAAACCACCTTTTCCGTGATAGATAGCCCCCTTCCACCCCCAGCATTTCTGTTCAAAATTTAACACCCTGGGAAGCTGATTCTGCAGAAAAACTTGGAGGTCACATCAGGATAGCTTTGAGGAGAGAAGATCCCCAGTGAGCAGGTACAAAATCCCCTGGACAGGCACTGCCCTGGCTGAGGAGGGAGCCCAGGCAGGGAGGGGGCTGGTGCAAGCCCACAGCCTGCAGAGAGGTGTCAGTCTGTGAAACAAACCTTAACAAAACTTTTTTCCCCACATGAAAGACACTCAGATGAGTCACAAACAGAAATCAGGAACCCACCACCAGGGCTCTTTTCCATTCCACCGTGCCCACAGGTCCTCACACATCAGGCCTCGGTTTCCCTCGTTGGTGTTTGCCCGGCACTTCCCGAGCAGGTGGGGAGAGCGGCGGGCATGGGCAGTGCTCCCGTTACTCCTCTGATTATTTATTTAGAGCCTGATGATTTGATTGCACCGAGCTGAACGCAACCACTCCATCTCCTGGCTTGGCTTATGGCTGTGGAGCCGTGTCCCTCTGGAGCAGACAAAGGCTTTGCTGTTTTGTGGGAGGGAGAGCTGCCGTTATCCCTCTGCGAGCGCCTGCATGCAAGTCTGAGGAAGAACAATCCTTGAAAATCATGGATCATAGAAAACAGGGCTGGAGGAGCCCCCAGAAGACCAGTTGGTTTATTCCTCTCCCTCCCTGGAGGAATCGCTTCTACCAGAGAAAAGCTGGGCTAAAATATCCTAAAAATCCCAGCCACGCTCTCCATGTTTTCTCTATTTACTGGGAAGGGTTTCTTAATGTGTCACGCAGAGGGGATGTGTCTTTGTGCTGCTGTGTTGGGCAAGTGCCCTAAAACAGACACTGCTGCCTGCACAGGATTCTGCATCCCCTGCCAGCCCTGGAATGCTGGGCAGGACAGTGTCCCACTGGAGCTACCAGCAAGCACATGGTGTCCTGATCCAAGATACAAGGGTCTGACAGCCTTGGAAAATCCCACCTGCACCCAGAGAGAGCCCATTCAGGTGCAGCTGGTCATGCAGTGATGACCAGGAGCTGCCTGGAGCAGCCTGGGGGTAGGAGCGCTCTGCCGAGCGTGCAGACTCAGTGAAGCTGAGCCCAGCCCCACAGCTGAACCCAGGCTTGCTTGGAGCCTCCCCAGTGTCCCCAAAGCTGTGGGCAGGTAAGTCACCATGGGGCTGGGGAGGAACGTGGTGCAGACAGGGTGCCAGCTCGCCTGAGCTGGCATCATTGCTCTGCAGTCCCTTGGAACCACTGAGCAGCACTGCAGCTGAATGAGCTTTGGAGGTCTTTCAGGGGTGGGTGTCCCCTTGATGGCCATGCTGGAACCCCCCCAGGGACACTGGGTCTGTCCCTGCAGCATGGGGCAGACCTTGGGGCTCTCCAGTTGCTTGTGCATGGCT
This sequence comes from Jacana jacana, assembly GCA_013400555.1. Lineage (NCBI taxonomy): Eukaryota > Metazoa > Chordata > Aves > Charadriiformes > Jacanidae > Jacana > Jacana jacana. The sequence continues at coordinate 38,607 of VZTM01041221.1, read as the reverse complement.
ACCTGGCTGCACACCCCCTTGGGGTCTCGTATGTGGAGAGGGACAGGGCCCCTCCAGCTGCTCGGGGGGCTTCTCCTTTCCCAAGCAGTGCTTTGGCGGTGACAGGTAGCTCAGGTCTCTCTCTTTCCAGGAATGTTTTATACCCCCCAGGTTTCCCCACTAACCCAGCTGTAAAACTGAAAGATGTCCTGATGCTTCCTTAAGCAGAAGCATCACAGGCTCTGCTCTCTTGAGATTTATGTGGCCCCTGGGGCACAGCAGTGTTCTGCTGACTCACATCTTTCTTTTAGAATGAGAACAAAACGGCCAGTCTGTTACCTTGGTGGCTGCAGAAAGAAAGAGAAAAGCTTCTCAGCACCAGCTGGGACCTCACCCCTTAACCAGGTTCCCCCCCGCACAGCGGGCTCGTGCTGAGGAAGAGGAAGGAAATGTATTTAAGGGACTCTCACAGCTCTCCTCCAGTGATTTCTTCCCTCTCCCAGGAAGAGTTATTGGTGCATTTTAACTTTTATACTCGACTGCCACAGCTTGGGATTGGGCTGCAGAGAACTGGCACGCTCGTGACACCCAGGGAGCCAGTGCTGGAGCTGAACCCCATGTCTCTGAGCGGAGTTGGTGACGTGCAGTGTCGCACTCCCTCCGTGGGTGCAAACCCTGCTGCCTCCGTGAACAGATCGGGGTTTGTTTCTGTCTTTCCACATGTACGGCGTGACTGGGGTGTACTGGGCAACTGGGATCCAGGTACCCGCTGGAGAGCCTGGCTGTGGCAGCACAGATGAGGAGGCAGTAGTCAGGCAGCCCTGCCATCTGGGGAAACATAATGGATCAAACATATGGACAATTAAAAATGCAATGATGGCGTTTACCGGGAGTTGTTTTCCCAGCTTATTTTAAACCCTGCTTCCCAGTCACCGCAGCCCCGGGGACAGCGAGGCCTTCCTCCCCGGCTCCTTGGGGTTTTGCTGTGTGGAGACTGAATGGGACATTCGCTCTGTGATGGATGGGAGGGTTTAACAGCTGGATTTTGAGCTTACAGTTGTGCCTCTGCAGCAGGTTTGGGGGGGTGGATTTGACCCTGCCTCCCCTCTCCAGCTGGCTCTGCATGTTGCAGGCCCTCCTCCTTCTCTTTCTCCTCCTCCTCCTCCTTGTCTAGGACAGCAGCACAGTGTTTGCAACGTGAAAATTTCAGTTTAGGCAAAATATTGACCACAACTTTGGCTTTCTTTTGGTTTTTTGTGGGTGGTTTGTTTGTTTGTTTGCCATTGGGACTGGCTGTGTTAGAGGAACAACGTTTGTCCATTATAGGAGCACCCTTTATAGGGAGGTATTTGCTTGCTATATAATAATATATAATTAGCAAGGATTATCCCATAATCTAGCCTAATTGACAGAGACTGGGGATGCTGTTCAGTGGACTGCTAGCAGAAGAATTAGAGCGTCATTAATTGCAGTGTAACCCCTGGCACAGGCTTCCTTTTTCTGCCTCCCGTGGCATTTCAGAGAACCTTCATGCCTCAGTTTTACCTCCTCTGAAATGCCAGTACATCCACCTGGATGAGGATGGGGGGGATTTAGCCTGCCATATCAGCCCCCCTGCGGAGAAGTGTTTAAACAAATCCAGGAGGGCTCTCCAAGCCCTTGTGGTATCCTCCACAACACGGCCTCTGCTATCAGAGGGCTCACTCGTCAGAATTAAAACCACTTTAGAAGTGTCACAGCTATTTAAAGCAGCCGGGGAGATCCAGGGCTTCTGGTGCTGCTCAGAGGAGCGAGGGTTTGCCAGCTGTGGTCAGCTGGGCTGGGGAACGTGTTCCCCTCCCTCTACCTCGTCTTTTCTCCATCTCTTCTCTGTTCCAGCCCCCAATTTCTTCTCCATTTTATTCTCCTGCCCCGTGGTGTGCTGACATACCCTGGGAGGAATGTTTCTGGAGCCTACTTCAAATGATCAGAGCTCCAAAAGACATCTTTGGCTGCTCCTTGCCTTAACATCTCTTAATCCAGGGCCAGCCTAGCAAACCCTCCATATTACAGGGCTGCCAGGGAAGAAAATGAGATCTAAAAGTTTGGGTTCTTTGTGGAGAAAGCTTTGAAGCGCCTCTTAAAAGATGAAAAACAGTGAGCTGCTGTGCACTCTCTTCTCTGAAGGACGGGGAGGGTCTTGTCTATTCCTGTCTTCTTTCGCCCAAGTCATTTGTGGCAGGACAAAGCTCTCCTGAGCCGTGCCTGCTTATGGGGAATCAAGCAAGCTGTCGCCTGGTGCCCTCCCAAACTTGCTCATCACATAGTGAATTTCCCTTCCATCCCTCACAGAGCTGCCCCGAGCCCACCCTGTATTCCCTAGGCACCAGAAGCAAAGGCAGGGGAGGAGAGCAGTAGATGTCAATCATCTCCAGAAGGTGCTTCCCTCCTCTCTTTGCTGGGCGCAGGAGGTCTCTATAGGTCTGTTGACTTTGTCTGCTCTTTTGCTGAAAGAAATCTGTGGGCTGGGCTTTATCTGGTAAGAAAAGGGAAAAAAAGAAGAATCTTTTCTCCAGGTTGGGTGCCTCCTTCATTTAATGTTTCCCCTGTAAAAAGGGAACCAGCTATTTCAAAGGCACCATGCCAGAGAAACCTAGCACAAGGGAGCCACCGCTCAGCCCTTTCATCCTCCCTTTTCATCTAAAAGGGTTTCCTCAGTGTGAAGACGGGAGCTTGTGGAGAGTTCCTGCCTCTGTAATGTGTCTTACCAGTACCCTGTGGCTGGTCCGCACCACGCAGCGGCTGCCAAGGAGAACCGTGGCAGAATGAGCAGAATTTGGAAGAAATGCATGACTGGGACAGTGAGGCCAAACCTTAGGGTGTGTGAGGGGTCTATTCCTCTTCCAGCCCGATGTGTAACCCATGTGGTGGGGGAACTCAAGCTAGTGAGGGTCCTGCAGAACCCTCTGTGAGTGGGTTTGCCACAGATGAACTACAGCAGATCAGAACCAGGCCAGCCTTGGGAGCAATGCACTCTGCAGGGTTCAGGTGCCTGTGCCCTACCAGACCTTCTGTTTCAAGGGATTTCCAGAGGTCACATGAACTATGGCTGGTGAATGGATCACAGCGCTGGGAAACGGCCATCCCTGGCCTCCTGCTTTATCCATGAGCCACATGGCTCCAGTGTCCCATTGGCTATCCCTGGCCTCCTGCTTTATCCACGAGCCACATGGCTCCAGTGTCCCATTGGCTATCCCTGGCCTCCTGCTTTATCCACGAGCCACATGGCTCCAGTGTCCCATTGGCCATCCCTGGCCTCCTGCTTCATCCATGAGTCACATGGATCCAATGTCCCCAGTGGCTGCATCACCCAGGGGAGGGAGGGAAGACCTGAGGAACAGCAAACTGATGTAGTAGGTAACCTAAGGCATAAATAAATGCAGTTGTGCAGGTGAGATTGCTCCAAGGGGGGGGGAATAGAGTAATTAAAAACCAGATTATTGTCAGGTACTGAGTATCCTGGTGCCACATTCAGCATCACCCTGCGGGAAAATGAAGCCCTTTTTGGCCCATTGCTTTCTCGTGGTTCTGTCTTCCTTCCCCACCTTCCTTTCTGGTTTTGTCCTTACAGCATTCCTTTGTTCTCTGCATTCTGACTGGCAGATGGCCCTTCTTCCCTGTGAAAAGAAAGGCAAGGAAGAGGATAAGAAGATTTATGAGTTTAGAATAAACTAAACTACTTTAATGAAGTATTAATAATAAAATGAAAATAAAATTTAAAAAAGGAATAATGAAATAGATACAATATATAAAAACCCCACATCAAGCTCCCAGGATGATGATCACGTCACCAGCAGCATCAGGAAATGTCCCAGATTGGACTGGGTGACCGACAGGAGCTGGATTCCAGATCTGGAGTCAGGAATGCTCGGATCAGGGTCAAAGGCAGATGAATAGACAGGGTCCTCCTCAGATGTTGGCCATCGAAGGAGGAGAAATTACTCTGATCCCTCAGCTTTTCTACTGAGCATGATGTGGATGGGATGGAATACCCCAGCTGGTCAGTTTTGGGTCACCTGTCCTGTCCATTCCTCCCTACAGCTGTGACCCCTCTACACTTTTCCACTTCCAACCCTCCAATGGGGTAAATAATGAAATTCCCTGCCCTTGGCTGTTCTAGCAATATGTCTAAGCCAGGGCCTCTCTGCTCACCCACCATTCCTTGGTCTAATCAGGTCTTACCACTGCCAGAGTGAAGAGTTTCTGAACAACCTGCTGGTCATTTCAGAGCTCAGTTACAAGGGGCCCAGCTGAAAAAGTGAAAGTGTAAAACAGGAAATTGGTTCTGTTTTACCTCAAACCAGGACAACTGGCTGTGTGTTCAGGTGAGCCAAAGGTGTCTGAGCTGCGTGGCAAACTCCTCTGGCCTGGCATTCATTAGAATGCAGGTTCCTCATCTGGGGGACTTCTGCTTCTTGTACATCACCTAAATAGAGAAAACCCAGCCCAGCACCAGGAGCAGAAAGCTGAAAAATAAATCCTGCAGGTCTTGGCACTGCAGCTCTGGAAGCAAAAGCTGGCTCATTTGTTGATCCCAAACTCTTCCCACGGCAGCCCAGGGTGCGTGAGTTCAATTTCAGCTGCCCAGTTTGAAGTTATTCAAGTGGGAAATGGAGCTGGTTACTTCTAAGAAATAAATTGAGGGGTTTCACATCTCTCTCCCTCCCTCCAATCAGGTCAACAAGTGTTAAGTCTTCGTAGACGTATTGTCCATTACAGACACCACCCACGGATCTGCCAGTTTGTGTCTCACACTGTCTCCAGCACACGCCGACCCTTCGCTTTCTGCTTCCTACAAATGAACTGTCTGTTTCTGAGAGCATCACTCATTTCAGAAAAGCCAGGCGTTTGGAGATACCATCACAATGCCTACAGGAAGAAGAAAACCCACCCTCAACCGTCTTGCACCGGCCCAAGCAAACGAGACAGAGTTTAGATGCTTTTAAAAGAAGACCCTGTGATTATTTAATTAAATCTGCAGAGTTCAACACCTCAGGCAAGTTTTGGGTGGTTCTTTAGCTTCTAGTGTCCACAAAAGGAAAATAAAAAAGGATCCCCATCCCTGACTGTGTTTCAGAGTCGATTAGATGTGGTGTTGAGGGACCTGGTGTAGGGGAGAACTTTGTAGAGTGGGGCTGCTGGTTGGACTCGATGATCCCAAGGGTCTCTTCCAACCTAAATGATTCTATGATTTAGCAGCTCCACATCATGACAGTCAGCCATGTGAAGACCTGAATAACGACTAAGTCATAGTTTTCCCGTTGCATTATTCATCCTCAAGGGACTCTTCTGACACCAGTGGTGACCACAGGTTTCACTCATCCCTGAATTTGGTTCTGGTCTACCCCAACAACTGAGGAACAGGTTTAGGACCAGTCCCCAGTGTACCTACACACAGACACAGACAGCACTTCATTACCTACCGGCAGGGAAACGCTGTGCCTGTCACAGCTTTAATAATAGCTTATGGAGAAGCAGATGACTTGTGGCCCTAAAGAAAGCAGAGCAAATACAAGAGGCAACGTTTCCAGTTTTTAATAACTCGAAGGAATTAAAGCAATAGTTTGTTGCTTAAATTTCATCCCACAATCGTTCTGAACCATGTTCCATTTGGAGGAAAAAAAGCCTTTAAAATGAGTATTTTGCTTTAAATCTAGTTTTATTTATTAAATTCATTTCAGGCTCTTTTTTTCAGGTTACAGTAAGAACAAGCACCACATTTCAATGAGTGAGGTATGGAAGTCTGAGTGCGCTGCTCATTCAACAGCAGAGGCACTAGATAGCACCTGTACTTCAGGGCATTGCAATTTGCACCCCAGGGCTTTAGAAAATGCCCACAACTGCAGGATGGTGGTGGCTACCAGGCTACTGAGACCCACTGTGCATCCAACTCTGAAAGGCAGCAAAGGGCAATCACCTGGTTTGGCAAAACAGCCAGCTCTTGCCACAGGCAGGGCCCAGCTGCAGCAGACATGGCTGATTTCCTTTACATGGTTCAGCTGATGCCACCTGAAGATCCACATCAGGGGTGGAGTTAAACTGAGGTATGATGACAAAGGGGCAGAAGTGAGAAACAGGTCAGTCCACAAGGATGGTTTTGTAGCAGGAAAATACACAGCAGAGCAGAAGAGACTTCTCTTGCAACAAGCCCACATGGATTTCCACTAAGTCAGACCGACAGCACCATTTTCATGAGTAGTTCCTGTCTTCAGCAGGCCTGTTCGTGGAGTGGGGCCACGTGAGTCGTGCTGTCAGCACTTCTGCACCCCCCCCACGACAGAGGAGGCTCCCAGTTCCACAGAGGAGTAGGTGCATGAAGTTCTCCCTCAGGATCAAGCACGGCACCTCACTTCTTATGGCTCTGTACAAAGGTGGGGACAGTGAGCGTGCCAGCCTTGACTTCTGCTCGGATCTGGGGTTTGTGCTTTAATGAGAAGACAAGAGCTCGCACCGTTCTGCGATACGGTGCGCTAATGAGACGGGAAGAGAGATGAAAAGCTTCTCGCTCAATATTTTCAGCCAGTGGGTGATCAATCTGAAAAAAGCAAAGTATAAAATTAGATCTTTACATTTAATAAGGAGACCAACTGATTGAAATTGGAGTTTGCCGCTTCTCGGCGTTTCTTCATTAATCAGCTGAGATTCAAGGAAATCTGCTTCCCATCACAAGTGTAACAGGAAGAGCAATTTAATTCCACCCTAGCAATTAAGGAACAAGGCACTGTGGTCAGTAGCAGGGAACATATCCACGTCTCCAGCTGGGTGGCAGTACTTTGCCATCACAACAGGAAACTAATCTGCAACTGGCTTTGGGTATCGAGCTCAAGGGCAATTATAAGCTACGTTGTACTGTCTCCATAAAGCTCACTTTTGATCTTGCTGATCTAAGGTACCTTGGCTACTATTTTAAACTTGATTCCAACAGCAACTCTAAGACATGCCAAACACTTGGCAATCTCTGCCTGGTGCTATAAAGGGAAATGTGGGCTCTCTGTGTGTAGAAGGAGGTGTAATTAAGAATGCAGAAAGGGATTTGCTAAATGTTAATTATGTAGTTATTGCTTCAACATGTGCCAAAACCTGTAATTTAGCACAGCTTAGAAAAAAAAATCCCCCACCCATCACGAAATGGTTTTAATTTCACTTCTGCCTTTTGTGATGGGGAATCTCCCATGCTTTGCATGCAGGAGATTCCAGCCTGCCAAGCACTACTTCTCCAAGTCCTTTGCCCACTCGTTTATTTTGCTACCCATCACTAAATAGCCCTTTTGTTGGGCAGCACTAGAAGCCCCTTGGATCCATTCAGCCCCACCTTCCCTTCTCCTTTTTGTCAGCCTTGCAGGTGTCCCTGCTCCCTGTTTGCTCAACCTCTGTGGCTCCCCTGTCTATAGATGCTGTTTGCCTGCTGCTGTGAGCTCTCCTTGTGCTAGAAGGGTATTTGTCCTTGCTGTGCTTTCAGGCAAGTCCTGTTTAGAAGCAATTCTGCTTTACCCAAAACTACTTGTTTTAGGGCGGTACCACAGCCTTCATGTCCCAGAGGTCCAGGCTTTACTACCAGTCTTATCACTGTGCATAGATCTGCTATCTGAGAGGCAAGCTTGACCCAGCAGCCTGGCAAAGGTGAGCTCTCACCTTCCTTCCCACTTTTCTGTTCCCACAGCAAACCATCCTTTTGTGCTGCCGCAGTCCAGGTGGACTGGAAGCTGGAGAGGTTGTTCTCATAGCTAGCACACACCTAAGCTTTGGTATTCTTGAGTGCTTATCACTTGACTTGCCATTTAAAGGATAATTAATGAATAAATTAAAAAGGATAATTATTATGGCATTTCATAGACCAAGCAAACTAGTCATTAAGCCTTACAGCAAAGCCGTGTTCATTTACTTAAAGATACCTGAGGGATCTGGTATTTATCACCACTTTATATACTGTCAACCTTGCCTCTCTGTTTTTGCAATAGATTTAAATTTACAAATGTTTAATTACTTAAATATGAAACAACCAAAAGGTCTCAGCGTTGCTTTCACAGCTGCTAAGTCGTAGGAAAAACTTTATGTTCTAATAACTTCCTCCTTCTGTCGTACAGCCCAACTGCAGCAAATTTGCAACTGTTCTGTTGGCTGGCTATGCAAATGAGAGCAAACACCCCTCAGTTACAATTAGCCAATTAGCAGGGTTACTTGGTTAACAATCCAAAAAAAGAAAAAATCATCTACCTTGAAAACAAAGCTATTTATAAATAGGGACGTGCAGTGAATCACTGACAATAGGGCCAGACCGTCTGTTCTTGCCCCCACTCCACAGGAAGGACTTTTTATGGATGAAAAAGGTCTATTTAACTTGTTCCTACGAGAAATAACTCTTTGAGCCGGAGACAAACGGATCTGAACATTACCTCTAGATCCAGGGCTTCACAAAGCAGCTTCCGCGCGTTCTTTCTGAAAGCCTCCGTCTTGGGATCGCTCCTGACCTCTATTGAGGGCTTGTTTGAATGGTCTTTGATGAAAGCTCGCCACTCCGTGTAAATCCCTTTGGCGAGGCTGGCCACGTCGTGATCGGAATGTTTGCGCATCTTATTCACTGTGTGACCTGGAAAACAGCAGCAGCTCCTTCAGCTTTGGATAGAACGGAACAGACACCGGTCAAAGCCCGTCGGCGCTAAGCAGCCACGCGCTTTCAACTCGGGCAGAGGCAGCAAAACCACCAGAGCACGGATACAAATACATAATTATTAGGAATTGGGTTTAATATCATATTATCTTTATATATATATATATTAGGAACTGGCTGGGGGCCAGTCTTTTTTCAATGGACAAGAGGAAAGAGGCTCAAACTTGCACATAAGAAGTTCCATCTAAACATGAGGAGGAACATCTTCATTTTGAGGGTGGCGGAGCCTTGCAAGAGGCTGCCCAGAGACACGGTGGGGTCTCTCAAGACATTCAAAACTTGCCTGGACACATTCCTGTGCAACCTGCTCTACGTGGACCTGCTTTGGCAGGGTGGTTGGACTAGATGATCTCCAGAGGTGCCTTCCAACCCCCTATCATTCTGTGTAATTAAGCCTGAAGTTCTCACTTCTTGACTTCTGCAGTGATTTTTAGCCAGAGCAATTAGCAAGGAATTGACCTATACGTATGAAAATTACCTTCCCAAGTCAGCAAGGTGTGAGGTGACACTTAGGGAATTCGGGGTGACGCTAATTTTCTACACAGATACAAGATCTGGTGCAAGCTTGTAAGCTTACAAAGAATGCTGGGTTTGAACTGAAAACCCCTCTAAAGGAAAGAGCTGTTGCTGGTGACAGCTATGGCATTTTAACACGCAGGTACCACCGTGACTCCATGCAGAATCTTTCCAGTCGACAGGACCTGCAAGAACAAAAGAGGCTTTCCTCTGAGAGGAGACAAAAGGGACCTTCTTCCAGCAGAGTGTTTGTCTCTGACCGCTAGCGCTGTTGGCCAGGAGATGTCACTGTTAGGCTTCGGTGCCTCCCCCGTTCAGGCAGGCACGGCGGGAGGGGGGCGGGGGGGAGTCTCGGGAAAAGACTGAAAAAGCCGAACACGGCAAATGAAACCACAGTGTAAGGGAAAAGGGACAGATCTCATCGCCTTTTCGAAGGCAAGGAGGGGTCTTTGACTAGAGATCCAGCTGCTGTAGTGGCAAACAAAGGCCAGCACAACTTTCCCTCACAACAGGATGCTCTGCATAGACAAGAAAGGCAAAGACCATGTGGTCTCGTTGTCCCTCCCCCACGTCCTATGGAAAAGAGCCAGGCACCGGGATGTGTCACTGGCACGGAGCTGCCCCCCTACTTGGGGACTTCTCAGCGAGCAGATGCAGTAAAAGCAGTTCTGGGCCGATCCCAGGAGAATTTCTCACACGTTGAGGGTATTTGGCCAGGTCTAATAGGTGAGCCACACCTCGGATGGCAGAAGATCACTCTGCCATGCCCCTTATAAAGAGCAGGAGGAATAAAAACACACACAGACGCCCAAGAAGAGCTCTTCAAAAAATTGACCACAGAAAGGGTGATGCAGTATTTGGAAACAAGCAGGCAATCTGGGAGGAGTAAGAGGAGAGCTGACTTTTTGAGTGCAAGCTCTGAAAACTGCAGGCTGGATATCAACAATTTCTTACTGGCAGCTGCATTTGTGTCTTAAAAACCTTGCAAGCTAGACTCTGATGTACTGAGAAGGCAAGCAGACACAAGACAGCCTTACAGTCACAATCTAAATCACATAGGATGTACCTATTTTTGTTGAAAGTAACACTTCCTTGGAAGGTATTTTCTTCTTCAGCTCCTCCAAAGCTTCAATCAGATTCTCTTTTGGTTGCCCAGGAAGCTCAAGCATAGACTTCCATCGTTTTATGTCTTCCACAACCACAACTCTCTGGAAAATAGAAAAGCTATTAGGAAAGAGGAATATTCTTATTATAAATAAGGACACTGGCTTCATCTCAGCTAATGGGGATGTTATCACCACATGAATTATTGATTATGGTATGAACCAGAGCACACTGAATACATGATGGCCTGGAATGATGGGTACTTGCTTGAGATTAGCAGCCTACTGCAAATCAAGACTGAAATAACCAGAAAGCAAAGGGAGATGCTTCACCTTGGGCTGCCAAACTGAGGGCACGCAACAGCAAATGTCTGCTAGAAGAGAGGTGTTTTGAATTTGAGTCCATTGTATAAATGTCTCTTAATAGAAAAAGGGAGTAAGTGGGAGGCAGTTAATTTTCTTTGCCAGCCTGGCAGGATTTGAATCCTGCTCAGGTTGGCTTTAGATTTAAAATAACATCAGCAGGGANTAAATGTCTCTTAATAGAAAAAGGGAATAAGTGGGAGGCAGTTAATTTTCCTTACCAGCCTGGCAGGATTTGAATCCGCAGGGGCAGAAACAAAGCATTGGGGTACATGAACACAAACTCCAGTATGCTGGATGTTTGCCGTGCCTTTTTGCCCCGTTTCTGCCACAGACTCCGACAGAACAGGCTGCAAAGAGTGCAAGACTCATCTTTTGGATGTGAGCCACCTTATAAAGATCCAGCAACAGTCAGACAGCTGGGGTGCTTTATGCACCAGTCTTTGATTCTTTTTGCCTTATATTAATAAGCTCCTTGGTGCAGCAAACGCTTTCCTGCTGTGGTTCCACGAAGAGATGGCAAAGAGGGGCTCAGCTCTTATGCAGGACCATTGTGCCACCAAGTGAAGGGCTCTCCTTTCTTGGGAGCGAAGTGAGCCAGCCAGCAGTATTGAAGCTGGTGCTGTCACCTGGCTGTACTCCCACTGTGTGCCCAGCCTGACCCTGCACCACACCAAACTGGCAGGAGGGAGCCAAGCTATAACCCAGCTCGGTTTAGGAAACTCCTGTTAATGCATTAGAGCCCTCTGCACCTTTTTAGCTTGGTTTCTTGCTCTCTCTCTAGGGATGCCACCTCAACACTGCTAAGATTTCGGCGAAAAACTAGAACCAGCGGTGAATCCCTAGGTGGGCACAGAGCGACTGCTGCGATCAACGCCTTCCCCAACTGCAAAGGGCATCAGTTTGGGATCAGTTCACCAAGCATTCCTCCAGCTGCTACCCCACACTGCTCAGCGCTGCGCAGAGGCAGGATGGCGGCCTGACGAAGGCCTCATATCCCTTCTTCTGTCCGAGGCACCTCAGGGTCAGACTGGCTCCTCCCGGAGTGCTCCCGCCGCCCTAGCACAGCCTCTGGCCCTGCCCCGGCGTAAGGCCTCACCCCACGCCCTCGACGGCAGCGGGCATCGCAGTGGCACCCGGTGCCGGGGGATGCAGCCCCCGCCTGAGGCCCAGGAAGCCGAGGCGAGCCGTGCTACCCCTCCCGCTAACCTCCCTCCCACCAGCGCCGGTGACCTGCCTTAAGGGACTCGAGGGTGGCCTGCCGGTAGGCGCGGGGGGCCGGGCCAGGCCGGCGGGGGCTCTCCGGGCCGCGGGCCCTCCGCACCACGAACCGGTCCATCCTCCCGGAAGCTGTTGCCCCGCCCTTTCCTCTCTGTAGTTCCCGCCGGAGGCGAAGCTCAATGGGGTTGGGCAGGACGGCCCCGCGGCACGGACTACATCTCCCAGCAGGCATCACGCCGGAGAGGAGGGAGGGGCCTTTATCTCGCGAGAATACCCTGCCGTCAGTCAGTCCTGGGGGGGTGGAAAGCTGTGGGAGGAGGAAGATGGCGGCGCGGCGGGGAGGCTTCCTCTGCTTACCTCTCGCCCTGGCGCTGCTGGCGGGTGGCTGCAGCAGTGCTCGGGCTGCCGGGCAGTTGCCCGCCGCCTCGTCCGAGGCCTTTGATTCCGTGCTGGGCAACACGGCGTCGTGTCACCGCGCCTGTCAGCTGACCTACTCACTGCACACCTACCCCAAGGTACGGGCGGGCCCTGCCTCACGGCTCCTGGTGGGGCGGGTCCCTTCCCGCGCCCTTTCTCCCTCCCCCGGCAGCCCTGCTTAGGGGCTGGTGGGCAGTACGGCCTCGGTCTCCCTATCCCTGGGCCTGTCGCTTGCCCCTCTACCTCCCTGCAACCCCTCTTGTGCTCCAGAGCTGCAGGAAAGAAGCAGCACAGGGCAGAGCTACCGAGCTGATGAGGGGTCTGGAGAACAAGTGATATGAGGAGAGGCTGAGGGAACTGGACATGTTTAGATTGGTGAAAAGGAGGCTGAGGGGAGATCATCTTTCCCTCTTAAAACTACCCGAAAGGAGACTGTGAAGTGGTGGGTGTTGGCCTTTTCTGCCTGGTGAATAATGACAGAACCAGGAGAAATGGTGGGAGGAGAGATTTAGATTCGATATTGGGAAGAATTAATTAAGAGTGGTCAGACAGTGGGACAGACTGCACAGGGAGGTGGTTGAGTCACCATCCCTGGAGGTATTTAAGAAACTTATAGATGTGCATTTCAGGGCATGCTGTAGGGATTGAGATTGTGTGTGTATGGTTGGACTGGGGGAGCTTGGAGGTCCTGTCCAACGAAAAGATGATTCCATGATTCCGTGACATACCTGGGGCTGTCTTGGGCAGGAGCCCTTGTTGAGGCTTGTCCTTTTCCATGTTTGCTCAGATGATGTTGGACATGTCTTTAGGTAAACAGAAGCGTGGAGTGAGCTGATGTTTGCAGTGCTCTGGTGCAGTCAGCAGTCTGCTGCTGGCCTTCTGTGGTGTTTCTCATCTGGCTTAAGGTTTTCTTCCCCTCCAAGTGTGGAACACAGTGGTTTCTCTAAAGATAGATACTTCATTATGAAAATAGATGGTTAGGCTGCAGCTTGCCAAAGAAATGCTGCTTTCAAAGTATAGATTTGTTAGTGCTGGGTAGTTTTGGGGGTTTTAGCTGCTTTTCCCCCTCTCATGTTTCTAAAGAGGCGGCTGTAATTTGACTTGGGCTGCTCCATATTTGTGGGTACTAAAACATTGCTGTGTCCCCGATCCAAAGGCCAAAGATCCTGAGTCAGGGCACTAGTGTAACACTTTCATATTGAAAGATGAAGCATAAGTGATGATAATTGAGTAGCTTGTCAGAACCTTTGGCCAGTGGTTTGATTTACTTGCATGGAATTTTTCTCATCTCACGATAAAGTACAGAAATAACACATACTGGGAATCTAATTTCATACTGCAGAGTTTGCTGTTTGTTCAGTGCTTTGTAAACCTTTAACTACTGGCTTGAATTTGGAAAATCTGTTGCCAAAAATATCGTCTTTCCTGGTTCTTGGCAGGGTATTTAATCATCAGCTGCAGCTGTGTAGCAGGTTGAACTCTAAATGATGGGTGCTCTTGCCCCATCTTTGAAATTTTGCACCAGGGCAGTGGAAAAAAATGGAAGCAGTGACAATGGTAGGTTACAGGGCTTTGTCTCTTTCATGTGAAAAGTCAGATTTTGTGACTGGCCAATATTGGTATCCCCATAGAGGGAAGTAAAAGGGAGTTGTGTGAAATACAGGTCAACTTGCATCTGTTTTGCAGCATGTTTTGATGCTTTTGTGTGATGATAGTGAGGAGATATTTCTCCTGAGAAATTAGGACTAAACATTTTGCTAATATATTTCCATACTGTTTTGGCTCAATGCTCATGTTTCTATTAAAGGACTGTCAAGTTCAGGGAAGGCTGATGGTTGTGTGATTTTTATTGCTTTTAAATTCTTTGTTGTGTGGTGTTGCAGCTGTCAAACACCACACCTATCACTTCCTTTATATTTAGTCTTTGTTCCATTTGTCACACAACTACCAGTTGAATTTAAAGAAACTGTTTCAGTTGTCAGTGGAAAGTAAGACAAGCTTCATTGAGACTTACATGAAATATTGCTGTAAAAATCTGACTGCTAAAGCAAATTCTGTCTGGATATCGAAGTACAAACATGTTTTCTGCAGCAGCATAACTGTCTTGGCTACCTTGGCCATGGTGTTAGAGTTGAGTTTTAATTTACATTCACAGTCTTCTACTTTTGTGCCTTTAAAGCATGTGAACTCATGCTCTCAGAGGCAAACAATGGCCAGTTGATTTACAGTAGGTTATACAGAAGGTGTGGTGTGTTTGGTTTTTGTTAAATTAATTCAGTGTCCATTTTCCACTTGCATAGCAACTGGCTGTGGTCATTTGAGTGGTTATGTACTTAGTGGGTTTGATGGGCCTGATCCATGATAGGATGGGATCATAAGTGGGACAGCTCATGTAGAATCATAGAATGGTCTAGGCCAGAAGGGACCTCTAGGGTCACCTAGTCCGACCTCCTGCAGTCAGCAGGGACACCCCCAACTAGACCAGGTTGCCCAGGGCCTCGTTAAGCTGCTCCTTGAATATCTCCAGGGAAGGGGCCTTAGCCACCTCCCTGGGTAACCACCTGGGTCCACCACCCTCAGAGTAAAGAACCTATTCCTAGTCTAAATCTGTTCTTCTCCAGCTTGAAGCCATTACCCCTCATCCTGCCTCTTCACTCCCTGATAGAGTCCCTCCCCAGCTTTACTGTATCCTGTTAGGGTACTGGAAGGGGCTATAAGATTGCCCCAGAACCTTCTCTTCTCCAGGCTGAACAACCCCTACTCTCTCAGCCTGTCTTCAGGTTCTACAGCTTTCTGCTGTCTTCATAGCCTCCTCTGGACTTGCTCCAACAGGTCCATGTCCTTCTTATGTTGGGGGCCCCAGAGCTGGACACAGCACTGCAGGTGGGGCCCCACCAGAGCAGAGGGGGTAGAATCACCTCCCTTGACCTGCTGGGCATGCTTCTTTTGATGCAGCAGGGTGCCCTTGGTTTTCTGGGCTGTGACAGCACATTGCTGGCTCCTGCTGAGATTCGCATCAGCCAGCAGCCCCAAGCCCTCAGGGCTGCTCTCAGTCCATTCTCTGCCCAGCCTGGACTGGTGCTTGGGATTGCCCTAACCCAGGTGCAGGCGCTTCCCTCTAGCATGTCAATGACACAGCTTGGTGTCATCAGCGAACTTGCTGAGGGAGCACTCAATCCCACTGTCCATGTCACCAACAAAGGTGTTGAACAGCACTGGTTCCAGTACTGACCCCTGAGGAACACCATTTGTCACTGGTCTCCAGTCAGACATTAAACCATTGACACCAGCTCTGAGTGTGGCCATCCAGCCAGTTCCTTATCCATCAAATCCACGTCTCTCCAATTTAGAGAGCCTCCAATTTGGAGGAAGAACTTTTCCCTTTCAGTTCAATATAATAAATAAAACTGTGGGTTTGTGGAACTGGTTTGGCAAGTTACTGGTACTGTGGTTAGCTGCTTTACTACATCAGAGGATAATCTCTGCATTTTGACAATTTTGTTGTAGCTCTGAGTAGAGTCTGGTAGATACACTGTAGAATTGGTCTGTTTGTTTGGTTTGTCCTCTCCTATTGGGTTCTGCTGTGTAAGTTCTGAAATACAAGACTGTCTGTTCTTTGTAGGGTTAAATGTCACTAAATCTTTTACAGCTGTATCTCTGACTTTCAAACACAACACTTGTTAAAGAAATGCGGTGCAACTTTGCTGGTGGCTTGTAGGATTGGAATTGCAAAATAGAATTTGCTGTTCCAAGTCTGCCCCACCACAGGATAAAGAGCTCTGTTTGAAACAAATCGATAATGTTAGTGTGGTGTAGCTGCTGCTGCAGTGTTAAAAGAGCTGTAGCTTGGTTTTATTTCAGCTGATCCAGAGACTCGTGTTTAGTTGGCTTTTAGGTCCAGCAGAGGGAAAGAGGATGGTGCTCTGGTGGGTGGATTTTTATAGCACTTCCAAACAAAATGGTCTATGAATTTGTTTGGTTTGACAATTTATTCTTGAGTGGAGGGATGCAAGCCTTTTTCTTGTGCCTTCCCAGGAAGAGGAGCTGTACGCGTGCCAGCGAGGCTGCAGGCTCTTCTCCATTTGCCAGTTTGTGGACGATGGCATCGATTTGAATCGAACCAAACTGGAATGCGACTCTGGTAAGACTTCAGTGCTCCTTCAACATTCTGTAACGTGGAGAAGTAACAGAGGGGAGGGCAGGAAGGTCTGAAAGGGTGTCGTGAAACTGGTGGGATTACTTCAGCTGCTTTCTGGCCTCGTTTAAACAACTTCTTAGAGTTTATATACTAGATGGGGAAAAAAAATCCTAGGGAAAGGTTTCTGTTCTGAGAGTTTTTCTTTACCTTATCTCTAGTGTTGCTATTTTCCTAAATTTCTTAAGTATCATCAGGCTGTGTAAATAAATTAAAATGATTAATTTTACTATGAAGAATTTGCCATAGAAAACACAAAATGGCTGGGGAAGAAAAAAATCTGTTCAAATTAATACTTTTCCTTGAATAATTCCACGTGACAATCAGTGCCATTTACAGTTCCTGACAAACTTGTATATACAAGTGAATTGTTCAGAGAGAGTAAGAACCCAGATCTTAATGTGCTCTCTGCCTTGTAACCTGTGGTCTAGGCTATATCCTGAGGCTGACCTACAGCTAAACTCTCGGGAACGAGGTACATGTTTTGTTTGAAATAGGCCATTAAATGCTTGTGACTAATTCTCTCAGATTGTCTGTGTTAGAGCAAAAAAAATCAGTGAAGATGAATACCATAGGCCAATTAATACTGAGTTTGGAATTGTATAGAACTTTCATCCAATAATACTGAGGCAGGTGATTTGCAGTTTGATTCAGAGATTAGGTGTGATAACCACCCAAAGCAGGAAAGATAAGAGCTCTCAGTTTCCAATACAGTTAAGCACCAAGCCAGCACTTAAAGGGGGCTTTTGCCCTCTCAGTAGCTCACAGAAACAAGAGAGCTAGTGGCTCTCTCTGTGAGAAGGTATGCAAGTAGAAAGCCTGACATGCAAGGATGCTAATGTGCTACAAAACTGTGTTAAATACTGTAAAAATGGGCTAATGCTCTAGTCTGTCATACCCTATGTGTAGCTGTGATACAGCATGTCAGTCTAGTTGTCAAACCACACATGAAAGAGTGCCATAAAAAGGAGTAATGTAGCAATAGACCACATGTAGAGGTAATGGAACAGTTGCTTACTTTCTGGTTTAACTCCTTCCTGAGGCTGTTGTCTTTTGCTGGCTTATGTTCTGTAATCTGTTACACTGGGTGGTGCCCTGACTAAGTATTCCGTGCTTGGCAAGATGAGTCTTGGCTGATCTGCTCGGTCTTCTGGTGCTTCTTTCTGCCTACAAACGCCAGTTTGGTGGTAGTTTTACCATAGAATTGCAGTTTGGGTGCAACAAGCTGCACACTCAAATGTTTAGTCGCTGTTGCCGTGCTATTCATAGTCTTTGTGATGGTTCATTTGTTTCTGTGGAAAGCTGGGAGAGCTCCTGTCCTTGGTGTTGCTACATGGTTTGAGTCTTATTTGACGTAGTACTGCAACGTTGTCCATCTAAGCTTTGGGGCAGAGCTATGCCCATGTATCCCCTGCCTGCTATCTCCATGGGCAGGATAATCCAAATTATTCTCTCAGAATAATTTAGATTTCTTGATGTTTATGGTCTCTTGTGAACAATCAAGAGAAGCTTTCTGTAAAGCAAAAAGCTGACTTCATTTTTCATTAAAAGACATTATTCAATAATGCTTTCAGTGCAGTTTCTGTATTCCTCACACTCCTTTGGTTTTTCCTGTGATACCGTGACTCTTGCTGTTACTTCTAAAGGACTCACGGTCCCTCTATTCTTTTTAGGATGCCAGCTCTGTTCTCTGAAGTAAAAACTCATGGGTTATGTGTTATATAAAGGAAAAACTGTAGTGAGAGAATCAATGAGAGCTGACATCCCTGAGTTCATCCAGGGTAATGTTGCTGTTTGCTCTGATTGCATTCAGATTTCAGCTACCTCCTCTGTCCAAGCTCTGATTCCTTATCCTGCCTTAGACCTCAGAGCAAATGCTACCCATGGAGCGATTGCCACATCTTCCCCTGCAAATGGGATTGTCAGTCTTTTAGCTGCTGCTTTGTTTCTGATCCAACTTACACTGAAAATGTTTTCTTAACTAAGACGCAGAATTTATCTTCTCATTTGGGGAATGTCTTCCTTGCAGCCTGTACTGAAGCATACTCCCAATCTGATGAACAATATGCTTGCCATCTTGGATGCCAGAACCAATTGCCATTTGCTGAGTTAAGGCAAGAGCAAGTAAGTTGATGACATGTTTTTCCAATACCACCTACTTGTTTTCTGTTCAGCATGTCTTCTCTTTTTTTAAATTGCTCCAAATGGAAGATAAATCTCCCTAAGGACTGAAATGCAGACACGGGGTGAGCAAGAACACGCTTTCTGTCCTTTTCATATAAAAAAAACAACTGGAAAGTGTTAATGTTGTGCTTGCAGCTAATGTCCTTGATGCCAAGAATTCACCTCCTCTTTCCTCTGACGCTGGTGAGATCGTTCTGGAGTGACATGATGGATTCTGCTCAAAGCTTCATAACATCCTCCTGGACTTTCTACCTTCAAGCAGACGATGGCAAAATTGTCATATTCCAGGTACTTGCCTTTTTTGTTGAGGTTAAGGCAACTAGGTGGTGTGGCTGCTAAATGTTTAACTCTGCTCCTCTGGTCACAAAAGGGACTATGGAGCACTATCAGAACTGGTTTTGCTAATATTTCAGTGCCTTTAGGACCAGTGTTGGGGTAGGGGGGAAATCAAACTTGGGTGAATGGAGCATGTCTTAACCTTAAATTCTCTAGTAGTTCTGAAAATGTCAATGGTGAAGATCAGCAAGAAGCCTCCTAGCAGGATCTCCTAACTCCTTATTTTGTTTTAGTCGAAGCCAGAAGTACAGTATGTTCCACAGCTTGATCAGGAAACTGGAGATACAAGAGGACCCTTGTCGCTGAGTAAAACAGCCTGTAAGTTCTTTGTGCTTTGGAAAAACAAATGCAAATGTTCCCTCTAAGTTGCAGGTGGTGCATGAAAACACATTTTTAGAAAGCAAAAATATAATTGTGTTTGCAGTCTAGACTGCAAACTTAGCAAAGTCTGTGGTAGAAACCAAGCTCTGCTGGAAATAGAAACACACAAGCAAGGGCCATTTTAAAAGCTTCCCTTTACACTCTCTGTAAACAAACCACGTGGTATTTGGGGTTTCTCTGACTTTTATGGCTTCCCTGACCTCTGTTTCTGCTCTTGCATTTCAGCAGACCTACGTCCAGGAAGCTCCCAGACGTACCGAGGACTTTTTGAAGAGCGAGAAAACGACAGCTTTTTCAAGTGTCTTTCCATGTAAGTATGTTCTAGAAGGTCCATACCTGGCAAGGGGGGGGGATAATGGCCTTTCCTCTGGGTGTGTGGTGGCAGCTGTTGTAAGGTCTCAATGTGCTACAAATCGGTTGGGATGAGGATGCACAGCAGTTAAAGCTGCCCTTCTGACTGCCTGTGGTTGCTGCTTGTCTGTGCTGGCCCTGTGTTATTTGCAGGATCCTCTGCCAGCTGTGATTCTCCTTTCCTTTTCAGTCAAACATCATCTCTGTAATTTCCTACACGGCTTTCTGTGTTCTGGGAACTGTTTAATCAATGCTGTTTTGCCTGCTCTTTAACTCTGGATACGTTTCAGGGCAAAGCACTTGTTTTGTATTTTGATTTGGGATTGTCTGATACGAAAGATGCTGTGATGTCTCATTTGCAGGCTGAAAATACCCAGTATAGCTTTATTAAAGCTTTGCTGAAGAGCAGTATGTTGGTGGTTCTTTCCTTTACTCTGATTACTTTCTCCTTAAAAGTTTACACATGAAGGATCAGTGAATTGCACCCTGAATGTGTAACAGGAGAAAGCTGGTTTCACTGTTGTAAGTGGGAGGATGCTTAGGGCCAAATAAACAGAATCCAGCAAGTCTTTTTGTGTCTTTGAAATCAGATACTAAATAGGCATCCAAGAGTCTGAAGTGAGCCGTGTAGCTGAAAGAGCTAGAGAGTAATGAGTCAGCAGGAAATGCAGTCAAAAACAAGCCAGGCTTTTTAGAGGGCCCATTGTCTTGTACTCGGTATCTGGAATCTGGTAAGGTTCTTCTCATTTCAGAAATTCCAGTTGGATTTTAACCACCACGCTCGTCCTCTCGGTGCTGGTGCTGCTCTGGATTTGTTGTGCGACCGTAGCTACAGCTGTAGAGCAATACGTTCCGTCTGAGGTAACTCCGGTTTATAGCTCGGAGTAGTTTGCATTTATTCATGACATTGTCTTTGCAATACAGCTGCCTAAACACCATGAAACATCTTGGGGGGGATGAGATTCAACTAGAAAGAGTAGGGGTTTGGGTGTTTCTATTTATTTTGTGATCACAAACCAGTTTTGTTATTTAAATGTTTGGTTTATAGCTGAACAGTTCCTGCTCCTTCCTGTGGCTGATGGGTGCTCTGAGCCTTACTCGGGCAATCTTTTGGTGTGTAGCGCTCTCCTCTCAATAACAGTCAGATTATTCTTAAGAAATGGAGGCTGCTACTGATTTCCTTGGGGATAAAGCTATTCCGAGGGTTGAATGGTGTAGGTGGAAGCCAGTATGGGTTTCATCCAGTAGGATCCACAGTGAGAACAGAAGCGACAGCGTAGTATTGGTGAGCACAGAGACCCTGATTGGAGGGCAGCCGGCTGAAATAGCATCTCTAGTGCAAGCGAGGCTTGCAGTGTTTGCACAGGAGCTGCTGTTCTGGCAGATTTAATACATTTCTTTTGGACTCAAATCTAGTTCTGGCCAGGAATTTCAGCTGTTACAGAAAGGCTGGGTTCACTTGAAGGGCTGCAGCCATCGGAACCAGGAATGTGGTTGCATAGTTCAATGTGTTTTATCTGCAGCATGGAGAGGCTTGTTCTTAAAGTAAACTGTTTACATATTTCAGAAGCTGAGCATCTATGGAGATCTGGAATACATGAATGAACAAAAACTGAGCAGATACCCATCCTCTGCACTTGTTGTGGTGAGATGCAAGACCGAGGAACATGAAGAAGCGGGACCTCTTCCTACAAAAGTCAATCTGGCTCAATCAGCCATTTAAATAGGTCTCCACTGGATCCAACAGACTAATTCTTACAGAGCTTGCAACTCCTGATTGTGGTGGCTCTTCAGAGGAGAAGCTTAGCAGCCCGTCTTTAAATGCGAATAAAGCTACAGAATCAACAAATGTCACAGGGAACTTTGTTTTCAACAGGTAGTGAGGATTCAGACATCTTGAGTTTATGTTTGTTTCCAGGCATAATTGCTTTTCACTGGTGTTTGCTACGTGTCCCTTTGGCTTACAAAAGCTGTAAGCGCGCTTCCCTTCCCGTACTTCTGCCGTGACACTGTCACACTTCTCGGTGTCTTCTAGGGCGTAACGTGTACATTCAGAGTTAGCTTTGTAAAGGCATAAGAAATTTTAAGCAGGCAGGAGATGCCTTTTTAGTGTTGCACTTTCTGTTGTAGTTAGGAGAAAATATTATAAAATTTAATCTGCTGAATTTTTTGTATTTGTTGATGTCCACGCGCAAATGACCCCGTCGCTGAAAACAGAACTTTATGGTATTCCTGTTTTCCTACGGTGTGGCAATATCCAAGATGGGAAAGCCTTCGTGAGGTACTGCAGGCTAGAACGGGGTTTGTGATAGGTGGAAACTGTTAAAACTGACAGACATATCCCTTCATGCAGAGAACACACCACCATCAATTCTTTTGTCAGATTTTAGCCTTTACGTCTGGAATTGCTTGTAAACTTGGCCCTGTGTTTTCCGAAGAAACTCCACTTTCCCTTCTTGATTAACTATTCTAGTCTTGTAACTTCATTTACAGAAACAAGTTGATTCCTGAGAAATGAGAAGAGACAAATAAAATTGACTGTATAGAAAATGTTGACCGTTCAGCTCTTTTGCTGTGGTTAATTGTTGGCCAGGGTGTATTCAGTATGTGTAAGCCTGTCTGTGGCCTTCCCCTCGTGGGCAGTTTTGCTGTGGGGTCACTAACGATGTCCCTCATAAATAACAATGTCCCTTAGATATATATAGAGAGATATATAGAGATATAGATAGGGGTGGGTGGGTGTGTCTATATATATATTGCAGTTCTTTTTCTTTGGGGAGGTTGCTGTGTGCTGGTTCCCATTGCGTTGGTGAGTTGGGGGTGTACATGATTTATGTCATGGTCTCCATTAGTGTCTGAAAGCTGGCTAGAATGCAGGATCTGCTACCCATAGTCATCTTGAAAAGGACCTGGGGGTGCTGGTCGACAGGCAGCTGAACATGAGCCAGCAGTGTGCCCAGGTGGCCAAGAAGGCCAATGGCATCCTGGCTTGCATAAAGAATAGTGTGACCAGCAGAAGTAGGGAGGTGATTGTCCCCCTGTACTCAGCACTGGTGAGGCCACACCTTGAGTCTTGTGTCCAGTTCTGGGCACCTCAGCACAAGAGAGGTCTCAAAGTGCTGGAGCAAGTGCAGAGGAGGGACAGGGAGCTGGTGAAGGGCCTGGAGAATAAATCTTATGAGGAGCCATTGAGGGAGCTGGGACTGTTTAGTTGGAGGCAGAAGAGGCTGAGGGGAGACCTCATCACTCTCTACAACTGCTTGAAAGGACATAGTAGAGAGGTTGGTGCTGGTCTCTTCTCACAAGTAATTAGCAATAGAACGAGAGGGAATGGCTGCAAGCTGCAGCAGGGTAGGGTTAGGCTGGACATAAGGGAAAAATTCTTCCCAGCAAGAGTGGTCAGTCAGTGGAATGGGTTGCCTGGAGAAGTGGTGGAGTCCCCATCTCTGACTGTTTCAGAGGTGATTAGATGTGGTGTTGAGGGATCTGGTGTAGGGGAGAACTTGTAGAGTAGGGCTGATGGTTGGACTTGATGATCCCAAGGGTCTCTTCCAACCTAAATGAGTCTATGATTCTATATTTTGTTGGTTTGGGTTTTTTTTTATAATCAACACCACCAACCAAAGCACAAACAACAAGAAGGCCCATACCAAACAACACCTCTTCAGCTTATGGATTCTGGTGAGAGCTGGAGAGGCTGATACTGTGATGGCAAAAACTGTTCATTAGTTGGAATTTGGCTGCGACGCTGAGGGTGTGTGACTGCAGAGGATGCAGCCTTGCAGAGGCCCTTAGCCTGGGAGCACCGGGGTGCTTTTTCTTTTAATGGGGTTTAAGAGAGTTGAGTGATGTTTGTTTTAAGCAGGCTTGTAACAAGGTGTGAAAACTGCAATTTGAAGCCTTAAATTAGTGGTGCCCCTTGGTGGGATGACATGGTAGCCCAGGAACAGGGGTGCTGGCAGCCATTCCCAGGTACCTTTTGTGCATTGGTGACACTATTGCGATGTCCTCCAAGGTTGGCTGGTGGAAACGGATGGAGAGATGTTTTTTGGAACGGTGTTTGCTTGCCACCATAGCAGGGGTGGGAAAATCCCCCCCCCCAGTCTGCAGCAGTGATTTGGTTGAGGTGTTTGTGCTCAGGTGCAAACCTCAGTGCCCAGCCCTGCCTGGTCCAGGATGCTGGCGTTCTGCTTGGAGTGGTCTCAGGTACGATGGGTGCAATGGATGGTCAGAAACCTCTGCAGATACAGGCTCAACGACAGGAACTATAGCCTGTCACCTCAGCACCATGCCTTTCCAGAGGAGATCTTAGCAATCCCAGTTTTTCCAGCTGAAATAACCGCCATGGTAATGTTCCAGAGTCCATTCAAACGATTTGCTGTGCTGTGGGTGTAGGTGTTGCTGTGGGTGTAGGTGTTGCTGTGGGTGTAGGTGTTGCTGTGGGTGTAGTTGCAGAGAGGGAAGAGCTGGCTGTTTGCCTGTTTCCCGTGTGTACGCGCAGCGCAGCCTCTTAGGAGCTCCAGGACTTGATTCCCAAATGCTTTGACTTCCTCCCTGACATTCCCAGGTTTGGGCCAAACAGTTTGGGTCCCTTTGGCACTGGGTCTGCCCTGCAACACGGGGAGGAAACCCCACAGAAGTTGGAGGGGGTTTGTTTGTTCGGCTGTTTGATGACATTCCAGCTCAGCCAGCGATTCAGTAACCGCGCTGTTGGGTCACAGGGATACGCTGTGCCCGGGGCAATCTGTCACTTGGCACCGCTGTTCCCAGTGCCAGCCAGAGTCTGGAGAGCTCACGGATTTTTGGACTGGTGAGCTTGTGTCAAAGGATCTTCCCTCAGTAAAACCAGAGACTGGCTGGGCTGCGGGAATTGAGCTGTTTCTCAAGATTTCTAATCTAAATGGAGTACTTAAGCTGTCTCCTCATTTGACTTTGCAAGATGGCTTGTCTTACTCATCTATTTAATTTTTTTAACTGTTTGACTTCCTGACATCTTTGTTTTCAGAGCTGGATTTTGTGGGGGCTTTGCCCAAGCCCACCGTTTAAATGAAGGGCCTGAGATTATTGCACCTGATGGAGGAAAAGCATTTTATATTCTCTCTAGGCAGGTGACAATCCCAGGCACAAACACAGGCTGGGTGGAGAATGGCTGGAGAGAAGCCATGAGGAGAAGGACTTGGGAGTGCTTGTGGATGAGAAGCTTGACATGAGCCAGCAATGCACACTGGCAGCCCAGAAAGCCACCTGCAGCAAAAGAAGCATGGCCAGCAGGTCACAGGAGGTGATTCTACCCCCCTATTCTGTGCTTGTGAGACCCCACCTGGAGTACTGTGTCCAGCTCTGGAGTCCTCAATGTAGAAGAGACATGGACCTGCTGGAATGGGTCCACTGGAGAGCCATAAAGATGATCAGAGGGATGGAGCACCTCTCCTGTGAAGACAGGCTGAGAGAGCTGGGGTTGTTCAGCCTGGAGAAGAGAAGGCTCTGGGGAGATCTTAGAGCAGCCTTCCAGTGTCTGAAGGGAGCCTACAGGAGAGCTGGAGGGGGACTCTTTGTCAGGAAGTGGAGTGACAGGACAGGGGGTAATGGCGTTCAATTGGAAGAGGGGAGATTTAGATTAGATACTAGAAAGAAATTCTTTGCTGTGAGGGTGGTGAGACACTGGAACAGGTTGCCCAGAGCACTTAGGGCTGCCCCATCCCTGGAGGTGTTCAAGGCCAGACTGGATGGGGCTTTGAGCAACCTGCTCTAGTGGGAGGTGTCCCTGCCCAGGGCAGGGGGGCTGGAACTGGATGATCTTTAAGGTCCCTTCCAACTCTGACCATTCCTGTTCCTGTGTGTTTGACTCAACTTGTATCAGGTTTTTTAATGGAATCATCTTGATGCAAGTTGAGGGAACCCTCTGAAGGGTGTGCTGGAATTAACAGTAGTCTCCTGCTGCAGTGGGTATCTCAGCCTGTGCTCCTTCTTCAGCCTTTCTGTTCTTTGGTAAGGAGGTTTTTTTTCTTTTTTCTTTTTTTCACTTCAGAAGAACCTGCTTGTGTTTGCTGCTTCCTTCTCGTGAACTTGTTTCTCTGAACTAGCAGTCTTTGATGTGGGGTAACTGTTCTAAAACCCAACTGCCTGGTTGGCTGTGGCTGAGCCTGATCACCTCAGTGGAGGAAGCAGGTGGTGGTAGACATCAGGTCTCACAGACCTTGGCCTCAAAGAGTGGCTTTGCTCCACACCTTAAACTTTTTCATCCTGGATCGCATTGTGGGCTATGGATGGCTTGACCTGCTTGAGCTGGCTCTTACATGGGACCTTTGGGGAACTTGGAGTCGCCTAACAAGCCTTTTGAAGGCTCAACATAGTTCTTCTCTTTCAAGTACAATTAGAAAATTAAACTTCCTCTTTACAGAGAAACAGATCCCGAATTTAAGATATGCAGGTTTTAAACCCTTCATCGGTGACTCTTCCCTGCTGCAGCGGGTGCCCAGACTTGCAGGCTGTTTGCTACTTGGGAGTTTGGTGTTTTCACCCCAAATTCCCCTCAGAACAGGGGAGCACCACATTCACCAGTGATGTATTCCCCCTGAGAAGCTTCTGCTTTAGACAGATTGGTGTCCAAATGTTTTGGAGTCTTTGCCACACCAAAGGAGGAGCTCCTAGAGACTCATTCTGGCTGGTCTGTGGACAGGCAAGTGCAGGGTTGGCAGATGCCCTTGTCCAGAAGTGTGAATGAACTTGATGTTCATCGAGAATGAGGTGTATGTGTGGGCTGGAGAGGGAAGTAGCTGTGATTATTTGTCCCACGTCAGGCATGTTTTGGTGCTTTCAATCAATTCAAGGCAACTGTCTTGGGGCTGATTTATAGGCAGTATAGCTGACAGCTTCTCCTCCAAAGCCCTGGTGAGCTAGCTTTGCTGCTGCTCGGGGAGGAGTTGGGATCTGTGAGGTGGCAACAGTTTGGGGGCACTCGAGTCCTGTGGATCCTCCTACAAGTGAGAAGAACGTGGGCTGCTTGGAGACTTTATGCCAGTACTTTTTCTCCCCCACCCCAGCCACCACCTTAGCCAAGCTGCCTGCTCATAGAATCATAGAATCATCTAGGTTGGAAGAGACCTTTAAGACCATCAGGTCCAACTGTTAACCCAGCACTGCCTAGTCCACCACTAGACCATGTCCTTCCTCTACATGTCTTTTTAAATCCCTCCAGGGATGAAGGGATGCTATCAACTCATAAACTAAACTAGATTAGCCTGGTTTTCCAGCTCCTTTGATCTCTTACAACATCTGTAACTGAGGGGCTGCACACTGGGATACAAGAAACTTCAATTTAACTCTTGGCTTTGCCAGGTAATGCCTTGGTAACCTCAGCACCCTTAGCTTCAATGTTGAACCTAACGTTGACTCTGTCCTTCACCTGAGTTGATAAGCTGGACTGGATGACCTCCAGAGGTGCCTTCTGACCTAAATTATTCTATCATTTAATGATTAGACTGTGCCTGTTGGGAAACCATGAGGGTTACACCTCCCTGCTGCCGTGAGCGCTGCTGAGGAGAAACGTCAGGGTGACTCAGAGGAGTGTGTGCTTCGTGATGACGGTATTTACAAGCAGCAGAGGAACATCCATGGGAGCAGCGCTCAGCCCTGCTATACCAATGCTTGAGTCAAGCATTATCAGAATAGATTAGTGCTTTTATGTCATATTTTGAGACTGCCTTTAAAAAGTCCACGTACTTAGAGGGTGCAACTTACTTTCAGTATGTTACCCCGGAGATACTCACATTTTGTTGCTTCACTGAGGTCAAAAATGCTTCAGCAAAAGCTGTGTGGTGCTTGAGGGGTCAGTTACTTGCACAGGGGAAAATCAAGAGGGGAAAAGTCTCATCCATGAAGATGGAAAACTCCGTTCTGCACGTGCTGTGCTGAGACCTGCAGCTGGTTTAGGAGGCTGCAATCTATTTGTAAGTTCATGTTAGCTCCAGGCTGAGCTGCTAGGACTTACTGCTGGCCTGGGAATTCAAGTAATTTGAATTAAGTAAGTAAAAGAGAGGACTCTGGAGGATTCACTGTCCCTGTGCTTGTTGCCCAAGCAGGGAAGCTGTGCCAGATGGTTGTATCCAGCCCAGCTCTGGTGAGATCTGATCATCTTGTGGGAGTCTGGGCTGATGCTGCTATGAGGTCAGTGTGTCAGCTCTCGGGAATGAAGTGGGGAGGGTTGTGTGAAGATGGTCAGACTTTTCCCTCAAGCTTTCATCACAAAGAGGGGGTTCTCCTTGATCGACACCAGGGTAATCACGGTTGGCACCAGCTGGAGGTGAGCATTTATCTTCTGAATGGAGTTCTCTTACACCCAAAATCTCAGTTTCCTTTATGATNTGGAATGGGCTGCCCAGGGAGGTGGTGGAGTCACCCTCCCTGACTGTGTTTAAGAGTAGATGAGATGTGGTGTTGAGGGATCTGGTGTAGGGGAGAACTTGTAGAGTAGGGCTGATGGTTGGACTTGATGATCCCAGGGGTCTCTTCCAACCTAAATGATTCTATGACTTGCCTAATGTCCTGCTGTGAAACCACGATGGAGCCACGAGGAGTGAGAAGCAGACCAGAAACCCTGCTTCCAGCAGGAGCTGAAGCACGGGCTCAGCTCTACCTTCCCCGTCCTCTCCTGCTTGCGTGCCCGGGCAGCAGCACCTCTCACTGTGCTCTCCTACCTCTGCTGAGCTGTGTATCCTGGTAACATCGCTGCTGTTTGGCACAGAAAGCTCCCGGCGGTCCTTTGAGCTGCTGCGAGGGCTGGAGCTCTGGGAAGCATGAACAAAACTCACCCCCAGGTACAGTCCTTCTCTTTGGGGAAAAAAAAACCCAACAACCTTATGTGTGGCTGGTTCCTAAAGTACAGGTGCTCTCGATAGTGGCGTTTGTCTGACCTCTTTATCACTGGTTTCTGCGAGATTTTAGAGTCGTTTCTACTTACCCTGATTTGATACAAAAGGAAAGTATTGATACAGAGCACTGGATTGCAGTGGTGTTTGTTTAACAAATGGGTGACTAAGATTTAAAAAAAAAGCTGATCTGATTGATTGCTTGGGGAATTAAATCTGGGCCACTCTTCCACCGAGGCAATTTTTGCTTGTATGTAAAAATGAAGGAATGTACTATGGTTCTTGGGTAAGGTGGAGTGGTGGGGGTAAGGTGGAGTGGTGGGGGTAAGGTGGAGTGGTGGGGGTAAGGTGG
>VZTM01041220.1:39232-100564 GCA_013400555.1 Jacana jacana | reverse complement strand
TAATTTACCTGATGATGGCATATGGCCCATTGATTGAAGAGCGTGGAAGAGTATATGAAAGAGCTGTGTTTTGCGCATTCTTACAGGGCTAGGGAGGGGCACTGATTTCCGTGGCTGTGAAATGTTTTGGCAAGGTAGTTCTTATGGCTGTCACTCTGGAATGGTCCGGTTCAATCTGTTCTACAAGGTGTTTGGTTCTGAAGCTAAATTTAGTTTGAGTGGGGAAAGGTGATGATAGTGATAAGTTCTTTCAAGCTATAACCATCCATTAGGGCCTGTGGTGTTTACTGATTTGCCATATAATTTGAAGTCCATGATGTTGTAAGACAGACAAGGTGTATGATTGAGGGTGGAGGAAGTTCTTCATGTCTTATAGTATGTTTGAATGGGGACTTGCTCAAAGATGAGATCTGTTCCATTGGAGAAATGTCCTCAGTGGCTAAAAGCCTTCTCTTGTTGTTGAGGTAGGTATTTTGAGTGCTCTTACAGCAAATTCAGTGCTGTGTCCACCCACCTATCAGGGTTTTGTAGTGTGTTTAGGATAGATGCAAGTTTTTGAGGTGTGGGTGTGATTTTAAAAATATGTTTGGCTCTGATGGTTGAGGCTTGTTTCACCCTTGGAAAATATTTTGAGTATCTGAAATCTTGACTGTTTTTCCCAAATTTAGGCTAATAAAGTTATTACCTTTACACTATATGTTACCTACATCCTGGTAAAATCAGAATCTTTGATGCTTATCTTTTGAGAATGGTTGACCTTAATCTCAGAGTTGCTAGATCTTTGTGAACGAAGAAAAAGGACTGTACTGTACTTTAAGGTCATATTTAAACACGGAGGTAAACATATTAGACCTACAGAAGTATGAATGTCTGGTTTGTTGTTACGTAGTGCAAGTTTCTGAGGAATAATTTTCTCTATTTTGTAATCAAAAGCTCTGTCAATACCTGTGGTATAGAAGAAAAGGAAATGTTTCAGTGTTTTTGGAGGAAGGGTGAGAGTACCGTGTATAGGAAAACATGCCGTTTCCCTGACTGAGCTGCGTGCAGGGCATTTTCTGGAAAGACAGGTCTAGTGAAGGATGTGGTTATGAGATTTAATTTCACAATTTCTGTGCACTGTGCTTTCTTTAAGGGCCACTGTTCATGGGCCTCACGTCCTGTAGGGTGTAACTGGATGAGTCAGCAGTCCATTGGAACAAGATGTGATCACACATGAAGATAGTTTTACTTTTGTGAGGCTTTAACATGGGAGGGTTGAGAATGAGTGTTTCTGATGCTTGTTAAGTCATTTATTTTATTTATAAATACAAATGGCCAGTCTGAAGCCAGTATGTCTCTTTACATGGATGACCTTATAATATTCTTACACAATTTTTTTTTTGGCTGCTGGCTCACATTTATAATGTAGAAGGGGTTTTGGTTTTTGTTTTTAAGTGCTGAGTTCAAACTTTTCTATATTTGATGCATATGTATTAATATATCTGTTTTAAAGGCTGTCCTTTCACAAGAATTATCTTAGCTTTCAACATACAACATAATTAAAACAATGAGGAAATTCTGTTGTTTCCCTCCTCACTCAGCTAAAGCTTAAACTCCAACACATTTCCTGTGGCTGATTTGACTCAGGTGGCCTACAGAGAAGTTGAATTAGGTTAAAGGAGCATGGAAATCCTGCGAGAGGGGACATGTCAAAGAGCTCAGCCATTGTCATACTTCAAGCTTCTCAAGGTGCTCAGCTGATATTTTGGCACTGGTATCACACCCACTTCTTGTAATCTCAGTTCTGTGGCTGCAGTCGAACTTCACATTTTTAGTGTTTCTCAAATGGCTGGCTTTTATATTACTGAGCTGGAACTGTGTGCCGTATATCTCGGACTAGTCAGGATCCAGATACTATCTTAACTGCTGAGTGCAGAAGCTATATGGTACTGTTCCTTGGAAGTGAGACTCAATTATCCATCTGCCACAGGCCTTAAGATGCCTAAAGATTCCCCAGGAACTAATTCCTCATACATGTGCTAGTTTCTTCCTCAAAGGATGCACAATAGGTGAAGCAAATGGGCCTATATTTTACAGATTATTTTTGTACAGGAAACGGATCTAGGCAAAATAAGAAACACCTATACATTCTTCCCTCAGTTTGATTACTTCTCTGAAGCCTTTGAAGTCTGTATCCTTTGAAACACCTGAGCATTTTCCTCCAGATTCCTCACCTCCAGCTCATGCATCCTCTGGGTCCTGCTGAGTTCTTGCCCTTGCAGTCAACATCCTTGTGTTGCTGCCGTTCCTCTCTGGAGCCATGCCCTGTTGTGTTTTTATTCCTAAGCTTCTCAGTCTCTATGTTTTCAAATGGCCAGCTGAAATACACCCATCTTTTGACTACTTTGGGTGATTTCCCCCCACCCACCCTATTCTTTTCTTTTATCCTTGTTGATCTGGAGGTAACTGGTTTAGTAGGGATTGAAGATACTCATGTTACTCTGTTGTAAAGCAAAGTATTACCTGTTTTGTTAGTTATTATTAATGCTGCATTCACACACTGCTTTTCCCCTTTACAAAACTTTAAAGTAACCTTAAAACTACATGTACATGTTCTATGAAGTACAAAGACTCTTTGAAGAAAATATAATATCCATACTTTATAATAGTTAAAGCCTTGTAAAAATACCTTGAATCCTGTGGTTGAGATCAACAAATTTTCTTTATGCTTTTGTTCTGCTCATCCTTCAGGATTAAACCCAGTTTTGTTCATCTGTGATGTCAATTACAAAGGTTCTGGAGCTTATTCAGCCACCGAACTGTATTTGTTGTACGGAGATGTATGGAGCAAGCAGAATGTCCTGCCAGTGGCTAGAGAGGGCTTTGATTTACTGACTAAAATGCTACTGCAAATAATTGAAAAAAAGAACCATTTTTCAGAAGCAGGCTTTGTTTTGTGTTGTTTAGCTATAGAAGCAGGGCGCTGTCATCTTGCCCCATTTGCAAATGCAGAAATTACATAGACTTTAATGGTAAAGAATTTCCAGCAGAAGAAGCTACAGTTTACCACTAAGTTGTTTTATCTGGAAGAGCTGCTTCTTCCCTTTGTTTTTTAACCTTTATTTTTGTGTCTGAATGTATTGCTGGCTGGGCCCAAATATCCTATCACTATCAGTATGATGGTGAATTTACATTTACAGTGCTACAACGCTATTATGCCACTGCTAAAATTATAGGTGCTTTCTACTGCTAGAAATATTTACTACCAAGATTAAATTGTTATTAAAGAATAAATGCTATTTATTAGTTTTATTCAAACCATACTAGTAGGCTTATCACAGCACTGAGTAAAAATATGTTGATAAATAGCCTAGAGGAGAGTCTTCTAAGCTGTTAAAGGAAGGCCAAACCCTCCAATAAGTAGAGCCCCCTGTTTACCGTACCTTGTACCCAGAGCTGAACTCAGTCAATATACAATGAAGATGGAAAATAACTTGAATCATACTCTGAGGATTTGTCTTTCTGGAATGGGTGTGTTTATCTTCTTTGTGTGTTTACCATCTTTGGGGGGCAAGGTGCAGTTCAGCTCAGGTTGTTACCTGAAAGAAAACACTAGACGAAATCTTGCTAACATGTCTGCCGCTCTAGATCAAGAAAGAGTTAATTCAGAGTACACATGAGCTGAGTGACTCAGATTCACAAAAAAATCTGGAAGGTGTTTCAGTTTTGAGGTCTAAGCTGGACATTATTAAGTGTGGAAGCTGTTGTAACCTCATGGCTTCTAGTTTGCTGTGAGAATCAGTGTGAAATGTTATCATCTGCTGCCATGGTCTGCTTTGACTTCCTGCCCGTGCTCTGCCTTAAAATTGAAGGTTTGGTTGCTAAAATATGATCCCCAACTTATGACAGTGACAAGCACATGAATATGTAATATATGGTTGAAGAAAACAGCTAGAGAGCAATTCCTGAAAGGATTTCCCTGTGCTGATCAATGTGAGCTGTTTTAATTAGCTGAGCAGCTGGATTTTAGCTGCTTCTTAACTACATCCTCACTTGTCCAGACAGTGGGAAGTCGCAGTTGCGGCATTCATTAAGTGATACAGAAGTAGACACTCTTAGCATGGTGATGAGGGCTGAATTGTCACTGGACTTAATTACTGATTCAAGATTACTTGCTTTTGGGGCTGGACCCAACAAGTAAAGTTGTACCAGGCTGAGTCTCATTTCCTAGATCATCAGATCTGTACTATTGAGCATGTGATTTCTTAGGTGGCTGGATCTTTATTCACTTTCTATACCCACAGGGCCATGACAATACCCCATGATTTAGCAGAGACCATGAGATTATGTCTTCATTTTATAGGGCCACCGCTGTGGTGCCAGACTGCTGCCAGCTGCTTTTTTCTGATGCTTGTCTGATCTCCCAGTGAGCCAATTTGGATGACCAGCACTAACAAGGCGGGGTGGAGTGGGGGTGGAGGGTGGGGAAGAAAATAGTGGATGAAAACAAAGGATGAGAAGAACAGCTGAGCAGAGGCATAGCCGGCATTTGGTGATTTGCCGCCAGATTAGCTGCAGAGTCATGGATTTAAGGTTTGTTTTTGAGAGTAGAGGCTGAACTGCTTATGCCAAGGACGGCCGCTGGCTTCCCCAGCTGTCCACTCCTGCCACTTCCCTAGCGTCACCCTTGTGCTCACGTAGCTCTGCAGCCAGCTGGAGCAGGCAGCCTCTCTGGCTGAGGAGGCATCTACGTGTTTGGGATGGGATTGTTTGTTGTTAGCAAAATCACGTGGCTGATCCAGCAGACTTGTGACAATGTCAGCACAGACACGAGAGAGCTGGTGGGAATGGTGAGCCTGGCGAAGCTGGGACTCCTGGCTGCAGTGTCTCTGCTTCTCTTACATTAATGGGGAAACTGCACCTGGAGTCTGTGTGTCACATTGCGTGATTTACACGTATCAGTTGGAGGACTGGGACCCCTGGGAGCAGAGATATTGAAGAGGATGAAGACTGTGGGTACATTTTTAGTGTAGATTGACTTAGTCCACAGCATTAGTACAGTTCTGTCTACTGCATCCACATTGTGAAGATGAGTTAGCTGTGCCTTTTCTGGCCTAACTTTGGGAGCTTTCAGTTGAACTAATAGGTCTGTCTTTGGCCCGTTACAAGGGTGGTAGTAAATCTGATCTTTTGCACCTCCCTTAATTTGACTATAAAATTACTAAAACCTTCCTGCAATTCAGTCTGAACTGAAATCAGTTAGGTGCCATTTTAAACTTTCTGTGGTTGGAATAATGTCTTCTAATAAGTTTGTAAAATGTTGCACTGTAGCATACAGGCTGTTCTAAAGATGGCGTGCTTTCTAAAGTACCTGAGGATTACATCAGGTTTTTTTATTCAACTAGTGTTTTGCCTTACAGTAATTTCAGCATGAGCTATTTAAAAATTCTTGGCTTAACATTGCAAAAAATGACAAGACCTTAAAAATTACAAAATTTAACTTTTTTTTACTGTGTAACACAAGGTCGATAAATGTCCCAATTAAAAATATGTTAAAAAGCTTTTACACAGGTGTGTGAACCCAAGGACTAGTAGAGTTGGCTCACCATCAGCTGGATGGTGGAAACGTGTCCATGGGTTTCCCTTGGCTGGGCTATAACTACTGCTCCTCCTGAAAGAGCTAAAAGACATGTGAGTGAAAAGGTAACCAGGACCTTCTAGCCTCTTTGTTTGGGTAATGTGTGACTTAAATGTTGTCCCGCTCGCTCCAGGTACACACAAATCCTGTCTGCTTGCTCAGAGGTGCCTGTGTGGCTTGAGCTTAATTCCACTTGAACAGCACTTCCCCCCACCCCTCTGCTGTGTGGGAACTGTTCAGGCAAGTGATGCTTGCACGGTCGCTGTGTTGGGTCAGGAAGTCACCCCGCAGGAGCGGGCCTTTGAGAAATACTGGAGCTATACTGAAGCTGTGTTTGAAGAGAGATGCTGCTCAGTGTGAATAAAAGTGTCGGAGCAGAGACCCCAGTGAGGAAGAGACTGTGGTTTATGCACAGTAAGTGCACTTGTACCGCTAAATAGTTTACAGCTCTTTGCCCAGTCTAGTTTGTGGCGATTTTATTTCCCCAGTACACAGACCTCAAATGAGTTTTTGAAGCATTTTCCTCAAGTGTTTATATTTAGAAAACCTGTCCTTGAAACCCAGGATAAAGCCTGCCAGGAAGAGTGAGTAGGTGTTTTAACATCTGTAAACACACCACTATGGGTTCTTTACCTTTCATAAATGGTGATCCATGGGACCCTTTTCATATTACTGCTGACTTAGAGTACCCAGCTGCTTCCAGCAAAGTAGTTACAGCAGTTTATGGATCCCCTCTGAACCTGTTTGAGTGTTTTGTTCAGGTGCACAGAGAGCCCGACAGAGATGGGTTAGTTCCCCCTTTTGAGGGGCTGGTAGGTGAAGCTCAATGAAGCTGCTGCCTTAGCTGAAAAAGAAGCTAAAGTTTGTGCTTTAAATTAACAGCAAGTGAGGTCTAGGATAAACCTGCAGATGTCCGAGGAGTTGCTCCAGTTGTCCACTGCTGCCTGGTAAACAGTGTGTGGGATGGATGGATGAATTGTTTGCATCTTTACTTATTCCATATTAGATAGTGCTGGGGTGGTGTTGGAGCTAATGTTTATCAGTCTTTAATGCTCTGGAAGGTCTTCTTTCCTGCTGTCTGCTTTGTTTTCTGCAAGCAATATGAGTTTGGGCTTTGCTTATATACATTACAGGGCAACACAGGAGCTGAAGCTGGTTATTGTCATGCTGTCCCCTCAGATCAGGGGACAGTTACATGCTGGGACCAGTATCAGAGGTCCTGCACAGATTAAACTTCTTCCCTGTCTGTTTTTCCTTGACATGTGCATTTGTGGGGATTTTGTGTGGGCTCTGGTTCTTTGCTGTGCCTTATGGACAAGAGGACATCCATTCCCATGTTTTTAAAACGCTTAAATAGTTGTAAACTGAATGTGAATCAAACTCTCCTGGGGGTAGGAAATACAGTGCTTTGCCAAAAGGTTGTTGATGGGTGACCTGTTAATGGAAAATGGAAAAGAAAAACTATCTGCTAACAGCTTGTTTTTCCTGTAAGCTCATAAATTTTCTAACAGAACCGTGTTATCCTGGGTTCTAAATTACACAGACAGTTGCATATTTGAACTGCCTTGCGCTTGATATATCCATACTTCAACTTTACTAGGCTGGCTGTGTGAAAGGTTTTGCTTCTTTGTTGTTTGCACTTTGATTTTAAGATTGTTTTCTATACCCTCTTCGTCCTCATGTTGCATAGAAAACATGAACTTTTGCCAACATGACTCCTCCCATGATATCTAGCCAAAAATACCTGCTTGTACCTGAAAGTGATCATCAGATTCTGAGGCAAATTGCAATGTGTCGAAGCGCTTTTGCCAGCAAAAGAAAGACTTTGTTCCTTTTGGTTCTTACGGATGCTTGAATATGCATACTTTATAGATTTCCTAATTTCCTGCTATCAGACTTAAATCTTGAATTCTGAGTATAGAAAGTTTTTGCTACTCCAAAATATTTCAGATTCAAGTTACCACACTTCAGTCTTCTTCCTGTCTTATGCTAAATATGATTAAAATAAAACCCTAAAGATAGTAGTTATTTACAGCAATGAGAGCAGAAGAATAAGGTTTCAAAAATGAACATCCAAAAGAAAGAGACTTGAGTTAGGAGGGAGAAAAAGAGGAGTTGGTGACACCTGTGAGGAACATACAACTAAAAGTGTTTCCTAAGGGTTAGGCTGTATTATGATGGGGTGTTTTGAAGGAAAATCAGCATCTTTTTCTCCTGAGAATGCACAGTGAAATATGACAGATAAAAACATTTTCTAATGCAGCTTTGCTAGCTGTATGGATAAGGGCCAAGACGCATTTGAACTGTTTCTGAAACTAGACAAATAATCATTGTTTATCCTAGACTAGCCAAACTATTTAAGTTCAGTCAGAGCAACATTCATTTCTAGTCTTAATTAGTTTTCAGAATGACTGTAGAGGGAGGGCCTTTTCCATCCACGTCCTTTTAGACTGTCTCTTTCTTCTCTCTTCCAAACCCCCTGATTCTTCATCCCACTGGAGTAAGTGCAGCCATCAGCAATTGTCTTGGAAGTGCGTGTGGAACTAAACTGAGCCCTGACAGAGTTGGTGTGCGGCACGCCTGCTGTGGGCAGAGTGAGAGCTGTGTTAAACTGCTAATGCCCTCTCTGTACTAACGTTCCTGCTGTTGGACTGCTGATGAACGCTGTGGAGGAAGGTTTCCAGAAAAATACTTGATTAGTGAGCCTTTCTCTTGCAATTAAGATACTGTATTAATTGAAATCAAATATAGTAAATTCATTTTCAACCTTTAAAAAGACTATTCAGCACTTCCAGAGGCTTCTCACCAGCAAGCATCCTTTACCTGTTATGTTTAAACCCCCCTCCCCCCAAAAAACCAAAGAAATGCCCAAAAGCACACANTTGTTTGTTTGTTTTGTTTTTTGTTTTTTTTTTTTTTTAATTTCCTGTGCAGCTTTGCACAAGTGGCAGATTATTAAAACCATGTTCTTCAAATTAGCAACATTTTTTGAAAATTATGTTTTGATTTTTACCTGAGAAATAGTAAGGACCTGTTAATACCTGTTAAATAAGACCTTCAGAAGAGAGGCATCAAAAACCTTAGTCTTACTTTAGAAAACAGAGGAGTTGACAAAAGGAAACATTTTTCTGTCCTGATGTATCAACAGATTTTTGGTTATGTTGTCTTCTTGTCTAACCCCACCCACTAAGTTTTTGCTGAAATATGCAATCTCAACTGAAAAGGAAGATAAATTGTTAAGTAATTGTTAAAAATATTTAGCAAGGAGGCTGTAGGTTTTTACTCATCTGTGTAAATTTCATTTATTTAAAAGAATGTTAGGTCATTAAATGCTTATAATCTGAGAATATGCACACCCACATGGGCTTTTGTCCAAGTTTTCCTGTCAAATGAGACAGAAAAAATGTTCTTAAAAATTGGCTTTCTCTCTTTGCAGAGTCTTACAGCGAATCTGTAACCTGGTTTTCATTAGAAGGGGCTGGGTATAGTTGTATACTCCAGGAGTTTTGCACAAGTCTCTGTAAGATAACAACCTAGGGGAAAAAGGCACTTGGCAAACCCTGTACAGTATATGGGGAAATTCTGCATAATGTTACTTTGTTGTTTTCTCTTGGAGACATTAACAACATTGTAATTTTTTTTTTTTCATTAAGCCAAGGACCGTTGTCATCCATAAGAGCAGCAATCAAGAGATGTAAGTCTATTTTTCCTATTTTTTGACTCATAATATTGTAAGATTGCTAAATCTTCATTTTTGGTAAACAGTTATGTTTATATGTGCCAAGAGAATAGCTAGCAGGCTTTTGGAGAACTGTAATTTCTTTCTCATTCTTAGGCCTCTTTTTGTTTAATGTTAGACCATCTTCTTGCTTTGCTGATGAGCGGTTCCTTCTTGCCAGTTACTAACATTTTCTTATTTATGCACTAACACATTTGTACACAGATGTGACCTATCTCCGAAGAACTTGGTTTACACATGCCCAATATGTAGTTCACTTGACAAAACAGACAATTATTCTATTTTTGTAGAAATCTGCAGCTCACTGGCTGTCCTGGAGTCAGGATTAGGCTCATGTACCATGCTCACTGTGGAAAACAAAAACTTGTTTAGAAATCTTGAGCGAATGCCCAAACTCTTCTTCTCCGATATAATTGCTGAACTCCTCTTTCACTTTCCTTACTCATGATATTCCCAGGCAAAGAATTTCCGGAGCTGCATCTTCCGAAGTATTTTATGCTGTTTCTTTCTTCCACTTGTCATTTTTATTTCCTTTCTGGCTGTGATTTCAATTTCATATTAATGAAACAGCCCTTATGCTTCTGGTACGGGGAAGGATAAATTAGCGTGTGTACTATGGGTTTGTTTCTCCTGGACCAGGGGTCAGGGGTTCATTATGGTTGGATTAGGTTGGAGGGTAGTCACAGGGGATCATGAAAGGTTTACTCAGAGCAAATCTACGTGATCCTGTAGTTAAAATGCAGCACTTTATCTGTGTTGCTGCTAGAAAACTGGAAAACAGAGTGCACCAGATCACAGAGGGCCTTTTGTGGTGGGGTTGGAAGTTGATTCAGACTGCCTGAGCCCCGGTACATCATCAAAGTGAGAAACCACCCAAAGATCATTAAGTTGTTGATATCTGTTTTTGAAAACACAGTAGCAAGTGATACTTGGTTTTGAGGCACAGTCAAATAAAAAATAATCTAGTCAAGAAGCCATGGTTCATATGATATAATTATTAATAACATTAAGGTGTAACTAGAATGAAACGTAGGTACCATGTGAACTGTACAGA
Source organism: Jacana jacana (assembly GCA_013400555.1). NCBI lineage: Eukaryota > Metazoa > Chordata > Aves > Charadriiformes > Jacanidae > Jacana > Jacana jacana. The sequence goes on along the minus strand of VZTM01041220.1, from coordinate 90,154 downwards.
AGATAAACTATTGAAAAATCTCCATGCCCTTACCAAGGCATTGTATATGAAACCATGGTTCATTGAATGCCACTAACCATACCTGTGGGTGGACCTAAATTAAAAATGGACCCTGATTAATTCCTAACTCTCCTTGCCATTAATCTGGAAAAATTATGGTATCCTCTGGAAAAGTGTGTTTCCCTAACAGAGTTAGAAATCTACCTTTAATTCTTAATCACAGTTTCTGTGGGCTGTTTATCTGTACTTTTCAAGAAACATGACAGGCGTGTGCAGGGTTTCAACTTTCCAACCTGTGGACAATGCTTTACGTGACTTTGTATCAATTATCTCTCTGTTTTGTGGCCAAAGAGGAAGGGCGATTATTTTCCTTTCAGCCACCCTGACTGCAACTCTGGATAGAAGGACGGTGTCATTTTGTTTCAATTGTTTGACAGCTCAGTAGAATTAAGAAAAGTAAGCCCAGGGTGCCTGAAGAAAGCAAGCATGTGAACGTGAGATACGCTTCTGAGCAATTTTTTAACCTTGGCTCTTCAGAAGTTACCCCTGGATTTTTAATGATTGTCTCGGGCCAGGACATACCACTAAATCCAGCTCCCACTGAAACCAGTAAAGCTATTTCCCTTTGGAATTTCCACTGATGCCAGAGACAGCAACAGGCACGAGAACGCTGAAGAAAGTATAAAGAGTCAAGCCAAGCCAAGTGCTGCAGTAGTGAGACGGAGGGGAACAATGTTTTTACTCGCTTCTCCACTCTTCCAGAGTAGGGTGGTGTTAAGGAGCAGGACTACAGAAATCTCATTCTATCCTAAGCAAATATGCAGCTGAATGAAGGATGTGTAACAGCTTGTATGGACTCGAAGGCTGTGGCTTCCCATTTGGCAGTTTTGCAGCCATTTTTGGCTGTGGGCTTTGTTTGTTTTTCATTTTTTGTACTGTTTTGCTTGGGGGCTTCCTAGGTTCTTTTGGCTTCTCTCTTTTTCCCAACCAGATCAATTTTGTGACCTCATTCTCTCCCCATCTGCACAAACATTTGGGCTGGCATAATGCACGGAATGGTGCAGAGGCAGGAACATACAGCCTGAGGAAAGGTGTGGGAAGGAGTGAAGTGCCTTCATAAATCATTACTGTCAAATTTGAGTGTAACTGCAGGCTTGTTCTAAGGGTGCAGTTACACAGATTTTATTTAGCAGCAATGCCAGCCTGTATGGTGCCAGGCAGTTTGGTCAGCTGTGAAGAGGGTATTTGACCTCACTGGGGGTAGGAAGAGGAATCCTGTCACACACCCCCCCCCAGGTTATTTTTGATCAGTTCTCTCACTGAAGTTGTGCAAACAAGAACTGGAGTCGGAAAGCTGAGGCAGGAAACAGAGACTGGTGTTGGGGGTGGCTTATTCCTTCCACCTGTGCTGCTGATAGTTTGAGCCCAAGGTGAGCATATTCAGTGAGATAAAACGCACAAAACCAGTTTGTTTTTTAAATTTAACTGTCTGAACTGGCTTACTGTGGGGTCATATGAGTGCTAATGTTTGTTCAAGAGGGGACAAAAGTCTGTATTTGGAAGAGGAATTGGGTATCGCCATCTGTTTTAGCTACTTTCAAGCATTAAATCAGCCTAGCTCTAATATCAGGCAACCTAACATTTTCCTGAGGTGCCTGAAAACAGAACTGGAAGGAGCAAGACCTCCCCCTTGTGCCGAGAAATAGTTCAGGAGAAAAGCTTCAACTCTCATACTACAGAGCTGCATGAGAATTTCCCATTACTTTGAACCTCCACTTATACAGAAGTAGTCTAATCAGATCCTGAATGAAATAATTTAATATTTTTTCCCCTGATTTTAGCTTGAGGATTACCGGGTTGTTTTAGTATTCCCTGAAGAAGGGCCCCTACAGTCATGTAACATTGCAAAGAAGGAAAGTGTGGCCTCTTGCACGGGACCATTTTGTCAGCTCTTCTAGTGTATTATTTTGTAGATAAGGGAGGAAGTGTTTGCCCGCTCTTGAGGCTCTGGTTGAGACAGTGTAATGAATAACCTATAAAAGTTGTAGGCTAGGCATCTATACAGTGAGAAGAGTAATTCCTTAGTCTAATACGTATTTCATAGGATTGATGGACAAAACGTCTATCCCTGTGTTGGAAAAGCATTGAAAGAAGCTTTGTTTTTAAATATTAGTATGTCCTTGTTGTAGAAAGTATTATTAGTACTTATAAACCTATTAATAATAGTTAATATGAATTAACTAAGATACTTACTGGGCAAGTAAATTAGCAGGATCATGTTTACCCACAGCTGCTGGAAGGGACAATAGATAAAAATCATAAAAATCATGCAAAAATCAAGCTCCGAATTTTCCTGATTTGGAGCTTGATTTCCCATAGGGCTTGAGCTATTTGAAGCTATGGTCACAATCTTTAATGCTACACAAAACTTTCTTTTAAAATGCTCTGAAATGAGATTACTGTTCAGTATTTCATACATATTTGCTAATGGAAACATGAATATTATTACGCAGTGTCTATTTAGTGGAAGCTTACAGCAGGATGGTATCTGAGCAGATCCCTGAATGAACTTTATAGTTGCCCCTCTATTGCCTCAGTAGCTTACCTGAAAGACTCTAAGTTCCAGCCCAGCTCTCTTCCAAAGACTCAAAAGTACATATCAGAATTCTGTTGCCACCAGCTTGTCTGAAGCGTTGCAGTTTATGGGTTTGTGGTATATCGGTGGTTGTACTTACACAGGCATCTTGATTTCATAACTTTAAATGCCCCATGCCCCATTATCTCTGTGCTAGATACAAATGACATATTAGGGGCACTTGAAAAGTAGGACCCAAAGAAGAAACTGTGGAGGAAAAATATTCTACACGTAAGTATATGGCATGAACTGGGTACCCTTTATGACTGCACATTGAAAAATAATTGGATCGAGTCCCCTAAATGGTGCTTCTAAAAATATATATACAAAAAACGAATCTGTAAGTCTGATCTCCATTTANCCATTTACAGTATTACCATTAATCCTTTGCTTGCCTAAATTCTACTCTACTAGGTTAAACACATTTAGATGCCTCATTGACACTAATGGAAATAAATAGTAATAATGTTATGAGTTGGTTTGACATTTCGACTCTCCTGAGACCAACAAAGTTATAAGATGAAAAGGTGTGGATTTTATGCACTGAGCTTTTCTGCCCCCACTCCTTCTTCAACTGCTTTGCTTACCTTTTACTTAAATACCATTAAGCACATGGTACTAGAAGTGTCAACAATTCTCACCCTGAGCATTTCTTGGTGTGGAAGTTGAGGAGATGACCGTCTTCACTTCACAGTATGTAAACTAGCATAGAAATACATTTCCATTGATGCTCCTGATGGATGAAAGGGTTTTTTTAAACCTTAAAGCTCCCATAATTTGAAATCTGGGGAAGAAATTTATAGCATGCTTTTTCAAGGAAATCCACAAAAGAAATGAAGAATAGACTTACAGGATCAAAAGAGTGCAAGGCCAGAAAAATGGCTGTGGGGTTTTTACCTTTGTTTTTAAATCAGGTGTGTGCTGTATTTTAAAAATTAATGTCTTCTCTCGTAGATTTTTAAATTTAAATTCCTTTCTTTTGAATGGTAAAGGAATAAAAACTGTGCAGGTCCGGAGGCAAGGGTTATTTAGGAAGTTTCTATTTTCTTTTCCCTAGCATTTGTGGAACTCCAAGAAATATGTGAGAGCAGAGGATGCAGTAGCTGTCACCTCTGCTTAGGAGCAGAGATTTGGATCTGTGTATTTAAGAGCTTTCAAAACAAGACATTATGAAAGTGTGGTTGTAACAAAAATGTGACAATGAAAAGAGGGGAGCACTTGATGGAAGGAGGGAAGAACTTTGTCAAAGTCCTTAAAAATGAATATTTATGTACATGGAAGTAGTTTGATCCCATAAATGCCTGGGAGATTTTTTTTTTTTTTTCCAAACAGAATGATCACATTCTGAAAACATCATCCCTCATTGATTAGCTTTTCTTTCTAATGCCTTATCATTGTAATTTGGCTATACCCCAAACAGCTGTGTTGAATACATTTACCAAATGAACACTTCCATTCATCTTCTTTGCAAAAGTGATCTTGGAATTAGTTAGTTTGGGTCAGTTTGTCTTTTTATCTTTAATATGTGTATTAGATCAACATTGTGTTATGATCTCCGAAGAAGAAAGTGAAGGTGAGGTGTAGGGGATTTTTATTTACTTATTTTTGCAAAACAAATTACAGAACTAGGGTAGGAAATGTACAATCATGCCTGAAACTTTTGAGATGTGCCTCTTAGTGGGATCAACCTGCCTGCCCATATCTCTTTGGTAGGTAGGAGTATAAACTATGGGATCCTAGCTTCTTTGCATCTATATCAACTCCTCAGTGTAACCCATTATTTTTGGAAGGGGAAAAGTGCAGACCCAAATAAAACAGGCGTTTAAACTACGTAAACCATTCGAAGAGATTTGACTTCCTTCACCTCATTCCTCCAGTAGCTCGTTGTTGAGCAATACCGTTGACATTTCCATATTCAGTTATAATCTTCACGGTTAATTTATTGCAAAGAAAACTTCTAAACAGCCATTGTTAAAATCAGCATGAGACTAGAAATAAAATTTGGTTTTATTTTGTTTTTTTAAGATGCTATTGTGAAAAGACTTTACAGTTGTCCTCCTCTTTACAACACTGACGTGTGCGCTGTCCTTGCGTGACTAACCCATTTGATCATGGTTTCTGGCACTGAAGCCTTGGTTTGTTCTCCTTCACCTCCTCTTCCTCTTCTGTAACCCCTTCTTTTTTTCCTCTAGCACTCATGAATAGTGCCCATCAAAAATGCCCTGTCGAAGAGGTATGTCTGACACAACACTATGCGGACTCTTGAATCAAGTACGCTTTGCTGATTTCAGCTAATGATTCTGCGATGGCACAGGAACAGCATAATTGTCAGCTTTTGCACATTGAAGCTCTACCACTTCCTAAATCTCACTTGCTATGCAAAAAATTGTCCTTCAGATAATTTCTCTCTTCTCTTCTCTTCTCTCTAAAGCAATCATAGTGAAAATATGTGGCCATTGAAAAAATTATTTGAATATAAGTACGGCAAAAATAGAAAAATGAAGGAGTCAGGATTCACTTATTTTATGCAAGTTAAAAAACATGGTTTGGAAAAACAAAAAGAAATGTTGCTGGCTTGTAATCTACAAGTGATTAAATTTTAGGAAATTTCTGGCTGATAACATTTAATTCTCTCTTTTTTCCATAAGGGATGGTAAAATAGCTTGTTACATTTTGTGCCTTAGTACTTTCCCCTTTTCTAAGACAAACACAAAGAGACATTAAAAAAAGATTAAAGAACAGATCTCTGAAATGAGCCATCAAAAGCAAAGCCAGATGTGATTAACACTTCTTTTTGTTTTATTCATGGATTGTTTTAACTAAAGAAAATGAAAAAGAAGTTTCAACTCTAGGGTGACCACAATGCAGAACGCAGGAAATGTCTGGTGACGAAGAAGAAAGGGGACAGGGCCATCTCTCTTGGTGGTAACTTGGACATAGAATGACTTAAACTGATTATGAAACTGCACCTTAAACCTTTTAAAAACTTCTTCTCATATTTAGTGCAAATAATTTTATTTAACTTGGCCACTCTTAAAATCTGGGATTTGTAATCACATGCTGTATGTTCTCCATTTCATTGATAGTGGATTGGTGAGGGCTCTGCTATTATCCTCACCTTATTGCAGTGACAGTATATTTTAACCTCTTCAAAACTTTTGTTTCCTTAAATAGCTTCTCGGACCTCTAGCCATAGTGAACAGCAGAGGGATAGAAGGTATGATGCTGTTATTTATCTTGCAATTAGGTTTTACTGTAAACCTTTTTATATTGTGTTACAGTACTACTTTTTATGGCTTTCTCCTCAAGGTTTGTTGGTGTGGGTTTTTGTTTTGTTTTGTTGTTGTTGTTTTTATTTCTTCCCCTTTCTCTATATCCTTAGTGTGTTTAAAAATAAATTAGACTTGGAATAAAATAAAAATACTGTGTTCCTGCTCCGGCAGGGGGATTGGACTAGCTGATCTTTTAAGGTCCCTTCCAATTCCTGATATTCTGTGATTCTTAAGTGCAGGGTAGGTTGAGTTTGAGGAGTTTTCTCATCAACTTCTGTGTGTATCCTCAAAAAAAAAGAATGCAACCAACCATCAAACCTCTGCAGAACTGTTTTACTTCCCTGACATCTGTTTACAGGGTCATTTCACAATGAAAATAAGCACACTTTCAGGCCTCCTTCCAGTTTCTCAAAGGGTGCTGAGAAAGGAGGTCAGTAACCTGGATAGCTGATGAACTCAGTCTGCCATTATTTCAGGTGTGAAGGATCTGCAACCCTCTTTTTTAAATTAATTTTCCAATAGTCTTAGAAGTTACTCTTCTGCAGGTTTTTCCTGTCAGCAGTCAGCGGTTTCTGTAGCAAATGCTTCATCTACTCACTTCTCAAGGTATTTTTTTTTTGTGAGACTCTAGATAGATCAGTGTTACTCTGGGGGCCATGGTCTGGGAACATGGGCCACCACTGCAGCTTATGATCTAAAGCAGTTGTTATAGTGACAAAGCAGGTAGACCTACAGGTCCTTAACTGTCACAGAAGTCCCTATTGTACTAGATGCTATAAGCAAGTAGGCCCTGTCCCAAAGGCCTCATGAGGCTTGCTCTGCCCCACTTTAGCACAGCAGGAGGTTTCCCTAGAGGTCTGGGGATAGACAAGCTTCTAGTTAGCCAGTCAGAAGCAGTTTTAACTGTCCTACTGTTTTCATGCTGTAGCAGGCTAGGGGCAAACACATGATTAGTTCTCATTATCCCGAAAGACTAAAACTTCTTCCATCTAATAGAGTTACACTTGTGTTTAAGTACTTTAAGTATGTAAATTATTTCACTGGAGCCAATAAACCTACTTTTTGGCTTAGGTGTTTAATTAGGTGCTTTGAATGGAAGCCTAAGTGCTTGTTAAAAAGGTCAAGTAAGTTACTTCGAAAGCATGGAAAACCAGCATTGGTTAAATCAAAAAGACCTGAACTATTTTGATTTCCCCTGAAGACAAAATCTTGGTCTTTTATACTTAAAAGAACAATTTAAAAAAAGTTTTAGATAATTATTATCTTTGTCTTCATTTCCAGGCGTCCCGAAATCACAATAGTTGCCGCTGAACCCCTCCGGCCATCCTCCTGGTTTCCAGGTGCAAGCCCTGTCACTCCTCAGGGATTAGGATTCCCTTCTGTTTCATCTCATGCTCAGTGGAGGAGAAATGAGCATATTCCAGCTGAGGTGAGCATGAATTTACATGAGGTGTGTTTGATTTACAAAGGTAAAAAGCATGCTCAGTTAGAGAGGAGCAGAGTTTTTGCTTGCTTAGACTTTCATCACATTGAATGAAAGACTGTGATAGTATTCATTTCCTCTGCATATGTTAATTTAGTATTTTTAAATTTATATGCTTTTTTAAAAAGGGGATCCTATTGCTATGTACATTAATACTTCTTGTTTTGTAGCTTCCACCATCATATGAGCAAGTGATAAAAGAAATAAATCAAGTGCAAGTCAATACAACAAATAACAATAATGCTGCTGCTCCTAGACATACCACTACTTCTGCAACACAAACTGATTTTCCAGAGGAACTAACTGGCCATTTGCCAGGAAGTAATGTAAAAACTAGTGTGCCTACACACTGGGAATCTGCAGGCTATCCAGGTGAGGATGTTTTGGAATTCTCACTGATGAAAACCTTACTCTGTCTCCTGAAGATGTTCTTTATTATTGGTCTGTGCAGCATCTAATATGAATAACAGTTAAATTTATGTGAATTATAAGGTGTGTAAATTTCTGTAAAATTCCTCTATTCTGAAGACCTGTCATTGCATTCACGGTCAGACTATAGTTTAATAGTGAAAGTCTTGCTCAATTCAGCCATAATGGCAATTGCTTGCGGGCCAAAGAAGCTCAGATGTTCAATCAGAATAACAGCAGTGTTTCGTGTTTGGACTGAAAAGTGTGCAAACCAAGCTGTGAGAGCTAGTGTACTATTCTTTGATGTAGGTGCTGCTTGCATGACCTTCATGCTGCAGCTAACAAGTGGTTTTGAACTCACATGTAGATATCGCACATTTCTGCAACCTTCAGCTTCTTCCTAGAATTTGTATGGTTTTTTTATCAATCTGCAGTTTCACAAGCAGCATTAAGTTCTGAATGAAAACCATCATGTTTACCATCCTGATGGCTGACAAAAAAAAATAACATAAATGAGGTGTTCTAGAATATATAACTGAAATCTTTTCTGTTTGCAGGGCAGAGTCCTCTTAAACCTCCTAGGCCTTCTGCATCTCTCCTGAATAGGTCTCCTTCAGAAAATGAGAATCCCTTAATAGTCTTTGAAATTTCTGAAGGTCAGAGGTGCCAAGAAAATCCTAATGCTGTGATATGTCCTGTGCCAAAGCCAAGATCAAGAAGCAATCTCAGACCTGTGGTCAATAATACCGAAAGTAAGATAGGCAATGAAGAAGTGAACCAGTCTACCACAAAAAGGCAGCAGCAGTCACCTCTCTTAGATGATAGCTTACTAGACAATCACTTGGCGATGATCAGCATGAGTACAGACAGGAGCCAAAATAGTATTGTTTCAAGGATCAAAGTTTTTGAATCCCAAGGAACTAATGATACCTCAGGATTAACAAAAAAGCCAGAAATTGCCCCTCGTTCATTTGCCCCAAGACCTGTTCCTGCAAAGAAACCAGTAGTTGCTCCAAAGCCAGGGGTAAGCAGAATTTCGGGAGACTGGGATGCATGGACAGAAAGCAAATCAATACCTTCCAAGGAACTGCAGCCCCAACCTGAAGTAGTTGGGAGCAATGTTGTAACCAAACCTGAACTGCCAAAGAAGCCAAAATCTGGCCTTGTTAAAAGTAGTAGTAGTGATTTTCTTGATGCGAGGAGCGGATCAGAGAACAGCGATGGACAAAAGAAGTTTCCTGTTCCTGCTCCAAGGCCTCTTGTTCCTAGAAAGTCACATTATGCAGAAAATCCTGCCCTTTCTTTGGCCTCACTGAAACCAGTTGTTGCTCCTCCACGAGCTTCTGTATCTGCCCAAGAAAAAGCTTTCAAGTCTTTGGGGGAATTGTCACCTGCAGCCAGCTCCTCAGCACCTGCTTTACAAAATAAACTGGATGTGGAAGGAGATCTGATCAGTTTTGATGATGATGTGTTGCCCCTAAGTCCAGCTTGTGTAGTTAAAGACATTGTCAGTTCTGAAGCAGCAGCAGGTAAGCAGGATTATTTTTAAACTGTTACTGTGGTTACTCTTTGCAGGTGTATGATCCTGTGTGAGTTATGTCTACCTGTCTTGATGGGGTTTGTGTGGGTGTATGAAATTTTTGGTTTTCTATTATGTCAAGATCACTATGAAATTACTTGCGTTTTGAGACTTGAGAGCTTTCAGGGCTATATAAATCTCAGAACTTGCCTGCTGGATTTATTACATGATTACTAAAATAATTATAAAAGACTTGATGTTATACACTAAATGTCACCTCCAGAATGTAACACAATTCTCTCTGGGGAATTTGGGACATCTTATCTTTTGCCGTCTAATCTCACTAATTTATTAGAGTGCCTGAAGTTCTGAAGTGGAAATCTACAGAGGCAGCAATGTTTGTTGCAATTAGGGAAACTTGTGATCAAGCATACTGGGATATTCAATCCATCTCACCAGTGCCTACTTATTTTTTCTTTCCTATCTTTGTGTCTTGCCTTGTCAAGTGACTATATGCATGTTATGCAACTTCAGTTTTTCCTAATAATTGTATATAGTTATTTCATATGGACAAATTACTGCAACTGATTGCAATATGATACTGTTGATTACTGCAACTCCATCCCTTTCATAAACTTTGATTCTGTTAAGCACTTGGGATCGATTATTATTTTTTTTTTTTTAATATAGTTTTAGATATTTTAAGACACAGGAGGGTGTTGGGCTGTCATTAACTTTTATAGCAATATATTATATTAGATATTGTAATATATATTATTATAATACTCAAGAATGTGCTAATTTAGCTTACCAGCTCCATTGCAATCCAGGGAGAGTCCTGTTTTAAAAGAAATGGTGTGTCACAGAAGGGACTAACTATGATTTTTAATATTTTTCTTAACCTCATTTACCATTAAACATCTCAGCTTTCTAAAAAGAGAAGCATAGATACTGTGTAGTTGTCACAGTAAATTGATATTAATGATGTTAAACAGGATTTCTTCACAGTTTCTGGATTATATCATTAGATGAAGTTCCAGTTTGTTATTGTTTCTCCTCTGTGTTGGCATAAAAACCCCAAGGCAGATGTAGAAAGTCCCTTAAAGCCCTAAACTGTTAAAATCGGTATGTACGAACATACAGATCTCAGGGGGGCTTATGAAAGCAGTGAAATAAGGCAACAAGATCCTGCAGGAGAGGTAATTAACTCAACATGGATACAAGTCCATATTTTCTTGGGCTGACAAGATCAATATGGATACGAGTCCATATTTTCTTGGACTGACAGATTATAAGGAACACTGCAGAAGCTGTACCAAGCCTGAATGGAGGGAGGTGTACAAGGTGACTGGAAAGCATTTTGTACTTAAGGAAGTGTATGGCTGACGGTGCCTAGCTGGGAACAGAGTCATGATTATCATGTTTGGAGATGGCAGTCATTGGAGCAGCCACCGTCCATGTGATGGTTTTAGAAGAAGGTTAAAAGTGCAAGGGATGACTCTTGTTTCCTGTACATTTTGGGTAAAACTTGTAGTTTCAGTCATTTTATTTTAATACATACAACAAACGGAGGGAAAGTGTAACTATTGTAAGTAGTAGGTGTCACAGTTTTGACCAATCAGAAAGACAGATGACCCTTCCCTTCACCCCTGAGAAAAAGAGAAGAGAGAAAGGAATTAAAGAGATTTAGGAATTTAGAGAAAAAACCACAAAACTACTTTAATGAAAATATAATAATAAAAAGAAAAATTTTTAAAAAAGGAAAAAAATATACAGTCTGTACAAAACCATATCAAGCTCCCAGGATGATGATCGGGTTGCCAGCAGGCATCGGGAAAAGTCCGACTAGATTTGGTGACTAACAGGAGCTGGATTCCAGAAATGGAGTCAGGAATGTTCACATGAGGATCAAAGGCAGAGGAACAGGCAGGGTGTTCCTCAGGCCTTTGCTATTGAAGGAAGAGAGTTGACCCTTTGATCCCTCAGCGTTTATACTGAGCATGGTGTGGATGGAATGGGAACGGAACACCCCAGTTGGTCAGTTTTGGGTCACCTGTCCTGTCTGCTCCTCCCGACGTGTGACCCCTCGACACTTTTCTGCTTCCAACCCTCCAACGGGGCAAATAACAAAATTCCCTGACCTTGGTTGTTACAGCAATAAGTACAAGCAAGGGCCTCTATCCATACCATTCCCTGGGATAATCAGGTCTTAGCACTGTGAGAGTGAACAGTTTCTGAACAATGTGCTGTTAATTTCAGAGTTTAGTCAGAAGAGGCCCAGCTGAAAAAGTAAAATTACTGAACAGAAAATTGGTTTGTTTTACTTCAAACCAGAATACAGGCGAGAAAAGAGAATAGAATCATAGAATGGTTTGAGTTGGAAGGGATCATCTACTTCCAAGCCCGCTGCCGTGGACAGGGACACTTTCTGCTAGACCAGGCTGCTCAAAGCCCCATCCAGCCTGGCCTTGAACACTTCCAGGGATGGGGCCTCCACAACTTCCCTGGGCAACATGTTCCAGTGTCTCACCACCCTCACAGTAAATATACTTAGAGTTTGAAAGTGTATGAAAAGGAAAACAATGTTTTGGCTATGTATACTCCTTTCCCCCAACTGGGGAAAATTTAGATTACATTAATTCTAATTTTAAATCAGAAGTTGGGTGATCCCAAACAAAAATCACCTGAAAAACAGCTTCCATGATGAAGCAGTAAGAACACCAGTCTTCATCTTTCTCATTGGTGTCATAGGTGTTATCTTGATTTAATTAAGAAGAAAATACTTTCCATTCTCCTTGTTAACATAATTATTCAGATAACTGTTTTTTAACTTCTTTTTAAGTAACCTGTCCACAATTTTATATGTTTAATAAAAAGGCATCTTTGCTGCAATCTTTCTTAACTATTAAAGACAGACAGGTCTGACAGCGTTATCACTTTTTTACACTGTAAAATTAGGATTCATCCCAGACTTTTGCAGGCATTTCTGAGCTCAAGATCACATCCTATGTTCTTGATTACTAATGCCATGCTACGTCTTGACAAAGCATCCACAAGAAGAACACTGGCTTTCTGAAAAATGAGGTAACATAGAGCACTAATGCTAGCTATTTCTCATGTTCCCATAGGAACAGTTTAGGATTTGCAAGATGAATCCAGAGTAAAATGTTTTGTAAAGGCAGGAAGAGAAGCTCTAATCTTGCTCCCAGTTCCCCAGACCTCTGCATTTCTTACATATTTGTCATTGTCATTACTTAGCAAAATGACAGTGCTCTGCTTGTTGCTATGGCAACCCTAGAAAAGGCAAAAGGCTTTTATGCAGTGGTGTTTGAAACTAAGCACCAACAGCTTGTTTGTCTAAGAGCAATGTTACATCACTGATTACAACATTCACCAAACTTAATTTTTTTTTCTGATACAGGACAAACACATCTAGTACTTAGACTAATGCAAATAGGACTGGATGGATCAATCACTGCTGTTACTAACAACCAGTGCAAAAGTGAGAAGGTGAAGCGTTCAGCTGATGATGGGGAAGGTGCAGAAGTTGAAGTGATTGTATGAATGAAAAGGTGAAATTACAAAGAGTAGGAGTACCTTAGCAGTGTTGGCAACAAAATACTTTGTCGTTTCACCGGTTTAACTGTCAGTGTTTAACTATGAAAGCTAGGTGGATGATTTTCTTTTGAGTTTACCTCGGGCAATCCCATGGGTTTCATCAGTGTTTGACAGCATCTCCCACAGCACAGCTGTTAACAGACTGAACTTGCCCTTACCCAAACAGGAACGATTTTATCTTTGTCTGACTTATATGGAGAAGGGAAACTGCCCTGGTGCAAATAGAGACTCTGGGTACCAAGATCTCTTTCAAAGCTTTCAGCATCTGCTCTGCCAGGTGAAGTCTGAGGGAGCTTTGGAAGCTCGACAGCTCTGAGATTGAGATGAGCTGCGGCAGAACCTTGCATCCAACTTGTGCCTCTGCTGGCCCAATGGAAGTGCCAGGAAGGAGAAGGCAGGCATGACAAATCTGTGGAACTGCGCCTTTCATCTGCAGCCAAAATTGATGCCAGTTTTAAGTGCCATAATTTTGGACTCAAAGGCTGGAGATAATGTTCAAAGCCATTTGTATCCTAATGAAATTGCCCCTGTTCAAGTCAGTCATTTAGAATTTGAAAGCATCTGTTTGGTACTCTAAATCTTGAGGTGCTAATGCTTTGATGACAGTTGTGATATTTTTGATCATCTGGGGTATTTTTGCATTTCTCTTATAGATGATAACAGGAATTTGTGCCGTTCCTGAAGGTTAAAAGTTTCGGTACTCTGTCAGGTGGACTCTCTTCTCACTTTCCTATTTTTGCAAAGGCTTGGAAATTAAATTCTAGTGCAAGTTGAACTGAGTGTAAACAGCATGGTTTCAGAAGATCCATGATTTTATCCATAACTAGTATTAGTTGCTATGTTAAAGCATGTAGTGTGCATGCTTGCTTAATGTTCTCAGCATGTGTGCTTTGGACAAAGAAAATAAGATAATAGTGCATTTAAAGCACACATTTAAACTAAGGACATGGAAGTGATCTTGCTAGAATGTTTTCATTCCTTTTTGTGTGTGGAGAGTTATTCTCCCTTGCTTCTCTCTCATATAATTCACCGATTAATCTGTGCCTGATACAGGAGAACTCGATGTAAGCCAAATCTTTGAAAAGTAGTTCAGAGCGAGCCGTACCTTACCAGCAGGAGACAGCTCTCTCTTTTGATATCTTCTTCATCATATCAGTGTATTTCACTTCTAACAGTAATATGATTGCAGCATTTCTAAATTGTTTTATCTCTGTGTACATCATTGCCGTATAAAGTTCATTTCTGCCTGTATGGCATAAAAATCCCCAAGCAAACCAGATCTGCTATCCATGTGTATGTTTTGTTGCTTCCTGTGGCATTGAATGGCGGAATTTGTGTGATATTGTAGTCAATTCAGAAAAAGTACTGCTTGAGTAACTCCACATTTGTCAGCTGTGGAGATATTGCCCAGCTGCTTGTTTTTAATTACTTCCTCGGGAAGGAAAATATTTCTAACTGGTAGATCAGTTGAGACATATCTTCAAAATAATGCAGCTTTCCTTAGGGGTCGGCTGTGTTACTTCCAATGACTCCTGTTGTGATTATTTTAAAGTTACCTGTCTCCTTTTTGATTTACTGCCAAAAGTATCATCCCCGCAGCAGAGTGAGCTTTCTCATCCATTTTAATCTGCTATTTGGTTCAAACCCCTGACAAAAAGAGATTCACCTGAAGACAATGCTACTGCGGGATGGAGTAGTGGAGGTATGGGTCTGTGCTGTGTCCTGTTGTTTCTTCGAGGTTGGTAATCTCCAGCAGAAGCAGTAACAAGCAGCCATTAACTCTTCAGACACTAGAGATCTTTGCTTAGTAAACATACATTGGAGTCTTCAAGGAGCTTGGAAGCGACTCCACTGTTAGCACAGGAGAGGGCCTTATATCTAGTTTCAGAAAACAAACAAGGTTTTAAAATCCTAGCTACATAATAGATGAGAAGCCCTCTACGTTGTCAAATGCAAATGAATTTGCTTTTAAGTTCCATGTCCATAGAAGTTGTTTAAGTGGTTACACACAAGTAATAATGTTCTTAATAACAACTGTCTGTGATGATTAGATTGTTTAGATTAGATTGTTTATTTTCTAATAACACTTAAAACACAGATACCCTTTGATCAGGAAGGTTGTCAAATAACAACAAAGTGTTTAGTTAAAAGAAGTGTTTATAAATAAAACAGTATTTTTTTCCATTGCTGAAAGCATGTGAGATTCTTGCGAGATGGTAGATAAGTGCTTTAAACAACATTATAAGTTCCTTCATCCTTCATATTTTCATGAAAAAGATTTTGTCTGTGCTACTGCTTTTTATCACTATCTTTTGCTTTGAAGATTTCCATCTTGCCTGTTTTGGGGCACTTTTGCCAAATCTTTTGCCAATGAACAACATTCATTCACCTGGCAGGAGTGGGCAATGCTGTGTTTCTTCATCTCCAGGGTGTTTTGGGGGGTTTGGTTTTTTTGTCTTCCACTGTATGTCAAAATACCCTCCTGCATCCAATTTTTGAAGTGCAACCAATTTCTAACAACATGACTTCATGGCTGACCTTTTCTGGGCAAGAGGTTGGATTAGAGACCTCCGGAAAGCTCTTGCAATCCAAACTATCCTAGTCTTACTACAAGTAGTAAAATAGATTAATGATGTAGGAATAGCTTCCAAACATAATAGCTCGTGCTGGTATAAGCAGTCCTTTTGTGCCAAAGGTGATATAATTACTATAATTTTTACTAGTATGGACAATTTAGCAATGAAACAAAAGGTTGTGTTTTTAGATACACACACATGGGAAGTGTGGGCATTCCTGCAGTTTGAGAGAGAGGTGCTGAAAGCATGGAAAAGGTCCATTCATACCTGTCTCTGAGTACGATGTAGCCCTGTAGTTTTCCACCCCATAAATGCTTGAATTGCCATTAAGTGTTAGAGTAGTCCAAGAAATACTGCTATTCTAGTAGTAGATTTTATTTTATCAGCTCTCTGACTTTCTAACACTGTGGCTAAGGTATTTCATTGCTCAGTTAAGGACATCTTGCATTTTCAACAGGTACTTTTAGGCTGGAACTTTTGTTGCATCTCTCACCAATTTCTTTTTCCTGTACTTTCAGAGAATATCGAACTACATAATTCCTTGACTTTGTGCACTTTTGTCATACTGATGGCTAGGCTCTGCCTGCAAACTCCAGATATATTCTGCACACATCAGTCATTCTTTGGATTGGACTCGTTCTTCAAAAATAGTGATCAGTGGCCTAGAGTCGCCTTGATTTTTTTTGTCATGATCTGTCAGATGTCAGCAATGAACAGAGAGCAATGCCTGAAACCCGTGCAAGTAGTTCACTACATTTTCTCTGCTCTGAGTAGCAATAGATGTTGCTGGGTATATTCTTTCTGTCCTGAAGTTTTTGCACAACTCCTTTTAAAAAAAATCTTGTTAATGTGTGAGAAGTTTGAAATTTCTGTTTTGGCATCTGGATAAAATGTTTCTGGGAAAAAAAATAACCCTCAAGATAAAACTTTCTGAAATTACCATGTGCTTTCTCTGGTGTTGTGTGCTTTTGATAAAACAACATAAGTAGGTGCAACAATAAAACAAATGCTTTGGCAACCACCTTGGGAAAGCTACTTACATGTAAAGGTTCTTTTTACCAGCCCACTCAAGTACCTGTTTGACTAAATGTGCCATATCAGGTAAAGCAAATCTCCTTGGCCTGATGAACTAGAAAAATCTTTGAATGAAGCAAGACCACACTGGCCGTTCATAGCCTCTACTAAAATAACTGGGTTAGTCATGAAATACCTCTGTGTGAACGTGGGAGAAAAAAATCCTAGAACATTATGATAGCAGATTTACTTGTCTCTACTCCAATTTTGAGTCTGAAACCCCACACTAGGTCTAATCCTGAATACTGTATTCCTTTTATTTGACTGACTTGATCTGCTGTCCCAGCGTTAGGAGAATACTGGGAAGCCTGAGTTTCACCTGAGTTTACTACACACAGATTACATCCTGAAAGCCTTCATGCCTTCATCCCAATACTCTCACTCTTTTTTTTTTTTTTCCCTTTTCTTTCTTTTTCTTCTTGAATTTCCCAGTCTATTAAAGGATAGGATCATGACCAGATAATGGCAATTTTCCATGCAGAGCTAGCTGCAAAATGCGTATTTTGGGAAAGGTGCTATAGTCCATATTTTTTTCTCTAGGTCAGAAATACCATTTCTAAGAGCAATGAACCATTAACTTCAGTGATTAAAAATACTGGGGAAAACTGAGATTAGGAAAGACATTGATGATGGAATTTAGGTAGGATAGCTGTCTAATACATGTATTTATAATTGTAAATAGTTTGAGATTTAGAATGTTTGAGTGAGTATTAGACTTTTAGCTGCAGCATTTCACAGCGTTTCTTGAGCATGGACCCCAGTCCTCTTTGGGATGTTATCTGTCAGGCTTCCATTTAATCTCCAGCTATATTACTAGAAGGGTCCTGTTGTTGAAAGTCTTCCCTCAAGTACGAGTTGAGTATGCTTCTACAAACTCAGAGTAGTTTCATGGGTCTAGATTTTAATAAAACCCTTTGTTGATGAGGTTTGGCTATGTTCTCCTGGAAGACCCTTATAACAACACTGTTCCTTGTGAAGAAAATGTGTGAGTCTTGTCTTTAACAGCTGATTTAGTTTTTTTAATTGAACATTGAAAGTAGACACAGTTGCATACTTCTATAGTGGCAAGCGTTGTTATGTCACAACACCTTTTGTACTACGTTGCTCCTGTGTGTCCTGAGAGCACTTCTTTCAGGACTGAGCATCTTCACAGCAGATACTACTATTCTGTGCTTTTAGCTTTCCACATCTGATTTGTTTCAAGATTCCCCTTTTTGCTGCTGAGGTGTCTGTTACCTTCTTACTACCACTTACTTAAACACTTCAAATAAATATTTCAGGAAAATATCCCTCTCCCCTGCTCACATTGGTAGAACCTAGTGTTTGTTCTGTAACCTCCTAAATTTTCATTTAAAACAAGGATGGTAAATGAGTTGAGGCAGAAAGCTGTCTCTCCTAAACGGGTAAGAGAAAGAGAAGATATCGAGTGTATTTGTATACACAGAGTTCATTTGTCTTTTCTGTCAGCAAGCACACTAGTATGTTGGCATATAAACCTTTGAAACAGTGAGACAGAGGAAGGCATTTTTTTTAATCATCATTGTAAAAGTTTAATAATAATAAAAAAATCTATAGAAGTCTATTCCTATGTGTTATGAAAAGTGCCTTGCAGATTAATTTCCTTGAGCTGAGAAGCTTTAAATGAGTATATTAACAATTCTGTTTTCACACCTTCATGAATTATGCTCAAATGATGCCCAATTGTTGTTAAACAACATAAAAATTTGATATGTTGTCAGTCCCCTTGTACGAAGCAGCACAGTTGTTCACTCAGCCAATTTCTGCTGCAAACCCAGCACTGGGGAATAGAATAACACACACACAGTAATGACTTTTAAACTAGTTATGAGGTGACAACAGTGTAATTGAACACAAGATAATGAGTGGAAAACTAATGTTCATCGAATGGTTTTCTCAGCCTTAAAAATTACTTCTCTCAGACTTTAAAATTACCTCTCAGATTTGTTGATTTAGAGACCTCTGCCAAATGTTGAATGGTTTAGAAAACCATTTCTATGCATAGGAATGATTAACAGCTGACAAACAGTAGTATTGTATAATTTTAAATCTCCCATAAATTTACAAGGATACATATCTGTGCTTATTTTGGCTGTTTAGAGCATTTCCACTTGTTCTCAAAGTGTCTATATTTTTCTAAGATGGAGGCTTTGGAAAATTGTTTCCTTGTTCATGTAGAACTTCCTTAAACCTCTGCAGAACCTTACCTTGAGAGGTGCTCCCTGTGCCAGTGCATTCCCTATGGTCCTGCTTTATCAAGGAGCCTGTGAAGGTGCCCTGCGCACCTTTCCTCTGCCTGCCCTGTGTCTCCAGCTTCCCAACAGGCCAGCACAGCTCTGAGGGCCTGCTACCCTATTGCCTCACTGGGGCCACTCCTCAGATCTGGCAAAGAGTTGCCACATAGGTGAAAGAGAGAGGAAAGATTAATGCTTTTGGTTTTCTTTTTTCAGCTGCACTAAAGTCACTCTGAACACCAGCACGAGAATTAAGATTAGATAAATTTTTCTTTTTATGCAATTCAAATGTTAGCAGTGTAGCTGCCAGAAATAGGTATAACAGAATAAAAGAAAATTATAGCTGCAGGTTTGCTTTGAGAGTGAGATTTTTGTTTCTTGCAATGACCACACTGCCAGGATGCTTGCACCCCTCTTGTGGTCTGTGTTTTCAAGTCCTCTAGAAAAATCTCTACTCTGGTGCAGCTGGTGCTACTTTCACTGAAGAGACCGAAACCTTTTATTGAGTTGCATACATCTGTAACTTAAGGTGTTAGTTCTTACCCTTACCTTCTAAAACATCGTGAGTTGCCTCTGCCTAGTTTCTGGATGCGCCAGTGTCTTTGGGCACAATGGGATGGACCCATCTTCTGTCTTAAGTGGTAGCAGAGCTTATTTTTACCTATAGCCTGTATATCTTTAGCTATAGACAGATTGTTGATCTGTCCTGAAGTGCACATTCAAAACTGTTGTACAAGCAGCCTGACAGAAGGTATTAGTGTGCTTTGATTTATTATGAAAATGTGACATGAAGGTACCTAGGCAGTTCCCTGAGGAGCCTGTGTGGCAGGTAGATAGATGTCTTGGCGTTGAGAGAGACCATGGCACAAACCTCCATGGCACACCTGTACATGATGGACACTCTTATGAAGACAGCCTTAAGCAAGAGGCTAGTGGGAGGTGGATATCTGAGCAGGGGCGAGCATGCATGAGCCCTGTGGCATGTTGTCACGGCTGTTGCTACAGGCATGCACTGGCAGGAGGTGGTGGGAGCTGGGAAGAGCTGAGGGTGAGGGCAGAGGGGGCTGCAGGCCGCGGGCAGAAGTGCCCAGCCAGCAGGAGCTGGGAGGGCTGTGACATGTGGGAGGACAGTCTGTTATACTGCAACTCAGCAGCTCAATATTACAGTGTTTTCTCTCTCACTCTCTGATTAAAATTTTGGTTAAAAAAATAAAATAAATACACAGCTTGATGTACTTGGGCTTCTTCCCCTCTAAAAGTGCCAAGGCTTTTTTAATTAAAATGCTAAAAAGTTTTTAATGAGGTTATTCATAAACAAATATCGTATTTCTGTATTTT
The DNA here is from genome assembly GCA_013400555.1 of Jacana jacana. NCBI lineage: Eukaryota > Metazoa > Chordata > Aves > Charadriiformes > Jacanidae > Jacana > Jacana jacana. Next base: position 69,979 of record VZTM01041220.1, on the reverse strand, counting down.
CTTAGATCTTACGTATATTCCCAGGCACTGATTTCTAGCATCTTAATAAACTGCATTGTGTTATACTACCCAAAATTATCTGCAAGAAGTCATGACTTCATATTACAAAGCTTTAAAATTGTTTTTTATAAGTCTTGAAGATAGAATTTTATCAAATACAGGGCTTCCAACTGCGTGGCCATAGTTTTGGGAAAGGATATGTTTTTGTAAAAACTCCTGAAGAATTTAAAGAGATGCCCAGCATGCTTCCTCTCTGAGACTCTGACACTCCATAAATAACATCTCATTCAACTACACATCTAAAAGGCCACCAGAGGAGATCAAGCTCAGTTGTTCGAGCTATGAATATGTGTCATGGAGAATTTATTGTCCAGAGTGCTTCTCGAGTTTCTACTTTACACATTTACGATACTGTTAAGTGTTGCCATTTTACTACAAGTTTTTGGTAATGTCAGAGAAAAAGGTAGCAGTTGTTAACAACAGAGAAGAGGTATAAATGAAGTACTGCTCTTTGACGTGAAGGTGTACTTGAGAAAGAACCCATCGATTTGGATTTTATTTATGTACAAGCATTTTTACAGCTGCCTTCTACATGCACATGTGTTCCCATGCCTATTAATAAGAGACCAGTGCTTAAGTTTGTGAAGCATAGAAAACATTGCTCCTATCTTACCAATGGAATGATTGGACAGGCTTACAGAGGAATGAGTGGTACAGGCAGGGGCAGAGCTCAGGCACAGCTCCCAGTCCTTGGTCTGAACTGGTCTTCCCCATGACACTGTGTTTATAATCAATGAAATGATGGAGAATGTTCCAGGGAATTGGTTGTTCTGCAGCCAAGGACGTTTTGTTATCATTAATATTTAAATACCTTGCTTTGCTTTGTTTTGTTTTGTTTCTGTGGGCATTTTATCTGCTGCAATGCTGTTTAGCTTTTGCAAGATTGTATTGATTAAAACTTTTTAGTAAATGTGTTTGCAGCTATGTCTGCTTATTAGAGCAACTGCTTTGAAAGCATTTCCCTGAAGCCATCCTGATTGCAGGTCACTTATTACCAAGCAATGTGGTTCCTCTTGTTCAGTGGCTTATATAATCCCAGAAGTTATCTAGAAGGTGTTTATGTTATGTCAACTATGAATGCACGTGTATGAAAAAGACATTTTATCTACAAAGAGCTGAGCACACTGTTTGCATTATCCTGATTTATATTTAACTTTTTTTTAGGACTTTCTTGTGTGTGAATTATAAACGTCCTTAGTAATAGAAGTGAGATACCCAGTGAGATTTGTGTTCAACAGGTAATTATTAAATATGTTGGGAATTTTTTTTCCCTTTTAGATCCATTTCAATTCCTCGCTAAAAGTGAACCTGCAAAGGAACAGACAGCTCAACCAGCTTTAGCCCGGAAACCCACTGTGATCCGAATCCCAGCTAAACCTGGGAAACGTAAGTCCTTCTCCCAAATTGGCTGAGAAATCTCTGTCAGAAAATTATTTTCACTAGGACTTATTATTTACTCGTTGAATTGCTGTTTACTTGCTATATTAGCTGTCAAAGGAAACTCATGTAATCTGAACACAGTTTGACAAGACAGAGTAGCCAAACCAAGGGCTGTGGTGTGATGCAGAAGTAGCTGGGAGTCACGTTCCTCTCTCCCTGCCTCCCAGCTACCTTGTCTGGCTCCCTCCCTTCTGCTGGTGTCCCTCAAACCTTATGGAGCATATCGGAGGTGAAACGATATGTGTGTGGGGATCTAAAGGCTGGCCAGGAAAAGATGGAGGAGACCCTTTCAGGGCAGGCAAGCTTGTTTGGTCAGTTAAACCATATCACTGAGTTGTACCTTTGGTCAAATTGACTTCTGTTCTGACGTCAGCTGAGGGTGTTTTAATACTGAGCTCCCAAGCTTTCTGGGAGCAGGGCCTTGTTAAAGGACCAAAACAAAAACCAGAAAACTGCACCAACTAAAAAACCCAAAAATGACCCATCACTCCTTTCAGGTAGTTGTAGAGAGCAAGGTCTCCCCTCAGCCTCCTCTTCTCTAGGCTGAACAATCCCAGCTCCCTCAGCTTCTCCTCATAAGACTTACTCTCCAGACCCCTCATTGGTTTCATTGCCTTTCTCTGGACTTGCTCCAGGACCTCCATGTCTGTTTTGTGATAAGGGGCTCAAAACTGTACACAGTACTCCAGATGGGCCCTCACCAGTGCTGAGTAGAGGATCATGTCCTGAGTCCTACTTGCCATGCTATTCTTGATACAGGCCAGGATGCTGTTGACCTTCTTGGCCACCTGGGCACACTGCTGGTTCATGTTCAACTGGCTGTTGACCAACCCCCCCAGGTCCTTTTCTGCCAAGCAGCTCTCCAGCCACTCTTCCCCAAGCCTGTAGCATTGCCTGGGGTTGTTGTGACCCAAGTGCAGGACCTGGCACTTGGCCTTATTGAACCTAAAACATTAGTGCATTAAACTTTGCTTCAAGCACAACTTGATGTAAGCATAGTTTTCACAGCTTATATCTGTGAAATATAGTTCCCTTGACCCATGTTAGATTTGAATTCTGTAGCCATTTAAGCAATAGTATTTTGGTAGCAGTCGAGGGAATAAAAAAGGCATACGAGGACTTGAATGCAAAAACTTGATGTGTGCCATCTTGTGTCAAGGTTTTGACTATAGTTTTCTGACAGTTACCGTATCCCTAATGCCTTCCACCCCTGGGCCTTTGCAGCTTTACAGATGACACTGACAGCATTCTTAGAGTGGAAATTTATCAGAGAGCCACAAGGTCTTAGCGCTGATCTTTGTATGCTGGAGTACAAACTCACTTCTGTTTAGCTTTATGTTTTATGCTTACTGATTAGGGAGAAATGTCATAAGTTAGTTCTTAAAACTCATATTTCAAAGTCATGTTTTTTTACGCTGAGTAGGTGTAGAGTCACCTCGTAGCAACCAGGTGGCTTTTCTCTCATTATTTCTGAAGTTCCCTTCTTCCCCTTCTCCCCTCCCAGTGCTAAAATACTAGGTTTTCTTTTCCTCTGCATGGGTGAGAAATGCAGTGGAAATTATTAAAAATGCAGAGAAGACTGAAGGTAAAGCTATGAGGAAAAGTCTTTCTGTTAATACCTGATCATTGATAAAAGGTTTTTATCTTTAGAAGGATTGAAGGAAGGAAGGATATTATTGCAAACTACTGTAAAGAAAACAAGATATTAATTCTTTTCCACAAAGGAAGGACTAATTTCCATTAAAAAAAAAATAATAAAAAAAAAATCAAAAACCAAACCAAAACCAAAACCAAACCAAACCAAACCCCTGACAATGGATTCCTGATTTTGAACTTGTAGATAACTGGTCCCTTGCTGCTCTCTAGTGGTAATTGAACTTTCCACAGGAGACTGTTGGTCATACTGTAGTTAGCTACAATTGTCAGAGGGGTGTTAAGGACTGCTTTATGGGAGGCTGTGGCTGGAAGATTAATGGGATGTGGAGGAACAGAAGCAGGTTCCAAGAAAGCAGAGTGGTCTTTTGTCAGATAGGAGCTGCTGCAGAAATGTAAGCTGTTAAAAGTTAAAACATGAGAAAAGTGTAATTGTGCCAAGGTCATGGATATAGTAGGATTTACCTTGTTATGAGGGCCACATAATCACAGTAGAAGGGACCTTTCACCATTGTGGGTAGGAAGGGAGATTAATTCTGTAAGGAATCAGCCCAAATCAAAAAGAAAAAGCCCAATAGAACAAAAAATACCCCACACCACTACCAAAAACAGGGACAGAGCTGGATGGTTAAGAATTTGAACTCCAGTAAAGCACTCACTTATATTAGCATTTTTGTGGAGATGTGATTAGAAAGGAAGTATTTAACTTTCACTTCAGTTATTACACTTAGAAAACATTGCAAATAACACTTGCCTTCTGGTTCTTGGGTTGGTTTTTTCTTCCTTTATTTCCTTTAATTGGGCCATTTGTGTATATATAACAAGATTTGAACTGGTGTGAATAAATAAATCTCTTGTGCTTTTTAGAGATCAGTAAGGTATGATAAGAGAAGATTTCTTTTGCAATTACTGTGAGATACTGGTTTAACTTTTCATCTGTTGTACTAGTTTAGAAGAGTGATGAATTTCACAAACTTTTTTTTACTATGCTTGGTCACTGACAACATGGTACCTGTGACCCGCTCCTAAGAGTAAGGGATTTGTCCTTGAACTGATGCATTTTTAAACATCACACCAGCGGTGAGGAGTTAAAAACAAACAACGCTTCTCTTTCCTATGTGTTGTTGTTTTGTTGAGAGGACTTGTTATGAAATGAGCAACTGAAAGTTTTCATTTGGATAGAATTTGTCTTCTTTTTTATCAACAGTCTATAAATGTCCAGGCTGTCTATATTTTTACATAGCTTCAAGACTGTCTGGAAGTCAGAAGAGCTTAAGTGTCTGAAGTTCTTTGTATGAAATGAATTTTCTTGATATGCCAATACATTGTAAAATAGATGGCAAGGTTCCAATATAGAAAGACAAAATGATTGGTAAATATGCTGGCAAAACCTATCCAAGTGCTTCCCAGGTGTCAGTGGCAGAGATGTTGAAAGCAAATATCGTATAATTAGCAAGTTTTTCTGTTCTCTATTGAGACTGAGGAAATCATCACTCTTCCCTAGTAAAAGTTGTACTGTACACTGTTCCGTGTCCTAAATTTGCTTAGCCCCGTAGAGACTACCAGGGAGCTTCCATCTCTGTTTGCTTTCTGTCACTCTGAATTTTGTAGCAAGCAATGGTTTCTTTTCTTGCCTTTACCTTTCTGGAGATTCTTCCATCGAAGTATCCTGATCTTTCAGGGTTACTTGAAATAACCCTCAGCTGTTTTCCAGCCTGAAGGATATTCCAGGAGCTGACAGCTGAAAAAAGTAAGCCAGTTTAGAAATGTGGCTGAGAGATGGTGATGGTGTTTCAGGGTATCCAGTAATGAGTCTGGCATTCCCAGGGGTAGAAACTCTTCTACTCATCTAATATTATATCAACAAGTATTGCAGCTGAAACCATAGAATAACTTGCTCATGTCCTGAGACTAAAGTGAAGATTGATAATGCAGGGCGGGAAGTATTCCTGAAGTCAACCTCAGGGTTACAGTGCTCCTTTCACATCCCTTTCCCCTTCACGTCCCTTTTCTCTTCACTGGTCTTTAAGCAGTCCTGCCCATTGGCTGCTTTGACTTTGAGGAAAAAAGTTGCATTTACAAAAAAATGTCCCAAGCCAAAGCAGGTTCCCTTCTATATTGCTGGTCTATGTAAAGAAGCTATTAATTAGACTTTCATTTGGGAACTTTTTGTTTTTTCATAGCTTTAAATGAAATCCCACATAGCCCTCCACCACTTCCAGCTGAAAAGCCTATTGGGAACACCTCTGATACCACAGTGGGAAAACCCAACAATACTGACCTAGTAAAAAAAGTGGTAAGTTAGAACTGTTTTCCTGTATTAAAACTTTGTCTGCTTTGGTTGACAGATCTCTTGTGACTCTCAAACATTTGTAAAGTCAGTTATTTGAAGAACCAAAGGATGAAAAGAACTACTCAAAAAATATAAGGCTTTTTTCTTTTAATCGCACCCTCTAATTTAATTAGGTAATTTAGACTGCTGTCAGTACTGAAAAGCACTTTGTTCATTTTACTAAACTTTGATCACATTTTCTGTATTTAGCAGCTGGAAGCAGGATACTCTACAATTTAGTTTCAAAAGCACTGCAAAGTGGTTCAAAGTCCAATGAGATTTACATAGTGAAGTATTGTTGAAGTCCTTTAGAAATGTACTTGTTTACCTTCATAGGCACAGTACCTCTTCCTGTCTGTGCTAATTACCAGGCAGAGGAAACTTTTCTGTAGATGAATGAATGAAGCTTGCTTTCTTCAGCTCTTTCCTTCTAATTTCTTTTCCTACTGGTCCTGTTAGAGCCTGAGTAGAACCATCTATTTTGGAAAGTAAGGCTCTGCTCTTCACTCCTGAGCAAATACTAAGGGAAGACATTTTAACTGTGTGTCCTATATGCCTTTTGACACAGATTTACAGAAGAGAATTAAACTAAGCTAGAAAATGACAGTAGAATTTCCAAATATTTAGTGCTATGAAGGCAAGAACGGCAGAGAATCTTGTGGCACCCACAGGCAGTAAAGAGTTCAAATCAAAGCCCTCACTGGGTGGAGCTGCCAGCCAATGACTTTGCATGTACCTCTGCTAATAGGATAAAGAGTTTTTTAAATGTTATGATTGAAGAGGCTATTCATAGGGGTGTCATCTTTTCTGGATAATGCTGAAAGAGTCATTTCCATATAAGACTTCAAGTAAAATTTCATACAGTGCATCCCCAGAAGTTCTACAATGTCATTCAGGTTATTGTGATAGGCATGTGTAAACTTCAGAGGAGTTCTTTTAAGAAAAAGACTGCATCAAATCTACTGAGACATTTAAATATCATCTTTGGAAAGATAAGAACTTCCATGCTTCTAAAACTAGAATTGCTTGTCAGTGGAAGTGATTAACCAGCAATGGTAAAAAATCCTGACCATAAGCAGCAGTTGGCACAGATTTCTTCCTTTCCACACACAAAAGGAAAATTTTTGGTATGATGATAACATCCCCATCTGAAAGTGGTGGGTTATTTTCTTTCTAATGAGGATCATTTAATCAGCAACATTCATCTGGGGATTTAATCAGGGGTCAAAATTTTGTCACAAAATACATCTAGGTATTTTCTTGGTGGGAAAAATCACATAAATTGTTTGCCAGCTTCAAGCGCATGTATCTGTAATTAAGTGAACGAGACTGTTCAGACCTATTTAAAATTACTGGTTCAAAAAGGATACTTTTGAACCCAGATTCAGGACTCTGATTTACCATGGTGTTCCACAAGCAGCTGTGCTTGTTTGGCAGAGTTGGTTGTACTCTCTGGCACTGGGATGAGAATGAACAGCAGGAGGCAGAAAAGATGATAACTTGTTAATCCATTACTGTGGTCCAAAGCCCTTCAGACATGGCACATGTTCCCCTCTGGTACAGGGTAGTAATCTTTGTCAGGGTCAGGATGGGCAGCTGGGAGGAGTGACACCTTAACCTGCCAAAACAGGATTCACCAGGATTTTTCTGTTAGATCTCTAGGAAACATACATAGATACCTTCTTTAACGAGCGCAAATGTTATTTGCAAGAGATGCTGCCCCCGTGCAAGCTGCATCAATGTCATGCTTTATGCTTTAAGCGTGTTCAAAGTGTTTCATCTGTCAACATTAAACCAAATTTGATAATGTAACTGTGGCAGCTGGGATCCTACAAGCAGTGAAATTGTACATTTGTGTCGCTCTCCTGAATTTGGCTCTTAAGTGCTGACTCCCATGTAGTAAGAAAAGAGGGCTGAGTCATACCTAATGCACAATTTTAGCTGTAATTCAGGTAGCCAACCAGGTTTATTTACCTCTCCCTCCGTGTCCAGCAAGACTTTAAAATGCTAGAACACAACACAGTATTTATTACTTTATTCACAGATCTCCAGAAACTATTGCTTTTCCTGTCTGTAGGATATACTTTAATATTAGAAATGCATCATTTAAACAAGATCATTTTTGTTTCTTAGGCTTAAATAAATCGCTTTTTTTCTTTTGACTCTTTGTAGGAGTTGAATCATTCAGAACAGAGTGGAGTGCCTCGGCTAGAATCAGCTGTACTACCCCCAAGGTAAGTGCAGTTCTTCTGTTCTTCAGAACTTCACTTAAAAGTGGTGTTTCTGAGTTAGTTTGCCTAATTATTCTCAGTGTAGACACTACCAACTCTACCTTTAACTCAGTAGTCTCGGGTAAGTAGTACGCTCACTAATAAATAGGCAGGACCAAGTTGCTAGCAGATTAATACTTGTTTGTTATTGGTATGGGCAGGGGGATTATAGGAGGACAGCTGTTTGACTCTTCAGCTAATGTACAGTGGCTGCTGACAGTCATTCCTTTCTGCATCTTTAACCTTTCCACCCACAGCTGAACGTAGAACATCCCCTCCTGCATGTTGCTGACCTTTTGATCAACAACACTTGTACTTGTGGCTGGGTTTGAGTGGTGAAGAAATGGAGGTGGCAGATACTGCCACCCTGAAAAGGACAAATGCTGGGCTGGCACGTTCCCAGAAGCCCTGGTTACTTTATACAGGTCGCTTCAGACCTAACACGCCCGTGAAAGTGCAGAATCAATGCTAACCTCAGGGGTTTTATTCTTTTGAGCCAATGAGAAAGAAAGCCTGCAGAGGCAAAAGTAGCTTCTCCCAACTTTTTGTCCTTTCATTCTTCTGCTCAAATGGATTTTTTTTAATTGTTTTTAAGTAAGCCATAATAATTCTCTGATTTCTTTGTAAGGGTTTTCTTGTTTAGTTAAGTAGCTTTACAAACTTATGGGGTGGTTTGTTTCCAGATTTAACACAGTCTTTCCCCCTTTATCAATTTTAAAAATGCTTAGTTTAGAATGAGGCCAAGAAAGGGGAGAGGCCGGAAGTTGAACAGAAATGGAGATTCTTTTTTAAATTTAAAAATAATCTCTACTCAAATAGTAATAGATAATTCTTACAGGAGCGTTAGTAGAGCATTAACATTTTCTCAGGTAATGGATGACACTCACAAAATATGTCAGAAGGAAACTCCGAAGATCCACCAATGCACATTGTGGTTAATAATTTTTGAAGACCCTTGAGTAATTCATGCCAGCAACTAACTGCTGAATTACACTACAAAAAAAGAGAGACAATTTTAGCAGAAACATGCAGTAACTGACTGAAGATTTCCCAAGAACAATCAAACAATATTGTATTTTAGTAGTGCCAGGGTTCTTAATAATAGGAAGCCAAAGTTTTATGTACATAATGCTTGTTTATAATAGTGGTGATTATTTATTAGCAAATTATTGATTTGGCCAGTCTTTGATTGTAAATTCATGGCTCATATGTGCCATATAGGCATCTTTTTTTACCAATGCTTAGTAAGGGGGATTTTTCAGATATTTTTTTTTAATTGTTTGTTTTTTTTTTAATTCCCATTGTCACTTATTCGTCTCCAATTTTAATTTCTAAACTGTTGGTACACTAATGAGAGTGTGGTGCCTCCAGCATTGTTGGAAAAATCGAGTATTTTCACTGGTGCTTTATTTCTGCAGTAGACATCTGTTGCATAGTAATGGTAAATTTTACTATTGATGCCACTGTGCAAAGTGGTGTCATGAATTTCAGCAGAGGCCCAAAAGTCACTTCAGGGAAGTGACATCCCAGGGAAGGAGCTAGGCTGATTCCTCAAGACCCAGCTATATCTCAGGGCTTTCACTTAAGCTCTCGTCTGGAAGAACTCTGTCCTGAGGCAGCTTCAGACAAAGCTCTTTCTAAAGGTGGATTGCTGAAAGCAATCCTGCTTATGAAGCTGGCCCCTGAGAAAGCTTACAGGCTGTTCATAAGTGAAAGCGGTGAGAGGACTGGGAAATCTGTAGTCAAAGGATCTGTCTAAGGACTTGATGATCTAGTCCCAGTGTCTGAAGAGTTTATATATTCTCAGAGAGCATGTGAGACTACCCACATTACAGCCCTGGTCATCATGAGTCATGTTTCCTTATTACCTACTCTGTAGCTAAGGCTGTGGTGGAGGACGAGGCTATAGGCTTATTAATATGTGTATTTCTCTGGTGGTTTACCCAATTTTTAGGCCTGTGGATGGAAAAATTGTACCTGCTCGACCTCCCCCACCTAAAGGTGCTCCTGGAAGGCCACCTCCACCAAAACTCTCTGCACCCAAGGCCTCCTCCCAGAAGGATGCTCTTTCACGATCAACTTCTAACATTGCTCTTGATAAAAAACCCAGCAAGTTCAGATTGGGACCCAAGAGAGCAAAAAGTCAAATCTTCAAAAGCCCAGATCCAGCATTGCCTCCAAGACCTAAACCAGGTCATCCTCTCTACAATAAATACATGGTGAGTGTTGACATAGAATATCTGAGACTGTCTGTTTATAAAACAGTTCTGGTTAAAATAGTAGAGAAAAAGGCAGTTAAGGTAAGCTACTGTGATGTGGCTTTCAAAGTGCATCAATCAGCATAATCTTCATTAGAAAATGCTAATAGATAAATAGTGAAAAGTACTGTAATGTAATACTGGAGAAAACAATATATACATGCAAACTATTGATATATGTGTATTTTTGTGTATATATGTATTTTATATATATATGCACAAATATATACATTTAATGCTCACTATAGCTTTTGGGTTTGGGGAGTTAATTTTACAGTCACCAGTTCTGAATTCCATTACAGCATGTAAAATGATGCTAAATCATTACATTTGTATATTGGTTTTCCCTGTATATGTCAAAATGTGTTGAAAAAACTGGGGGACGTTAGTACTTAAAAAGTGGTTTACCTTGCTTAATCAAGCCTGCAAAGCATGAGGAATGTAACATCACTTACCTTACACATTCATCCTTCTGATGCCATCCCTCTTCATAATTAAATGTTTCTTTTTGGTGTTGCATGTGTTGTTAGGGATTATTAAATGTAAGTGGATCAACATTACAGATAAAAAGGAGAGGTTTTCCCCAGATGCTTGAAACTGGTCAGTGGTCAGAGCTGGTGACTGCTTGAGCCAGTGCTGTTGTCAAAAAAAATACCCCCACAACAATAGCAGACACAACATCAATATTCAGTGTAAAGTGGAAGCTTTCTGTTGCCTTCTCTTTGATCCTCACTATTGCATTTAGATCCTTGGTGGAGCAGAGCAGCAAGAAAGAGAAAGATGTATCTAAGTTGATAGCAGGAATAGCTTTGAGATAAGGGGAGCATGTTGCTTCTTCACTGATGTAATCACACCTGTTTACACTAGAACCTTGTGTTTTGTAAATGAGTTTGTATTTCAGTAGCAGACCACTAGTAATTTTCTGCCCTTGAGTGTTACTGTCCATGAAATTTTCCTGCCAGGTTCTTTTTCTAGTGCCTTCCGTGACAAATGAATACATTTCCATGTCTATGTGCTACTGAACATATGGTACAATACCAGTTAGGGGGCTAAGACACTTTTAAAGTGGATGACAATACTGGAGTTTCTTGAAGTGGCAGATCATCTTACCAGCACTCCTGTTCTGAATGCCTTCCGATGGAGCTTGTCCTATTCTAGTGGACCCCTAAATCAGCTACCTGTAGTATGTGGTTTGAATAGTTCCATCGTCTGACCATTTTCACTCACAGTGGGAATTCAGGGGCTTAGAAGTGAAAGAAATTCACTATTCCATTCCTGTTTCTGTTCAAGCAACCTGTGCCTCATGGAGCTGCCAAGGAAGATTGTCTTCCCAGGAACCCTGGAGAACTATCCTGTAAGGTAAGGCAAGGCATTTTTTTCTGCTGATAAATATTTAGTGAGCAAGACTCCCATTGCATTAAAGTATCAAGTGCTTTGGGCTTTAAAGGTTACACTGAGAAACGCAATAGTGGTTTATTAAATCCTTATGTTTCTTGAATAAAACCAAAACATCTGCCAAAACAAAACCCAATAATGGTGATTTGCCTTATAGCGCAGGGACGTCCTGTTTATGGAGCAGAGCAGCAGTAATTACTTGCAGTGCCAGAAGGGAGAGGAAACTGCTGAAGTTCCTCTGTCTCACAGGAAGATAATCACTCCCTTGGCTGAGTATCTGAGAAGTGGGGAAAAGATAAACGAGTAATTTTATTAAGTGCTGTGTGTGATAGATCAGTGAATTGGCTTTGACGTACGGACTTCAAAGTATTTTCCTCTCTCTGTTTCTGCAGACAGACCTAACCTGTTTCTAGGGCATGATCGTATTAATATTAAATAGCTAGGATAAATTATAGCTGTGAGCAGCCTTTTTGATTATTATCAGAAACCTACATGGCTGAGATAGTTTTCTATGCAATCTATTGTTATCTGTTGTTGTAATCCGTATTATTCTGGCCTTATCTTTGTCCATATTGGGCTTTTTGTATGCAATGAATTACTTTGAATGTATTTCATGCAGAGGGATTGTCATCAGTACAGCCTAAAAATTCCTGGTGGGTGGGATAGAGAGGAAAGTGTAGCAATTTGAATATAATTTCCCTTTATAAAGATCCCACAACAAAATTGTCATTTCCCCATAGTGTTATTTTCCTGTAAGCAAAGGCCTAGTGGCTCGCTCACCCCTCTATAATGCTTGGCAGCTGGCAGATGTGCTGCTCCTGCTGTGTGTGCTGGGGAGAGTTGGATTGGGGTGGTGTTCTGAGCAAGGAAGAGTAACTGTCAGCTCGCAGTACCGAGCAACAATGCAAAATTTGGCCACAACTCTTGCAATGAAGATTGCTATCATCACTCCTGATTTCTGACCCACAGAGGTAGCTGAGGCTTTGCCTATACTGGGAAAAGTTACATGGAGAAAAGAGGATTTCTTGATTTTTCCCTTTATTACAAGTCATTCATATACTTGCTCTGAGCAGGGAAGCTGGAAGTCTGATGACCTCAAAAACATGTAAGAAGGGAGATACTTTAGCCCTAGAAGGAAGTGGATCCTTCATCACGCTCAATAGTCTCTCATTCTCCTTGCCAGTGTTGCAGGTTGAGAAGTTGCTCAGTATCAGCTAAAGCTGTTCTCAGGAAGATTAAATTAAGGGTGGTAGTCAGGTGTGTGTAGAATGCTCAAACTCATTGACACCAACTTCTCCATCCTCCTCTTTAGCAGCATTTCCCTTCCTTTTACATGCATTCTGGTTTACACAGGCAAAAGGCATACAGAATTCAGACCCATAGCTCTGTTACTGATCCTCACTGTTGCCTCCTAAGGTGATTCTCTGATACCAGAACAACATGGTGTCCAAAGTCAGAAAACTACTTTTGAAGTACGTAACAGAGAATCTTAGTGCCTTCCATGATTTATAAACTACATGGATTTATTTGTTGTTGTCAGGATTCAAACCACCCTCCAAAAGGTTGTGACACAAGTGCACCTCATGCTGTAGTCCTGCATGATTTTACTGCAGGTAAGTAAATGTAAATATTCTGAACTCCAGGACTTTCAAGTGGGATTTTTCTTAAGAAATAGAGCTTAAAAATTACGAGAAAGCTCAGCCTGCAAGGTGTCCATATTGAATCGTTCAAATCCATGGGTTCAGCTATAGTTGGGCCAGTCTTTTAGTTAAAAACTGGTATATCAAGTATAATTAAAACTTCTTAAAAACTCCTTCTGCTTTTGTCTCTGGTATTTATATTAAGAAGGTTTTAGTTAGAGAAAATCAGTGAGTGTGACAACTACCATTAACTGCAATGATGGTGTCTTACAGAGCACGCTGATGACTTGGACCTTCATTCTGGAGATATCGTCTGTCTTTTGGAGAAAATCGATACCGAGTGGTACAGAGGAAAATGTGGGAATTGCACAGGGATATTTCCCGCCAGCTTTGTTAAAGTAGTTGTATGTAGGCTTTGTATACGTTGCTACATAAGATCCTATTGCATTGGTTTTCTGGTTCTATTTTACTCTAGCTCCTGTGTGTTTAACTGCATTCTGTATTTGGTTAATCTCTTTTTCCCTTTGGCAATACAGAAGCCATATTGACTTGTTTGTATGGTATTAGAAAGGTGCTTAATTTGGCATGACCAGTTTGTGTTATGGGGATTATTTTGCTGTTAATTTGAAGCCAAGTGAGAAAACCATGGCCCATACCAGATTCTGTTTGTTAACCTGAGTAGTTTCTTAGGGTCTACAAAGCAGATTGTTTTTCACAGCTGCACATAAGAATCTACACTCAGTAAGTTGATTGGGTTTTGTGCCTCCCTCCCACCCCCCAGCTCCTCTCATGTTCTTGTCCCTTGAACTATGCTGGAATCACCACTTTCATAGCCATGTAGTGACCTAGGTCAGAGCAGCAGTTGGGTCCAACAGAATGTTTTTTTCTTCCTTCCCAGAATATGTTTTTTTCCAGCTGGATCAATTCGCCTAAGTGGCTTGCTAAGTGGCTGCACAAATGGTTGTGCTGGCACACTGCACGGAGATTGTGTTGTTGCAAACGAGCAGCTTAAAGCAATCCCCTTACTGAATGTGACACTTGACACTAAACGGCAGGCAAGAGACAGGTGCTGCTTTGGAGCCCAGTAGCAATTAATTGAGTACCTCATCTTTAAAGGAGATTCAGTATGGTTCGCTGCATCAAAAGCTGGGTCTAATCTATTGCAAGTGTGAGTCTGAGATTGAAGTCCATTTTGTAGCAGTAGAAATGGCCATTGGGCTGTCCACACCATCCATACGGACACGGAGGATGCAGTGAAGGTGTTTGACTGGGCGTACACCAACACACTAAGTCTATGTCCAACAGGGCCAGCTGGCAGAGATAAGCACTGCTGCTATGTGGACACCACCAAGTATTTGGTAACCATCAGAGTGTGTTACATGGGGTGTCTGTTTAGTTTGTAATAGCATTGCTGGAAAAAACATAAGTAAGGTTTGAGAAGTGCTGAAGAATAAAAGCTAGACTCAGGGTTAGTAGTTTTGGAAGCATGCTCAACGCACTTTCATGAGTAAGATTTGTTAGCTAAATTGATTAGCTGCTTCTATGCAGACCAAAAACATTAATTTAAAGTTCTTGTTGCTACTGATGGCCAATGGTGAAAAGATACTATGTTATTTTTACAATATTAAACAGGGTAGTAGTTTGATGTCTGGACACCTAACAATACTATATGACAATACTAAGAACCTTCATAACACCACAGTTACCACCTCCTCTAGCAAGAGCATGGCTAAGCTGATTTATCCTTCAAGGCAGCATGGTTTGCTCCAGTCCTTCACATAAGCTAAAGAAACATCCTTGTTGATTTTTATGGGAACCCGCTCATGTGATAGTGAGCTGTAACCCAAAGCTCCTCGCCGAGGTCTCTAGGCGTGTAGCCTTATGCATCTGACAGATCATTCTTCACGTCACATGAAAAATACAATTGTGAAATCCTGTTATGATAAAAGACTTGAATGCTGTCTGTTTAATATAACTGTGTATTGATTTTCTAAATTATGTTTCTCCAATTCCAGTGAGATTTGTGAGATGTGTTTTTGTTTGGAGGACAGCTGGCTACCAAAGCCCAGAAAGGATAATTTGTAAACAATAATTTTGTCTATTGTGATATATTGTACTAGTAAATAATAGAGAGCAAGTACCAATTGAAAGTTGGGAGCTAAATGGAACACCATTTAGTAGCATCCAGTCCCATATTCTGTCAGTGATGCCAGAAGGAGAAGCAGTAAACCAGCTTCATAAAAGAAAACATTAAATAGTGCTCCTTGTTTGTATGAGGTAGGAAAATAAGAAATCAGGCATACAAAACTGAAATCATACATCATAGCATTTTGGTGACTATAGAGCATCACATGGAGGATGATGCTTAGATGAAAAATAGATTATTTTAACCAGTTCCAAGTTTATTGTATTTATGTTGCCATAAGCTTGAAATGGAAGATTTCATTTATTTTCTTGTCTTATTAGATTGATGTTCCAGAAGAAGGTAACAGGAAAAAACCACTCTGTTCATCACAATGTATTAAGTGAGTCAGATAAATCTTATTTTCTTTTTCATCTTGATTTACTAGGAAGTAAAAAGAAACATAACTTTGAAGCAGGTGTTATCTGTGCTGCATGTTAACAGTTTCTTCACCAAAAAAATATATATTTTTTTGCATTTCTATGATTCTATGATCTCAAATCTGAAATTTTACAATGTTTTAATAAGACTCATTCAGGTAAAAAAAGCCTGAAAACTCACGTCTTGCCTGCAAAAAAACCGGTAGATCGCTTTATCTTTATAATAACTGTTCATATAGATATATTCCCCCTCATGGAATGGTTTGTGTTGGAAGGAACCTTAAAGATCATCCAGTTTCAACCCTCTGCCCGGGGCAGGGACACCTCCCACTAGAGCAGGTTCCTCAAAGCCCCATCCAGCCTGGCCTTGAACACTTCCAGGGATGAGGTATCCACAACTTCTCTGGGCAACCTGGGCCAGTGTCTTACCACCCTCATAGTGAAAAATTTCTTTCTAATATTGAATCTAAATGTGCCCTCTTCCAGTTTAAAACTGTCTTATCACTCCACTCCCTGATAAAGAGTCCTGCCCCCCAGTATGGCCTACTGGAAGGCTGCTCTAAGGTCCCCCCAGAGCCTTTTCTTCTCCAAGCTGAGCAACCCCGTCTCTCTCAGCATGTCTTCATAGGAGGGGTGCACCAGCCCTCTGATCATCTTTTGGCCCTCCTCTGGACCTGTTCCAACAGGTCCCTGTACTTTCACTTCACTCACTTTCCTTCCCCTTACCAGCTGTATTAGAAGAGTTTCTTCCTATAATTTGTCACAAAAATTGGTTACAGAAACTGTGAACCAATCTGATGAACTTCAGCAGCATTGCACTCTCCTCTCTTTGCTCCTGGCCTGGTTACTTTCTTTCTGTATCCTCCGAAGATGTAACACGGTAGGGCTCCTGCTCATTTGAAAGAACAAGAGGAAATGGGACATAATATAGGGAGAGAAATCTATCTATCATTAAGGTATATAACTGTACAGGTAAGTTTAAAGTTCCCCAGACCAGATTTTTAAATGTACTAAAAGCACTTTGACTGCTAATTTGCAAATAACTTGTACTGAGTTTTGTGGGCAAGGAACAACTTTGCATGCCACTTTTACTCCATGATTTATTTGATTTGATAATCATTCATTGCAGCCATTAAAAGAAATTCAGGCCGAGGCAGGAACTAGTATCAATTGGATCATTCAGTTTGGGCTTCGGATAGAGCTTTATTTACGTTTTCTTTTTTATATTTATAACTTTATTTTTAAAAGCTGCTTCTGCAGCTAAGAAAGAAGCAGAGTGAGCTAGCTCTGTTCTGAAGCTTTTGCAAAGGTATGGGTGGGGGACAGGGGTGGGAATCAACATCGGTTGTATACTATGCTGCTATAGAAGGAATTAAAGCCTATTTACCACTTTTTTCTAGCATGGTATTTCTGATAAATCAAACGTTTTCATAGAGTAATTTCTTATATTTATTTAAATAAATTATTAAATAATTGTTAAATAATTATTAAATTAGCAAATATATTTAAGTGAGGAAAAAATATTTGTTTTTTCTGTATTATGCCAAATTAAGTAAAGTTTATCATATGTATTGATGTTGGTTTCTTTGATAAATAATTTATCTCCTCATTCCTGGCATAGATTTTACAAAATAAAGTTTCTTAAAGTAGATAAATCTAGCTTCCCACTGGGACACTTCCATGGATTTGGGATTTTGGACAAACATGCAACACCCATCCCTCTCCCATGTTTGACCACATCCAAATGGGATGCTAACTCAAAAAACCATCACACTCTACACAAAAGTATATCAGGACACTTCCTTGGATATGGGCACAAACAGAAGATGTGACAGGTAGCCCAGAAATGAAGTGATATTTTGTTGTTGTTTGGAAGATGAACAGGGTCTTATGCAAAATACTCTATCGCCCAGGAGTTGGGATGCAGATGTTGCATCCAGTTCCTTCAGATCCTCATCCTCCTCAGAAAGCAGAGATGAGAACCAGGGCTAAACCCCAATTTTCCACCTGTTGGATCTTCAGTACATTCTACCACCATTTTAATTAAAAATGTTAATCCATAATAGGCTTATGATTAAGTGAACAATAAAATAAATAAGCAAAATAAGTTTCTCTTTTGTTTGTGCAGCGGCCCAAGATGTGTAGCACGATTTGAATATATTGGAGATCAGAAAGATGAGCTCAGTTTTTCAGAAGGTGAAACTATTGTCCTTAAAGAATATGTAAATGAAGAGTGGGCCAAAGGAGAGCTCAGAGGTGCATCTGGAATTTTCCCCTTGAACTTTGTGGAAATAATTGAAGATCTGCCAAGAACAGGTATGAATATCTGTGCAAAAATCTTCCAGAACATGGTTTTGTGCTACATGCAGATAAGTAGCCTATAGGAGTAAAGTCCAAAAGGACAATGAATGCAGGAAGGTGGTAGAGAGGGAGAAAAGACAGATAAGAAAGAGGAGCAGTAGGAGTTCTTAAGAAGTTATTCTTAATAATCACTTTAAGTATTTAAAATCTCTATCAAAAGTAATGTTTTGAATAATCGTTGCTGCTCTTTTAAGTTGTTCTTTATTTATTTAGGTACAGGAGCAGCACTGAAGAACAAGGTGGAGGTTTCTTCTTCCCTTCTTCAGGTAATACAACTTTTCAGGTGAGGGTCGGAATTTTCATAGCAGTTCCGTAGATTTACCCAGACTTTCTGTGATAATGTCAGATTAGCTGCTCAACTTTAAACCTGAATGTAACACAACTCCCACAGCACACAATGCTGCATGGGCACATCTTGAATTCTGACAGTTGGCCTAAACTGATTGAATTCATAGCTTCTGGCAAATTAACATAAGTACGTTTTTATCCTTTACGCTTAAGCAAATTCTTGTTAGCTCTATTTTAAGTATTGCTGCAGTGGTCTAATTTTGAATGTATTAATCCTGTCCCCTGCCACCAGTGATAAAAAGGAATGTGTCTGGGCCTAGATGAAATTGTGGTAATTGCTGGAATGCCATTCTGGTCTACATCTGCAGTGACACTATTGTATGAGAAAAAGTCAGGACACCCGTGTTCTGTACAGCTGCTTTCACCAGTATCCATCAGCTTATGGGCTCCCTTAATGCTTCTAAAATTAATGCATTTTTTCCTGTTCACTTGAATAGAACAACAGATACTCAGTCGAGTGGTGCGAAGCTCTTCATGATTTTACAGCAGAAACCAAAGATGATTTATCCTTTAAAAAGGGAGACTACATCCAAATATTGGAACAAGTAGATTCGGAGTGGTACAGAGGAAGACTGAATGAAAAGGAAGGGATTTTCCCAGCAGTTTTTGTTCACCCCTGCTCAGGTACAGTGCTCCTACTAGATGGCAACTTCATTGTTCCTTGGGTTGTGACAGTCATGACAGGGTTCTGGAAGAAGCCAACTATTCCATTGCATTAAGAAGACACATCCCCCCACAGTCCTTAATATCCTGAAGCTAAGCTAAGTGTTAAACCACCCTCTCTAATAAGGGCAATATAATGCTTTAGTCAGTAAGTAATCTGGGAGGTGGTACAGATTCTGAGATGGTTTAAAGTGTGATTTGGGCACAGGCAGAACAGGACCATTGAGGTGCCTTTAGTAGGAATTCAGGTACAAATTCGGTGGGGAGGGAGGGGAAACCAGGTTCTCCCTCAGGAAGAGAGAAACACTGCGGCAAAGCCAAAGATCCGGTAGAGCTGTAAATAACTACAACTGCTGTGTCTTGGCACAGAACTATTGTAATGCCCTTGCTGAAGCAAGGAATTAGAGCTGCTTGCACTCCTCAAGCTTCTGTTTGGTCTCCAAATGAGCAGAGTCAAAACCTTCACAGAGGACACAGAAAATCACATTTTTTCCCCTATAGTTTTTGCAAGTAAAACCAGGAGTGAAAGTTGACAGGAAATAAACTCCACCTAACTGGCAAATGGCACACACTTAGTGCCACTTCATCTCCAAGCACAGAGAGGAAAAGACAGCTTTCTATTAGATATCACCATTGGCAAGTTCAAGTAAGTGAACTTTAAGTTTATTCCTCTTGGAAGCAGAAGCATGAGAATGTGTTAGTACTGTAAAATGGACTGCTGGCAGTAGACATTTTTATTCCGGTAGGAAAGTGAATTTGTGAAGTAGCAGCAGTGATAACTGGCACAGTGGTGAGGAGAAGACACAAGAATGACAGGAAGCTTCTCCAGAAACAGGTTTTGGGTTTGTTTTTTTTTTTGCTCCAATACAAATAACCTGTCCTGTCTATGTTCTGCAGCCAGGGCAGAGCTGTCACAGTCTGTAGGAGGGAGGAAAGGAAAAGCCAAAGCTCTTTATGATTTTCATGGAGAAAATGAAGATGAGCTTTCCTTCAAAGTAAGTACCACTTTTAGCCAAATTTTCCAAAAGGTCTTCTGCTCCTAAAGAATGCTAAAAATCAGATTTATCCACTGAGAAAATAGGCTTGGAACAAGAAAGAGCAAAGCACATAGAATTGATATAAACACATTTGATAAATAGTCTCTCTAAAAAAAAAAAATCTTCACTGAAGACATTGAAAAAAAAGGTCAGGAGTTGTAGAACTCCTCTAACTCTTCTGATCTGGTAAACGTGCCGGGACAGCCCTCATTTTGCAGTGCATTCAGCTCCTGATCAGTTGGTATGTTCAAGGGAGCGAGAGGGGAAGATAATAGCAAGGGTGCTGGTGCTACAGCAGCAACACCTCTAAGGGACACCTCGTGCAGCAAAATCTAAAAATTTGGCAGCACAGTACGTAGTTGCCATAGCAGCAAGGGGAGAAGTGAAATCTTTGCTGGATGGCCAGATAATATTAAGAAGCACGAACAAGAAACAGCATGCCCTTGTAGATTCAAAGTCACAATTTAGGTAACTATGGCCTCAAAAGCAAGTATCCAAAAACCAGCAGACTTTCACAGCAGGCCCAAAATTGTGTTTATCAGCTGGAACACACTATTTTCTCTTTTAAAACTAGCAAAATAATTGGTTTCAGCATTAGTACCTTGCAATGCTGAAAGAATAAGATGATTCTTTATATCAGAAAAGGGGAGCAGAGGTACTGGGAGAAGGGCCAGGGCCATGAGGGTACTTCAGATGAAGGGTGTGGCATGGGACAACAGAAACAGGACTGAGGATCGAACATGGGAGCTGCAGTTTATTTTGAACAGCCACCCTGAACTACTTATATGATTGCTTTCCTTTTTGGGAAAGGAAAGTTTCTAAAGGACAGAGGAAAGTTTCCAAGTGCTGGAACGTATTGGGACTAAATTGGAGAACTAAAAAAAAAAAACACCAAAAAACCTCCATGAACTGTTTTAAGAAAAGAAACCCTCATTACAGAGCAGGGACACACAAGACTTAAGGCAGAGGGCTTGGGAGCCAGTTCTCTCATGTACCCCCCTACCTGGAGAGCTTAAACCACGCAAGCAGTTACCCAGCAGTGCTATTTTTTCCTCCGGAAGGCAGTGATTTTTCAGCATAGACTAGTATTTACCCTAAGGGAAGCTTCAGATAGTGCCCTCCTCGGACCTTGAAGAAATGTAACCAACTGAAGAGCCTGGCCACATCCTACTTCTCTTCCATTTGATTGATAAAAACGGCTTCTGAATAGCATGAGCTATACGTGCATTGACACTGCATGGAAAGCTGTACTCTGGCTCACGTTACTCCTTCTCTTACAGGCAGGCGATACAATAACAGAGCTGGAATCTGTAGACGAAGACTGGATGAGTGGAGAGATACAAGGAAAGTCTGGGATATTTCCCAAGAACTTTGTTCAGGTTTTAAAAACACCATGAGGTGTTGCCTCTCTTCGTACTCCCCACATGTGGGAGAGAATGTTTTCTATCCTAAAGGCACAGCGAAGACATCAATGTGTTTTGACTATCAATGTTTTGCACTACTTTTTCTAGACAGTCATACTAGTGTCTTGAAGTCAAATAAGAAAGTTTTAATCTTTTGTGACAGTGTATGTAGTCATGCTTCACGAGTGCTCCCAGAGCAAATACAAGCAGGATTTTTAGCTGTCTCCAACGAGGGAAATTCTGTGGTGCAACACCATTTTAACTTAAATAGCATTCTAGTATGTTTACTATCTGGTATTACATTTATCATGCACAAAGTCTGTATAAAGTAAGCTTCTTCAGGCTGCTTTAAAAAAATCCAAATTTAAAAACTGTTTTTAAGATTGCAGCACTCAGTATATAGATCAAGTTTGATAATCAGGTTTCATTAATGCTTGACTTCCACATTACCAGTAGAATCCACTTGTTTTATGACTTAGAGGATAAGGAAGATAACTGATATTTCATAGTAGAAAAATATCAACTCTAATACTGGTAAGAGGGAAAACTCAGAAGCAATCCCTTGTGTAGTATTCTTCTGTACTTAGCCCAGGCTGTCCATACAGGAAGATTGCAAAAGTATTTTGCCTGTTAAGAAATAGCACTCAAACCGGTATGAATCTTGTTAGACCTTCCTCCCTTCCCCTAAAACCATGTACAGATACAGGTTTAGATTTTTCTACTGTTGTTTGAGCACCATCATACCCTTCTTCCCCAGCTGAAGGTAACTGTGACAGACAGCATTTACTGAGCTTTCCCCTCCATGCAGTAGCTGCACTATTCCAACTATTTGCCCCCCCCCACCCTCTTCATGTAAGTGGAAAGCCAGTCTTCACTCAGTCTGCATTTCATTTGTCACTCAAGCACTGGAACATACTTCAGTAACACCATTCCTGTCCTTCACATGAAGGATATTATACAGCCTTGGTTTTAGCTTTCAGCAGACATGGGATTAGTTTTCAGTTTGTTACCACATACCAACTATACTGAGCACCAGTATAAATGGTCTGTCAAGGCCTTAAGGAAAACACACCTGGCAAGAGGTTACTTCAAGAAGCTCTAACAAAGGGGTTTAGTAAAAAGCACTGGTGTGAACTTGAACAACCCACGAGGACAGACATGATTGAGGTAGCTTCGACTGTCATAGAATCATATAATGGTTTAGGTTGGCAGGATCATGGAGTTCCAACACCCCCACCGTGGGCAGGGACACCTCCCACCAGACCAGCTTGCTCAAAGCCCCATCCAGCCTGGCCTTGAACACTTCCAGGGATGGGGCCTTCTCTGGGCAACCTGGTCTAATGCCTCGCATCTCCCACAGTAAAGAATTATTTTTTTTAAGTTCATATTAATATCTAATATATATATCCAAAAAGACCAAGATGCATCTAAATGGGCATCTTAGGAAGCTGGTCTGGTGAGGGTGGCCCCCCCCCTCGCCACACCCTGCACTTGGCTTTCCATCACAGCAGGCAGACAGAAGCTTACAGCCAAAACTGAAGTTCTCCCCTGCAGCAGGGAATGGGTGTCCGGTCTCAGCAGCAGACTGGAGCTCACTGAAGCAAGGCTGAGGAACACGCAGCACAGACATGAGGTCCTTGGCACTGTTTCCCCCTGCAGCGTTGCTGTTATGCCACACTGCTTGCAAATATAGACACAAGTGTTAGCCCTTCGTTTTTATTTTTTGTTCTCTAGAAGCTTCATGAACTTGAAATG
Organism: Jacana jacana; assembly: GCA_013400555.1. NCBI lineage: Eukaryota > Metazoa > Chordata > Aves > Charadriiformes > Jacanidae > Jacana > Jacana jacana. Next base: position 46,802 of record VZTM01041220.1, on the reverse strand, counting down.
TGGGATATTTAACCTCCACCAACACTATTTATGCAACTGGGGGATGAAGATCATGCACAGTTTTAGTGAGCTGAGAACTGGATTTCTACTTTCATGAAGGGGATTAGCATTAAAAAAAAAAACAGTTATAAATTATGTCCTATTCTAGAAAGATGGAAACACTACAATTTATACAGCTCTTACTGCTTTAGCAGTCTCAACCAGCCTATCCAGAGCTCCTGTGGAACCAAACTTAACCTGTAAAGTCCAGCTCCGAGGACAACCCTTCCCACTCTCCAAGTTTTCCTACCAGGAGATGCCACAAGGTTTCTTATTGTTCATGCCAATAAAAAAGTCATCTCCTCCTAGAGGAATCCAAGGGAACAAACATCTAGATTGACAGTGAGAGAGCTTTCCTGAGTCCCGCAAGCCCCCCCCCCTCAAAGCTTTGCACCCATAAACTTGCAGTGGCTCACCCCATGGAAACAGGCTTCTTCCACCATGACCTGTGCCGGCACAACCCCTGCACAGCGTGGGGGGAGAACTGGGCAAAGGCCCCTCCAACAAACAGAATAGGTAGGTCCTGCAAAGACACATCCTTGTGTCAAAAAGTGCATCCTTGTTGTGGCAGATGAGGCTTAAGTGTGTGATGTTTACTTACCGTTCCTCTGACAGTTTTCTAAGATTTTGATACAAGTCTCAAAAGTAGAACTGAATTTTTTATATGGGTTTGGTTTTGGTTGTTGTTTTTTTTTTTTTGCCCCCCCAATTTCCTCTTCCCTGTTTTTATAACTCTGTATTGACCAGTTGTTTGTGTAACTTCCACTGAATGTTTAAAGTCAGTGCCTGTCAGCTGAGGAGACCGCTCTGCTTTATTTTAATCATCTCCTCCCCGTGAGGCAGGGCGGGAGGAGCAGCAAAGCCTTACATTCAGAGCAAGGAGTGCCACCTAGAGGCTGCTGGCAGTACTGCAGGCAGCGGAACCGCGGGGTTAGTAACACCGAAGCAAGTCGGATCCCTGGGTTTTACAGGAAGGGATTTTTCTTAAGACTCCATGCCAAGTCTCAGCGTGGAACTGCACACAGATCACACCATGACATTCTTAAGGTGTACAGTACATGGTCTGCAAAAAAAAAAAAAACCAACCCCGGAACGAGGTGGAGTACAAATAATCCTTATTGCAATATAGTAGCAAATTTCAGCTGTAACCTTAAAACCCAGCTACGCCCCCATACATTCGTGTGATAATTAAAACCCTCGTTTATCAAAATAGTTTCTGCTTGACCCACCCTCTGGAAATCTTCAGGATGACACCTTTGTTCTGTATACAATTAACAGCGTCCTAAATAAATCTCTGTGAAGTCCAGTAAGTTTGTTATGGTACCTCTGTAAATTAAGAATGTATTTAACCAATAAAATTTTTATAATTAAGTCACAGTGGTCTTTTTACAGTCCTGTGCTGTGGAGAGCTGAGCTTTCCACTTGCCAGTTTTGCATCTCATTACGCTTGTGTATTTAACCCAACAGGCAAAGAAAAACAACCCCCACACCACCAAAACAAGCAACAAACCTAACCCCCCCAGCACACCAGTATCACATCCCTTTAGGCGTAGTCCAGACATCTCAGAGAATTCTGACAGCTTTCACCCAGTTTATTCAAGCCTATGGACTGGGGTAGGTTTCACCACCTGCAGAGCCCTGCCAGGCCAGCACGCCGGAGGCTGATGCTCTGCGCTTGCCGTGGGGCAGGGCTACGTGTGAGGAAGACACGGGCCCAGCCAGAGCTGGTTTCCTGCAGTGTGCTCTGCTGGCTGCTGCTATTCAGCTGGGATGTGGAAAAGGAATGCAGAAGACACACAAAACTCCTTCCTGCAATCACTTTATAAAGCATGCACATGCCCCCAGCCCCCAGGTGGTACTGCCAGTTACACTGTTCTGAAACACCCCAGCCCCCAGGTGGTACTGCCAGTTACACTGTTCTGAAACACCCCAGCCCCCAGGTGGTACTGCCAGTTACACTGTTCTGAAACACCCCAGCCCCCAGGTGGTAGCCAGTAATACACTGTTCTGAAACAAAGTGAAAAGAAAAAAAGAAAAAACCTCTTGTTATGTAAGTGTAAGGGGAAAAAAAAGGTTTTGTACATAAATGTAAAAAATCCTCCTGGAGTCACCTTTTTGCAACATACACTCCTCAGACCTGCAGCTGGAGGGGAAAAGGGATAAAGAGGATAAAAGACAAGGCAGTTTCCAGAATTGAGGCCAGAAACGACACCTCGTATTTGTAAGGCTCCTGGTCTGCGGGGAGTACTGGCCAGCTGCTGTCCCCAGGCACTTCTTTGGTGGGATTCTTGCCAGGCAGAGAGAGTACTGCCAATACACACCCGCTGCTAGAAAAGCTCTGGCAGATCTTGCTTCCAACACAGGGCTTGAATATATGCACGTACAAATATATATATTTACACTCGTACACACCTGCATTAAAACTTACTGTAGTGGATTCAAGCATTTTTCAACCTTGCCACACTTTGAAAAACAAACCAAACTCCAGTGAACAGCTCTGACTTTTGTTAAAAAGTGAAGGGGCATCTGCTGCCATTTTTGGCCTCGAAGATCAGAGTGGGAGACAGATACATGAGGAACCCGAGTCAGGAGAACAACGCTCTCCTCAGCAGCACAGATGGCAACAGCAAAGCAGATTAAAAGCAACGCTATTCCTTTCTCCTTTCAGCACAGAAGTTTTGAGTGCTCCCTGTCCCTCCAGTTTCCCACAAACTGGAAAAAGCAGAACAAGTAGGCTTGTATTTATAATCCAATATAGTTGCTGGAATATAAAGTTGTGGGCTGTTCCAAATATCATCATTAAATGAGTAAGTTGAAACTACAACACGAAATCGCATCACCTGCAGCCTTCTAAATACAGCATCAGAGAACAACCCCAGCCTTTTGCATGTTTTCAGCTCCAAAGCAGTTACCAGCCAGGGAAGGCAGAGACCCCATATAGTGACGAGCACAGCCCTGACAAGAGGCGTCTTTCAACTTTCCCACCCGACGTACCTTCGCTGCACCGGTGACATCTCACTGCTTTCCTCCCTTTCTCCTCCTCAGCGCTTTCCCAGCTGACCCCAAGAGCCACCACGCCCTGTCACCTCTCGGGTACCTTTCCTCCTGTGCTCGCGTTAAGGTATCACAAGCCTGCCGACAGCTGAATAGCGGCACCCTTGGGTGTGTTCCCCGGCTGTAACCAAAAGATGCTGACGGTGCAGAATGCTCCTCAGATGAGCCAGGGAAGCACAGCACGTTTTCCAAGCTGGCATACAGCAAGAAGCCAAACAAGTGAGAATCACTCCTGCTATCAGATAATGGAAAAACTGCTAGGTAATTCTAAGTGCTTTTTTTTTCAGAACGTGCATCATTGCCCTTCTATGGTAGAATTTACCCTCTTCCCCCCTCCAAGTTCCACTGGCTTTGAAAACCTTGGGAGTGCAGCTACCCCGGGTTCTGAGAGAGGTTATAAAACTCCATCCAACCCTGCTCAAGCACATTCTGCGCTTCTACACTGCTCAAAACTAGCCCTGCTTCCATCATCAAAATCACAACTTCTAACACAGTTTGAGTATCGGGACGAAATCTGCCCCGCAAGAGGCTGTATCAAATGAATTACCACCCAGAAGCTTGAACAGACCCATCTGCAATTCTCAAGTTAGTCTGACAAATGCCCGAGGCTTCCTTGTAATTAAAGAACCTGAGAGAATTCAGCTTCGCTGTCTGGCACCCCCTTAGCCCTGCAGGACACTCCTCTTTGAGGCACCTCTCACCAGCGTAACAGAAGGTAGGACCTCCCCACACATCCACAACATTTCTTTCGGGAGGACAACAATGGCTGGGGAAAAGCAGCAAACAGAATCCTTGGTGGTGTACTTCCCACCTTTCAAAAGGGACAACCCACCTTCTTCCTTCCTAAAAGCCATCCACATATCCGCTTCCCAACACTGTCCGGCAGCAACACAGACAACCAAGCGCTAGCTCTGGGTATTAAAACTTTTATTTGCCAATGGATGTTAGTTTCAGACAGACTCTTGCACGGGTGGCTCGTATCCATCAGCTCGCTCTACTTTGGTGCCTGCCTCGTCCCCAGAAGGTTTTCCAGCACCACCACCTTCACCATGCAATTCCATCAGCTTGCCCACTAAGGAAAAAAAAAAAGCAGCATTGTAAACAGGGATTTAAACCTATTTAAAACAGTTTTACGTTACTGAATTGCTCATCATACACAAATTAAACCTCCAGAGCATCTAATGTAGGTAATGTAATTCCAGACAGCTCATGCAAGGAGGCGCTGACGCATTAACTGACAGTCAGAAAAGAAGAAACCAAGCAGTGAAGTAAGTGCCACACAAGGAAATGGCAAATTAAACCTTTTTTTTTTTTTAAAAAAAGGCTAAGTCAAGAACCTACTACTGTGTTATATGGGAATGTCAGAAAATGGGAAAATAGAATCATTCCATGTCATCTGGGACCGAAACATATTGTCATCATTCATTCCCAAGCCTTTTACACATTTGGCAGCAGCACTTTTAGACAAGAATTCAGAAAAGCTCCACAAGGAGTGAGCACTGCTTCACTTTCAAGCCTGAAAGCTGAAGGTCAGACCGGAAGGACAAGCCTTTTCACTACTCCAGCTACTGAAGCTTACGATGCTGCTGTATTACCTTTATGCCAAAGTAATGCATTTCAAAAGTAACAGCTTCCCACATCCTCCTCTAAGAACATAAGTGTTTGCAGAAACTGACTTACGTTCAAACTTGGGCTTCTTCAGCATCTTCACCTTGCGGACATAGACATCGTGGAGAGGGTAAATGGACTGACACGCCTTCTCTATGTCTTTGCCAATGCTGTCCGGGATCCTGAGGTACCAGAGGACAGAGCAGTACCAGAGTGTTAAAAATTGCACCTGCTTCTTCATCAGCAACATATCCTTACAAATAGTTCCCACGGGTATGTAATATTCTACAGACGTTCTCATCACCAATATTACCTGCACTTGGACAATTTTTTTGATGTATGTTTAGATTATAACACATATTTTCCTTGTAATTTTAGAAGGGCTCCAGTGCAAGTGCTCATCTTGAGAGCACAACTGCAATCAAACCTTTGGAAGTAAAGGCCATACTTTGGAAAACTTTCTTCTGTCAGAAGAACCCACAACAAATCACAGCCCCTCCTGATCAGAATTACTATTTTAGTCTGTAGAAACATGAATTAAAACCCAAAAATCTCTGGAGAGGTTGATTTTAGAGTTATGCAAACATGATGGCTGACAGAAGTCAAATACAATGCAGCAGCTAAGAGAGTATTAAAAAAAGGGGAGGAAAAAAAAAAAAGGCACATGAGCTTTTCAGTAAGAGCAGCCCCTTGCCTGGTCTCTGCCAAACACTACGTGAAACACCAGGCATTCCTAAGAGCTCGGTAACAACCACCCACCCACCCACTGTTTAAACCATAGTGGAGGAAAAACCAGAAAAGGCAGGGAAAGCTTACAGCTTATTGACAACTTCTTTCAGGTCATTGGTTTGGACCTCTCGGGTCATGATTTCCATCATCTTCTTGCGAATCTGCCGAACCTGCTGGTGCTGGGCATACGAGGTCTTGCGGATCTGGTTATTACGCTTCTTTGTAAAACCCACGCAGAAGAGGCGCAGCAGGTAGCCATCCGTAGTTTTGACATCTACATGGGCTTCAATCATTGTCTAGAAAAGAAGCGGTCATTTCATCATCAGCGTGGTGGAAAGGGCTCTCAGAACCGAGCACCCGACACGGACTCATGTCTGCTGCTGTCAGTTCAAGCCTCACTTTACAACACATCGGTCGTTACTGCCTTTCCTGAAGGCACGAGCGACAGCGCAGACCTTCTTTACGTACCTGCCATTTTTTGACCATGGAGCACATTTTATCCCTGGTGAGGTCCATTCCATGGAAGTTGGTCAGACAATTTTTGCCCTGAACATCCTCAGTAACCAGTTTAAATTTACGGAAGGCAACCTCATCGTTCTGCAGGTCAGCCAGACTCACTTCAAATACACGACCCTTCAGTCCATCAGAGGCAATTTCTGGAGTAGGAAACAGCACAAACCAGTTAGAAAAGCATTATTCAAATCAGATACTGAAGTTCCATTTGACGCTTTCTAATTGTAGGTGATGCTACCAACTTCACAGCAATGAAGTTTACACGTATCATCTTCAATAAGAACAAACCCATCCATAGAGCCAAATACCCTCTTTTGTTAACTTTGTGAGGAACCTTTTAAAGACAATTGTATCAGATGCTAAACACAAGTAACAGTACTCTGCGGATTCCAGCACGTGTAATACTTCTTGTTTTATAGGGGTTACAAAGTATTTGGAAATTTTGACCACCAATGAAAAGATAAACACAAAAAGCCCTATTTGCTCAGCAGAGGTAAAGCAGCAACAAACACCCAAGTACGGTTATTTCACAGCTCGACCTCTAACACTTCACCATTTTAAAATGGGCTGGCTCATGTCTGGTTTGCAGTGCCCCTTATTTTACTTGTTTTACATGTATACAGTTCACAATAACAATCATCTTCATAGCTTTAAGTGCAACCAGAATAGTGTCATCCAACTATTTAGCCATTCTACACAGCTAACCTCCCAAAAATGCTGTTAGCTCCATCTGGGTCACTCTGGGTTTTTAACAGAGGCTTCTTTTTTCTAAGGTTTGCCAGATCATGTGAAAAATCTTTGCTGCTCAGTGATGCATCTACATATGCTCCTACTAAGTTAGCAATTCTAGCTCTCAACAAAGAACTCTTCACCTGAAAGTTTTCAATTTCCGTTTTTTCTAACATGATGGTCTTTATGATCCTATTATGACCAAGTCTCCCATAACACTGTCTCCACATCTCCCTCTCTGATCATCACAACAACTAATCAATTTGTAGCTTTCCTCCAACTCATAAAGTAACCACAACAGCAGCTCATTAGAAACTTCAGGCACATCCTTTCCCCACCATACCCATGGTTTGGTGCTCTTGTACAAACAAGGAGCACACCATATTAGCTTTCCTGCAACTAAGCTCACTTATTTTAACAACTCTGTCAACTGCAGAAAACTCAGTCAAATTAAGGAATTAAGTTAGATATGCTTAAAAAATAAAAACAAAACCACAACCAAAAACAACTTCCAGGTTCATAATAGTATAAGCAGAACCTCTATGTCAGCAGTTCTTTAATCCAGCCTCATTAGCACATGGAATAAATACATCTCCCTCTACACCCCAGCTACTCACTAGTTCCTTGAGTCCTGGTGACAAGTGTTTTCCCGATGTTTCGAATATTAAACATTGCTGGTGCTTTGACATCGTACCAGTCCTTTTTGGAGAAAGGATCGACCCTTAATTAAATAAAGCAAAAAGAATTTTAAAGATTATTTTCTCAGGTTATACCAGGCTGAAGTAAGATCTTCCTCCTCAAATGCTTTGTGAAATGAAAATGCAAACGTCCACGTTTTGTGCTTTCAAGTTTATCATCGATGAGTATGTGAATGTAGAGAGTTAACATCACCCACTAC